>VZRX01023549.1:31217-158221 GCA_013398075.1 Notiomystis cincta | reverse complement strand
TTTGAAATATACCCCCTCTCTCTCTCTCTCTCTCTCTCTCTCTCTCTCTCTCTCTCTCTCTCTCTCTATATGTATATATAAAAGGTACCTCCTTCTGAACAAGTGGTTTGCTTTGAGCATAGACATTTCTTTCAAAACAACCCTGTATGTTCACATTAAACATAGGTTAATTTTAAAACAGAGTTTCTTCTGGGGAGGGAGAAAACTGCAGTTTCTCCCCCTTGTCCATTTTGCCCATTCATGCCTGTAATAAACAGTCAGAAAGTAAAATCAAATTTTATTTCCATTTACTCTATTGCAGAAACACTTAATCCAAGCTACCATCAAGCCCTAAAGAAATAAAAACTGTATTTTATTTGTGACAAGGCTGGCCAACCTGTCTAGCTTTTAAATATCATATTTAAGCTATTGCTACATGAAGCTTTCCTAATGAATCATATTATTGTTGTGTTACCTTCCAGCACTGCCTACCAAGACAGGAGCAGGTAGCGTATCCAGAGCTGCTCAAGCAGACTGATTGAGAATCATTAGCAAGACAAAAGGGCAGATGACAGACATTAATTTAAGGGAAAGAAAAATTACCTCATGCCATGGCCAGGAAGGGCTATAATTGAGTTGTTTCTAAATGGCAAAAGAAGGCACTTGCAGAAGGGAAGCCTGCTGATACCATTCATTGACTGCCAAGAGAACTGGAACATCATCGTGCATCGCAGCTCCTGCCACCAAGGTAGCCTTGTTGCTGTGCCTCTGGAAGACCATGACTTTGCCATGACTGGTCCCCAGGGCCACCACAACACCTGCAGAGAGTCAGTCCTTACCCTCTAATGTTCATTCTTGGCTACATGGGCTATCAGTGGATGAAAACCAACTTGTTGGGAGTCACCTTGCCCCAGAGGCTCTAAATGGATCTGTGCCCTCTACAACTTTCCAATCCCTTGCTCATACATGTGTATAAATTTACTGTGCCCCTGGGACGTGACTGGAAGGTCCTTGGGACACTCTTGGGTCACCCTATGAAAGGGACAACAACTTCCTCGAGGAGAAGCAGCTTTGGAGAGAGAGTGTAAGAGAAGAGGTTCCTCTGTCCTATCAAAGTTGCAAATAGCTTGGAAAACAGCCCCAGTCTACTGACATCCCATAGCTCTTCTCAAACCTGTTTTGTCATCTATGAACACATCTGCAAAAGAAAGGGGCAACAGTTTGTTACAACTCTATGTGAGAACCTCACCCCAAAAATGCTGTATGGATTGGAGCACATTCAGAGCACATCCTCTGCTCCTGGATGTTCCCAGACAAGGAGACACCTGGACTGTAAGATATGTTTGTGCTTAGCAGCCATGGCAGGGCACAACAGCCTCAGTGCTGTCATGAGAATGCTGGGGAGAGAGGAAATTCTTTCATCCTGCCAGTGACAGCACATACAATCCTGTGCTGCCTTGTTGAGGGTAAGCCTATTTTTTATTCTATTGATCTGAGAAGAATTTGGCCTGCTACTCTTCAAAACTTATTCTTTGTAAGATATGGTGTTTGCCTTTGTTCATTGCTGCTGTTGATCAGGATTCACATGGCTTTTTATTTCTTTTGAATGAGAGCTTATGAAAAGGTGTGTGTCACCACCTTGTCTTGGGGTATTTTTTCCTACATATTTCTAATACATCACCTATTTATTTTACCCTGGCAGATCTTGACTCTTTCATTCCTTCTATCATCTGTGCTTTGCTTTCTTCTGCCATATTGTATTCTCAGAGTTGTCAGAAGACGAATGTCAATCCTCAAATCTAGGCCCAGGTGGTGTAAATGCAGATCAAAACAAAAGATATGAAACATAGGTATCCAAATAAATTATCTTTTTATTTTTATTTTCTTTTTTTTCTGGACAGAATCATTAATATAAAAAGGTTGCAAAAATGTTATCCTCGGATCTCTTCCCTATCTCATACTACAGACAACTTAATTACATAATATAGACATGTGTTATGTTACAATTAGTGCTATATATATAATGTTATATAAAGTACATACATAATGTTGCAATTATTTCATCTGAAAATATATTGTACTACACAATACAGACAGTGTGAAGTGGAAAACGTGGATGGTCTTCTCTATTCAAACAGGAGGATACCGTGGTTGCCAAGCAAGGGTCACTCATTCATTTTGAAAACATTTTCTGAACAGTCAATTAAGCAAAAGTGGCAAAAGGTTCACTGGTAAGTGAAGGAGTGAGCAAGCTCACAATGTTGGTTCAGAGGATGTTAACTTTTTGTTTTTCCTTCAGCTGCAGAAATGAGAAGCAATAATCCTGAAATATAATTTTCCACTTGGATCCAAGGATGTCAACTGCTTTATACAACAAGCTACATAACTGTATTAGTTCATAATATAAACTATAACTCTGCATACTCAAATCAAGTGCCTGAACAGGCAAAAGCTAGGAAAAAATATCCTTCTACATCTTAGTGGAGACCATTTCATCTGTATTCAGCACAGTGCAACTTGGAGCAAACACCACACTCTTACACTCTTGCTCTTATTACAAGAGTCTGTGTATATCAGACCTGTATTGTCAGGATCATTTCACGTGTCACTGAAATGCAGACACTGCTGAAGAAAAGCAAACCCTTAACAAAGCAATATATTAGCTGTAAACAGGCAAGTATGAGACTCCAGGGAGACAAAAGCAAAAGGTGAGACCATGACCCTGAAGCTCTGCTTAAATGAATTCACAGTAAATTGCCTTATTTCTCCCTTTTTCCATAGCATGAATGCAGCAAGTTGCAGTGTTTTCCACAGTTCAGTTCCCCCATTTGAATATCCAGACAGACAGCACACACACCCAGGCCAGAGTCAGTGTACCTGATCTGTCCATGCTGCAGGGAAAAACACATGGATTGAACACCAGGGCAGAAATTTGGCATAATAAGTCACTCAGTTCAAGACAGAGAGTTCTCAAAAAAGGACCCTCCCAGTAGTTTCCTGTAAGATTGCACCTCAGCTGAACCTTTTGTGAGTCCTGGATGCTGTAGAAGCAAGAAGCCACCCTTTGATCCACAGCTTGAGCAAGGTGGTGCTGAGTTATTCACAGAGTGGATCCCATTATGTCAGAGGATGGTCATCCCATTATCCCCTCCATTAAGGCTTCAAGTAGCACTAATCCATAGTGCCAACCCAAGACCACACAGTAATACTGGTGTAATTTGCAGTACACCTAAATTAGCATTCTGTTTCATAAGGCAATGTCTCCTCCCAATCTCTTTTATACCTGTGGTAGATGAGATTTCAGAAACTTGTATATGTGACAACAATACACCGAGAAAAAGAAAACTAATATGAAAAGCCATGCTTAGATCTTAATTCTTTCAAAAACTTTCTTATATCTGCAATTTCAACAACAGGGAAAGAATCTGATAGTCAAAGATAACCACTTCTCTAATCAGCTGTCTTATTTATCAGGCTACTAGGTGTGCAATTATTACACCTGCTCAAAGATTTCTTTAACTTTTAATTTATATATAAGACCATAAAAGATACAAGATTGACATCACTGGAAATGGAAAGCCTCTAATTTATCCAAAAAAAGGCAAACTGCTTTTACCAGAGGCAAGAGTGATGGAATGCTCCTCCTTCACACTTCTGATGTGCCTCAGCTTGAGGAGCAGGTGCCACTGACAAGTTGAGTAAAATGTAAGATAATAAAAATTAAATACAAGAGCACATGAAAGTTTAAACTTTACAAGTGCCTCCGTGTATTTTTAATTAGATCCCTTTTGAAGCTAACTGTTACTAAGATAGCCAAATTACTCTGAGAAAACCTGGTTAATTTACCAGTGAAATTGGGCAGGAGTATGGAAAAATAGGATTGCTTTGTGTATAGTTATTTGATTGAAAAGGGTTTGGAGTCCTCATCTTTGCCTGTTTCTGAACAGAATAATATTCTGTGAATAAACAGTTCACATGAACAGCATGAACATAGATGGACAAAATAGAGCAGATGGTGGAAGCAAAGCAGACCAACAGTGCACGTCAGGTGTGAGAATGGACCGGACAGGAGTTTCCACTTTAAACAAGCAAGTTTTTAACAAATTTATAGAAAACTCAAAATAGTTGGACTCTGAACTTCTTAGTGCAGCTTCCAAATTCCACCACAACTCAGAGTCTTTCACACTTACTGGACAGACCAACTAAATTCACCTATCTGCCATGAGAAATGGCTGATCCAATGTACCAGTCAGTAACATATGTAGCCTGTCTGTAATATGTTCCCTGGGATCTCCTGGAACTCGTAGTCCTTGGCACTGAGAAAGAAATAAATATGACTTGCTTCTAAGTAATACTCATGTATTTTCAGACTAGAGAGTACTCTTTCCTGCATTCATTCCTATCATCCTAAATTTATCTCCAGAGGCTTTTTGAAACAGAAACACCAGAGACATAACTGCTTTCCCCTTCCTTTCCTCTGCAAGGCAAAGGTGAACTTAATGTCTTTGGAAATTTGTGATATTAGCACAATTTCTTAGACCATCAGCTGAGTGGGGAGGGGACATAGCATGTAGCAATCTACCACATGTTTAGGAAGATTTAGACAAAAAGAGTGCAAATTTTGAGAAACAATGAACACAGCAGTTCACTTGTACAGTAATGTTGGTTTGTTGCCAAAAGGAGGGATTTATGCTGTTATTTGCTGCTGTACCTCATCCAGTAAGATACTGTAATCCAGAGTTGATGCTTCTTCTAAATGCTGGTGTCTAAGCTCCATGCTGGTGTGCTAGCTTCACACCAAAGCCTCAGCAGAGACTTTCACGTGCAAACGGAATCAGGACGCTAGATTCCGAACCTTGCACTTAGGAAAGGTGTGCAAAAACTTGATTTCCAAAATGCTAAGAACACAATTGCCTCCAGAAATGTTTGCAAACATAAAGTTATCAGAGTCATTCTTTCCTATCAAGTGTTAAACACCTTTTGATTTATTTGTTTTCCCTCAGCATGTTCCCTTTTTTACCTCTAACCTAAAGTGATTTTGACAAAGCTGCATTTGACCCTAAGATGTTCTAAGGCCCCTTGTGCAATTAGCAGAGCAGTTATGAAGCTAGACCAAAACTCCACCAGTATAACCCACAAATTCTTAAAACAATTAATATAATTCACTGTCCAATGAGAATCAGAGTCATTTCAAAAACAAGACACAAAAGATTTCTATAATCTTAGATTGCATATGGTCTGGGAGGAAGTCAGTGTCAATGACAGAATGAAAACCCCTTTCTAGTCAACGAAGAACAGAATCCTCTTAGATTCCTCATACAGTTCCCATGCCTAACATGAGGTGATGTAATAAATCCTACCCAAGCAAACAGGGGAGAAAATAAACCCAAGGAGCTTCTTTCTTTATAGTAGGATAAATCAGTATGAGGAGGTACCCAGGTTTGTGTCCAGAAGGCAAACACTGTTCTTGTAATGGGATCCTTTTTCTTGGGGCAAGTGTGTCATCCAGCTGGGCTCCCTATTCTGCAGCAATCACAGAGAAATACTCTGCTTTCATTCAGGATGACATTTCCTCTGTGTATGACTTATTAGCATGAAGTTTCAGCCTAGAGCTAAAAATAGAAGCTTAGCCTCTACTAAGAACCATCTTCCAGGTAAGCAGGAGTACTTTAGAGCCTTTTAGCTATAAGTAGATCTGATTTTTACTAAAGAATGAGAGTACAAGAGTATCAAATATAATTTCAGTAGACTGGGTGATATTACTTGAATCCTTTTTCCCAGTACATTTCAGTAAAGTACTGGGCATTTGCAGAATCCTATCAAAATTAAAACAAATCAACAGTGGAAGGAGAATTGGCTTCTTGAAAAAAAATTTAGCCAGAATTTTTAATTGTCATTTTAATTCTGTCCAAAATTTCTTTCTAGATGTTTCACAGATATTGGTATAGCTAAAATAAATGGCACAAAAGTACAATCAAGTAACTTCAGAAAAAAAAACACCAAATTGTTCATCTTTCAAAATGTAAAGGACAAAATAATGCATTCAAAATATTAGTTCCAGGGAACTGTAAAATCAACCATATGAAAAGAACTCCATCAAAAAAACAGCTAATAAAATTGCTGTGATAGATTAACTTATAAGGGAGAATATTTTTATCATTTTCTGAGAGACTATTAATAAATTGCACAGAAATACAGTGAAAGAACTGTTGTGATTGCAAAAACGACAGTAAAAAGGAATACAAACATTTTACTAACTTGTAAATGTTACAAAGTTAGAACTAGCTGCATTGCTGCTTGTGCCCTCCAAAGGAGTTGAGTGAGGTGGAGATGTAGAGGGAGCTGACCTCCCAGGGCTGGCCATGCTGGTGGCCACGTGCTATCACAGATGGTGTTTCTCACTGTGTGAAATAAGCCCGTGGACCTGCTGGGTACAGGTGCCGTGCTGCCAGGCTGGAGTAGTGTCATCCCAGGACACATGGGACTCCTTGCCCAGACACAGAACTTCTCTGCCAAGACTGCATGGCAAAGGCAGCTGGGAGCTTGAGCCAACTCCATCAGGTCCCATCAGTTTCTTACTGAAAGGAGCTCATATTATTCCATGCTAGTTTTCTATCAGTTCACCAAGTCACCAATTTCAAGCAGATCTTTGCTGTGCCTTTCAATGCCACATCTTGACAAAGAGGGATTCCAGCAATGGGGATGATTCTTGCTTAACCCACAGTCATCCCTTATGCAAAAAATGTCACTCTGACACACTCCTTTCATACAGTTGGAAGGATGCTCTCACTCTAAACAGAGTCTACACATTCTTTTGTGTCTCTACATGAGATCTTTTGGAATCTTTATATCCCTCTACTTCCCACATATGACTTTCCCTTTTGTTCATAATATAAGAAGTAATTCCAACTCTTTTTGTTTATTTTCAGATTTGCAAATGACGCTTTCTAAAATCAATTTTGTGATCTTTTAATCAAAGGTGAAATTTTTGGACTCACTATTTGTTTCCTCAGAACAGGGTACAGTTCAAATTTCACCATGTTACATATTGCCATCTTTATTTTTACTCTGATGTTGCCAAATACCCGGATTTCAATGAACCTGAAAAATATTTCTCTGCTCCTAATTCTGTGAGCTGTTAATTCACACAAGAACTTCTCATCCCTATCACAGAAATTGTGGCTTTAAATTATATATTTTTCACTTGTTTCAAGTCCATATTTGCATATCCTCACTTGCCTTTAATAAACATTAGGAGCACAAACCCCCCAGCCTTCTCTATCTTCTTTGGGTACCTGTCTTTTCAGCAGATGCAAACTTCACCAGCAAAATCTGGGTGATGCAGTCTGCATGATATACTCCTTTTCTGCTTATTCCCATTCTGCTACATGTAAACAGGTAATGCAGTACCCAGTTTCACATCTAATTGGAAAAACAAAAATGAGAGGATAATTTCCTCTTTCTACCTTCCTCTAGTAATTAAGCCTGAGTATTTGTTGCTGATGTAAATATGATACCCTAGCTATTAATTTACATTTTAGCAAACACGTCACTTCATTGTATATTCTCAGGCACAGGCTCTTTCCTCTTCAAAATCAATACTCTACAGAATTGATGAAATAGGCTTCTGTTAGCCTTTGAGATTCCAATCATTTTGCTGTAATTTTCTTTAGTATTAATTAAATGAAACCACACCCATCCACATGACCTATCTCCCCTGCTTCTTTGATCCCTATTGATATTGCTATTGAAACTGCCTCATCTGATATTCAACAGAAAGGAATGGCCCTGAAGCACTCACTTTCTCTTGTAACTAGTACATTCCACTCTTCAGTGGAAATGATGCTTCTACCTTTGAATGTTTTCAAGGTAGAATTTTCCAAAGGATAATACAAGGAAGTCAAACACTGCAGTGTGTGCTCTCCACTTCAGCACTTCTGGGGGGGCATGATCAAATCTGGGGGAGATGTCAGTCCTTATTTTCACTATGACCCTCCCTTTATTTTCAGTTACATGCAATTATCTAAAAAATCTAAGGTTACATTCCTAAGAATTTTATTATTACCATCAGTTTTGGTAATTTTTTCACTAAGATGTTTTATCATGAATTTCAATGCAATTTTTCACAAAACATGTTTCCTCTAGAATTTTGTGCATTTTATACGCACCATTGCTTCTACTGAATTCCTTAATTCTGAGAGAAGAGCTACCTCCCCTTGTAGCTGATCTGTCTCCAACTGAGACAGAAGAAATTGCAGAAAAGTAGAATGACTGAAGAGAAAATAGTACAAGATAGATGTCACTTTTTTTTTTCCAAGAATGGCTTGTTTGCAACAGTTTTCCTTAATCCCAGAATGGCTCCAGCTTCTTGAAGAAGATATCCTTAAATTTTAGTGACACCACAGCATACACCTTTTTGAATTTAAGTTTGTGGTTTCTAGAGGCTTGGACCATCACATGAAGTTTGACAGGTTTTAGGAAATTCTAGTTACAGTAGACAGGAGAATTGAAACAGTTTTATCTCAGGTGAAAAATGAGGAAGTTTAAATCATAAGCTTTGAAAGTACCACATGGGGAAATCTCCAGATATACTTGATTTGACATCTCAATAAAAGAGAACAAGGCATTGCAATGTAAAATGAAGCACATGAAAGAAGGTCAGCACTGCTACCTTTCAATTAAACTTGTGCTTCAGAAAGGTTGAGGTGAAGGACCTCAAGGCCTCTCATATAAACTTTTGATGCTGAACAGAGTGTCCATATTGAAGTTTGATCTTAGAAAAGAAATAACTGGACATTGTCTTGTAACACATGACTGATACCACAGATTAAAAAATAATAAAGGGTCTGATTCACTATTGATTTTTCACCTTTTTGGCTATATTCTGAGCTGGTGAAAATCAGCTTAGCCTACTGATGTCAGTGGAGTTATGCCTTCTTTGACCTCCTGCAAGGTCCATATTGAGCAAGGACTTAACACTTATGAAAAAGAAAAAGGAATTAAAGCAAATGAAAGTGAAGGACCTCTCATTCCACCAAAACCAGAAGGAAACACTCCTTTGTCTGGTGAGAGAAAAGTCTCCCTGCCTTCACATGGGTGGAACAAGGGTTGCTGTTTCTGCCACAGATTAAATTAGCAATGAATCAACCACTCATTTAAAGAGCTTTTTTTGATTTGGAATATTTGCCATGGGAGGATATAAGGACTGTAATAGCTTTTCTAGCAGTTCTCAGTGCAGCAAATACTCTGTAGCAGAAGGTGCTGAACCCCAAGTGGTTTCCCTCGTTTTCCATGAATATCACAGCCTTACCCATCCCTGTCTGCAACTACAACACAAGAAAATTGCTTCAAAACTTGGCTTCCTATTTCCTCACACACCAGAAATCTGTGCATAAAATACAAGTTTTTAATGAATTGCTTGGAAAAATAAAGACGGGGAAATGAATATATAAATATTACATTGATATAAATAGATATTTTCAAAGTTTACTTACATTTGTTTGATATCTGACTTTCAGAGCATGCCAGTTGGCTTTTCTTTCACATGTGAACACTCATTCACACACACATGAGCACCCCACATACACAAACATAAATCACTCAGACTCATTTAGTGTGATTTATAAATACTTCACTGTAATTTCTTTAGGTAATATAATGAAAATCAGAAGAGAAAATGTCTGCTATGCAAGAACTAACTAAAAATTGGTGAACTGTAGGTAAGAAGTAAAAACTTTTTTACACCTTATGAGAATATGTAAGATAAATAGCAAATTTCGGATGAATGCTATGTCTGCTTGAAGGGAACACATGACTACAGAAAGCAAGATTATGGAGAACTATGGAAATGAAATTACATTTTTAGTAAAAGGAGATTATTTCATTTATAAGTGCTGTTGATTACATTTTTCTGTGGGATAATATAATGAAAAATTTTGTATTCAAAAAACTTGCTTTGTATAATATTACATAATATTATGAATTAATGTAATATATAATATATTCATATACAATAATATAATTCTTTCTTTAGATAATATTCTCTTATTGTAGATTGAAGACACTAGCTTAAGTATTAAATTTCAGACAAAAATGTAATGTATTTTTGAGTTATAGCAGTTTTAAAAGCAAAAGGTTGGTTCTGATGTTTCGACAAGAAAGGTCTTCCCTTTCTGCTGATAAGTGGTCCCTGTTTTCAGCACAGTTTTCCATGGGGAAAGTCAGATCTAGGAAAAGATACATCTGAGACTGGCATTTCATGTCCTAGTTCACCACAGGTAATCATGAGTATTCTTTGCAATCAGAGACATCACCATCATGACATGACACATCATGACCTACAATGTAATACCTTGTAACAGGATGTAGAGGAAGCTTGATTTGATAGACATTTTTCATCTGCTAATGACAAATTAGGGGCACTTCTGAATTATTCATCTACAATTCCTGCATATGCTTAACTCAAATCGACTTTGATGCCATGCAAGTTTCAATCTTACTACAAGTGGGCTTTTTGCTTTTATATGTAACTAACATCAGAGAAACAAAGTAATAAAAATCTACTGAAATCAAGAAAAGTTTAAATTTCATGACTGTTTGCAATGCTTGCTAAGCAGACCAGATTCAGAACAGACAATGGCTTACCAGATTTCCTTAAAGAAAGTTAAAGAAAATTAAAAAAAGAGCAGCATTTCACAGTTGTTTGTTTACTCTGCTAACTTGCATGTAATTAAATTATGTATAGATGCTCCAATGAAAATATATGACTTCCAATGAAGTTGTACAGGTTGCTATTTACTGTATTCATTCACTGATAGATGCAGAAACTGTAATGGATTTAAGGGAAGACAAATGCCTGTTTAATAAAACAAACTGATTACCACAGGAGTCAATATATTTTTTTATTGATGAGTTCATTAGCACTGGAACATTCTATTTAAAAACCAATCAAAGTACCTTCATAGCAGGATTAAAGATCAGCTTTGTTAGAGCAGCTCAGTGATAGGAATCAATAGATCCTCTGGTTCTGTAAATCTTCGACGACAGTCAGGCCTTGGCTCCTCTCAAGGCTGCCTGAATGGTGCAGTCATCCACACCAGTTCAGCTAGAGGAGTTTCTGAGTGCTCTGAGCCATTACCCTCTGCAAGGGTGGGGTTCATCACCACCTAGCCAAAAAAATTAGCTGATGAAAATCTATACCCGGGCTAATGCAATCTAGACTCTGATAAAAATGGAGAAGGACAGAATGCTCCAGAGAGTGCCTTGTTCCTCCCACAGTTGTCACAGCCTAAAAGAGTCTAAACTGCCATCTTAGAGCTTTTACCTTTCTCCAAAGTCATGGACCTGTCCTAAATGTCCAGCATCTGCTTTTTGGGGGGCACTGAACATGGTCTTTCCTGCTTGATGTACTGGTTACAGTATTGTGGAGATGAGTTTTGAGAACATAAATTGAACAGAGTTCAGAGTGGATACAAGGAAAATTTTTTTGCCTAGGGGTATAGTCAAAAAGACGAGTTTGGAAGATGTTGCTAAGAGATGTTGTGTAGTCTCTGACCCTAGGTGTTTTCATGGTCTGACTCTATAATCTGCAGCATAACCTAATCTAGTAGAGCAACCTGACCTAACAGCTGACCCTGCAGTGGTAGGCAGCTGATCTAGAGATTTCCTGAGGTCCCTTCCAACAGGAATTATCCCTTGGTTCTATGGTATTTATCCAGTATTGTCTTTGTACTGAGCTGACTCCCCTGATGGCACTTCAGGGAGTTAAGAGTGAACATGAAGTTCAGTCAACTCAGCTGGAATTTTGCCTTTAATTGCAGTTCAGAAGTGTCCGAAATTTCATACCAATGCCTGTTGAGCACCTGCTGAGGAGGATGTGGTGACCTTTTGGGGACTTCAGGCTTATTAAAAAAATAGAGATAAAACACAACAATAGGATTTAACTCACTTTCTTGCTCAGTCCATCTTTAAGAAGTATCCTCAGCTTCAGAAGGCTATAGATGTTCTGTGATGAGCCCCACAAGAAAATCCAGAACTTTGAAATCAAATTACGAATTTCTACAAATGACTGTCAGTTTTTTGAGAATTCTTTACTTTGGTTATTTTATCCTAAATTCTAGATTCTGCTTGACAGCAAACAGCCAGGAGAGTAGAGAAAACTCATTAATTACTTCTCTTTCACTTCAGTGGTCAGAGGAAACAGCAGCCTCTATGTTGTCTTAATTCATGTTAGGTCTTGGACATCTGGAAGGGAGAGGGTAGAATGTGGGACAAGGATGCACTGGGAAGATAATGCAGCAGTGTCTAGATATGGAAACAGTGCTGTTCCCTCTCTAGGAGTTTCAGTGTCAGCACCACAATGGCTCTGGGGAGAGTGACAGCTCGTGATGTGGCACAACAGCTCTGTAGGAAGTGGGGTGCCCAAGCCACTGCAGGCCCTGGGAATGCACCAGCAAATCTGCTTGCTTGAAAAGGCAGAACAGCTTGAAAGAAGACATAAGGATCTAAGAGGCAATATCAGTTTAGAGAGATTAAAAAATGATAAGGCTTTTATATGAATAAGAATGCGCCTTATAATTATGCTAACTAGGCTAAAAATTATAGGGCCAACAGTCTTTATTTCAGACATGAGATGATCACCAGCTGAGGACAGACAGAAATTGCATCTCATGGTAAAATATTACACAATCAGGTGCATTGTGTGGGTATTTTACCTTCCTCTGAAGCATCTGGTGTGAGCCACTGTCAGAGACAGGATGTCAGACTAGCTGGACCATTTATCTGTTCTGGTTCATAATTCTTATGATTCTTTAGCTTACAGGCTTTTCTGACTGCTTGAGAACATTTATGAAATTGTAGGGCAGGGAAGAGAGATGTTATTTCTAATTGAAGAACTTGCTATGTCTCACCACCTGTTGTTTATACATAAGATGATAGGGTTCCAATCACAAGATTAATGCACAATTTAGACTGGAAAAATATCAGCAAATGTGTCTGATTCTCCTATTTTAAACCCTTTCATGATCTTCAGAAATATTTCACAGTGCCAAGAACAATTTCAAAAATAAACCATAGGACTTTATAAAAAGCCTTCAAAAAGCTGCATGTGTCATTTGCATATGCAAAACTTTCACTGCAGATTCATGACTAAGACTGATTATGTAACTTCTGTAAAATTTATGGGGGTTCTGATTAAATGGATTTTTTTATTTTTACTTTATATGACAGAAACATTCCACACTGACATGCTAAACAAAAGTGTAGAGGTTAAAATCTTATTCCCACACAAACTCTCTCCAACATAGTATTTTGCTCCATATTAATTGCTTCAAACCTTTCTTTTTCTTTTATGATTCCCACTCAGAAAATGTTTACTTTCTTTCAGAAAACAATAACCTAAAAACTTATTAAAGTTGAAGAAATTCCATAGCTATTATCTTAATATTAAAACTTCATTAGCTGCCTGGATTTTTGCAGCAGCCATGGCTGATTATTCCTTTTAGGATATCAATTCATGTGCTTGGACCTTGCTTCCTAAGACTTTACAACAGCAGCAGAAGCTGAAGATCTGCTTTTCTCCTCTCTCTCTTTCATAAAAGCAATACTGAATGTGTAAGTGTTTTTAATATCTTGTTGACATCTAACAGTGTGTTGAATACTTAAAGGCAATCATATTGCAGGAAGATCACAGTAGAATATTTTATTAGACTTTATCTTTTGTACAAATTTTGACAAGATATGAATTTTCCAGGTAAAAAATGATCCTATTTTTACTAAGATTTTATATAATTGATTAAAAATTATGTCTTACCACTTCTTTTTCTACTTTAAGGATGGTTTCAGCCTTAGGACAGCATTTCCTTTTCTCCAAATGAAATAAATATAATGGAGAGAAGTTCATCACAAGCTTACTGTCTTCTATAACCAACACATAACCAGCATATAACTTGAGCAAAAAAGGAATTTTGATCTTGGACTCTGAAGAAGAATAAAGATTGATCTTCACAAATATTTACTGGTTTAACAGAAAATTCTTGAGGGGCAATCAAAAAGATTTTGAAGAATGAATCAAGAAAATGATGAGGCACACGTAGGTTTCTTTCAAACATAATTCATCCAATATAGTTTAAAGAAATAAATTAATATATACCTGTGTAATGCCCTGTCCTCATGCTAAAAACACTTTCAGGCAGACACTTTTAGGAAGAAAGCACTCTTCCTCCTTTAAAAACATCCAACTATTCATTTTTTTTTTAGCTAAATGAAAATCTGCTTCTAGTTCATAAAATAATAAGTTAAAATAGATTTTCTAAGTTTAGAGAATGAATTCTTTCATTGCTATATTTTCTCTTTTTCAGTCAGTTTTCTGAACAGAACTAAAACTCTGCTAGTGAATTCTTTAGAAAGAGGTCTCTAAATCAACAGAGCAAATGAATAAAACACCAAGTAGAAGGTCTACCATTCTGGAGAGTGATAAGAAATACTTCATATCTCATGGCTGAAAAATAATTTCTGGTTTTGCTTGATAAAGGATTCAAGAACACAATTTTTTATATTAAAAATCATCTTCTTTCTGTTGCTTTTTCAGCGAGTCAAAGAAAGGCTCTTGGGGTTTAGCCACTGTTGGAAGAATGCATAACATAATGGTAAAACCTCATGTTTAACATTCAGAAGAAGGAAAAAAATCTATTACCATCCTGTAAAAGTTTGTAAAAATGCTTAAAGAAACATACCCTGAAGTGGTATAAAATGTTGAAGCCAACAGAATGGCTGATTTCACATAACTGAGCCCAGAAATGAAGAAAAATATGTTACCCCAAAGCCAGCAAAATCCTGCTAAATAGTTCTTGTTTAGAGTTTTAGCAACCCAAAAGCCTATGTAAGCTTCCTGCATCCAATCTACCATACTTTCCTTTAACACATTTATGAAAATGCACACATTCAGATATATTTAAAATGTTACCTTTAGTCATGCCCATTCATGTATAAATGCAGATATGCAAGAATTCAAAAATAAAAAATACGCATTCTGTATACATCCCTGCATTATTTATATGTTGGAAACATTTTTCCTACCAATTGTTTCCTGACTTTTATTTATGATGTTTGCAGAGATTACTCTTCACCACAAGATCAACTGTAACACTGCTGAAGACATTTGATAATGCAAAAAAAAATACAATGTTCTTTAAAAACATATGTTTTAAAATTCCTGTTTGTTTACCATTTAGCCAGAAAGTCCATCAAAAAATCGTTTATAACCCTTGCTATTCCTGAGAAAGATGAATATCTTCTGATTTCCATAAGTGCATTATACATTCTGGAGTTGAAAGCTCTGTACCTCTAGCATCAGCAAGTTTATCCAAGTGCTCAAGTGAGGACTTCAGATTTTGCCTGTTACATAATGATTAGAAGGTGCCCAGCTTTCTGCTGAGATCCTGGAACTGCAGCCTGTGCAAATGAGGCAGCCCTAAAGGTGAATGTTGTTGAATTTGGGTTATTGGGATATAGCCTGGACATTTTCTTCATTATCCTTTTCATTTATGGAATAGTCAAGGTTGGATGAGACCTCTGGAAGTCACCTGGCCCATGCTCCTTCCCTGCCCTGCTGGAAGCCCAGCACCTGCCTGCACAAAAGTCCAGCTACTCTGAGTTTGGAGCAAAAATTCATGAGTCAAGAGTCATGGGCAAATGGCCATCCCATCCTCAAAGACTGATGGATGGCCTGGGGTTATTTTCTGTCTGATGGCATGCCACGCTGGGAGGCTGAGTTCCCAGGGAATGCCACATGGGATGCTGCAGGACTAACTAGGTCAAGTTCTCCTCAGTGTTGCTCCAAGACCTTTGCTGCCTTCACAACTCCCAGCACACCACCATTCCAAGAAGGCTCTTCTCTTCAGCCCAGACAGGGCAGAAAACAGCTGAAACTGTCACCTCATCGAATGGCAACTTATGAAGATCCATCAAAGAGTAGTGATTTTCTGTCATTACCAACTTGGATTTGAGCAAAGTAACTGATGTTGAGAGGGTCTAATTCTCATTGCCAGACATTTAGGCTTAAGCAATCACTCTTTTAAGGTTCTTTGGAAAAGCTGAGATCTCCAGCAAGTGCACATGAGCAGTAATTCTGCTGAAGGCCCCAGACATTCTGGTGCAGAACCAGGATGGGAATGAGAACAAGCTGGCACACGCTGTCACCATTTGCCAGCCTGAGCAGTGATCAGCCAGACAATACAAATACATGGACAACTGGGAGCTTGTAGAGCTTGCATGCTTCTAGTGATTTAACCTGCAGTTAAACAACCCTTGCAATGCTGTGTACCTTCAGAGACAGCTGAGGTTCCAGGAGAATTCTTGTCAGCTCAGGCAATAGCACTTTCCCGGGGGGCAAAATAAGCAGGGGGGCAAAACAGTTCACTGCCAGAGGTAGCTACTGAAATACACATGGCTCTCTGCTGTGTTTGACTTACAGGAATATTGACCAATAAATATGCTTCATTTTCTTCCCTGGAAAGCTGAAAATTAGCTGCAGCATAGGTGGGTGTTACCTGCATTAAAAAGAGTTTCTCAATCTTTCAGTATTCTGAAGAAGCAATTCAATGGTTTCATTGCTTTTCCCATCAGGGGCTGCTGATAGCAAACACCGTGCTCTCTTTTGCAACACAACAATGAGGAACCTGTCACACAGTTTAAACAGTATTGAAGAAACTCAAAGTGGAAAAAAAATTAGGTGTTTCTGCCTCAAAAGCAGGCAGGCAAATATGGTAATTTCTTACTGAACCGTTCTACTTACTGAGTCTAGTTGGCATGATCTACTTATTACAGTTAGTGAAATTTGGTTTATTGCTTTTTCTTCCTGTTATCCTGCTGCTCCAATAGAGTTAAGAGAGATGACTCTGGATCCTGCTCCATTTTGTGCAACATAAACAGAATTTATGTTGCAATTATGAAGTCAGATTCTGCCTCCAGTTATTCCTTGTAACTACCACGAAGGAAGAAAGTTGAGTACAGCTGAACCCAGAGTGTGGCCTCTGTAATCTTTACTGACAACAGCAAAACAAGACCCAAGGAGAATCCAGCTTGACTTCCAGGCAAGAGATTGAGTTTATCCTGGTAGCACTGCTAGAGCCTAGTGGTGAATGCTTTATTATAAAGAGCAAGGGCAGGTGTATCAGTGGGGATGGCATTGCACACAGCTTTGTAGGGTAGGAATTTACTGCAGCAGAGAAGGGTTCAAACTCTCTAAAGAGAGTTTTCCAAGAAGTATATGTATGTTTTCTCACTGATAAATGGGACTTTACGGATACTTGTATTCTCCATTCTGAAAATATAATGTATATTTCCAACTTTTTTTTTTTACCTCTGTTTATAAGGTATAATATAGGGCTTGTCAACACAGGGAAGTAGTCTAGAATGTCTATTGCAGAACAAACTATCCTAAAACATCTTTATGAGGTTATTTGTTCTCCAGCCACCTCTGGATCAAGACCTAGTTTCTTTCCTCCCCAGCAAGTCACTTTCAAAATGTTTACAACAGTCCTAAAGGAGAGGAAAACTTCCTTTTATTGTATGTCCTTCTATCAAGTATCTAAGAATTAGTAATGGTTGGCTTCTCAGACACTTAAAATGAAGAGAGAGAATGTGTAAACCAAATACAAAACTCTCTCTGGAGAAGACTATTTTTCTATTATCTGTAGAGAGCACTTCTAGCTTAAGTGCTTCAGTAAGGCCTAAAGTTAGACATGATGAAAGTAGGTTAGAGCATTCCTGTGAGCAGCTGCCCTGGAAGGGTTTGTCCCACAACACCTGGCATCCCTCAGAGACAAAGCCTTTGTCCACAGGTGTGGGTCAGGCCTGTCCATACTTTCGTGCTACTCAATGGACACACCATGATCCCTCTTACTCCTGAAATCAATACTGGTGACCATGAGACCTTGCTGAGCAGAGGGCTCGGGAGCTGATCTGTATGAAGAGCAACCCGCAGAGAAAAAGAAATAAAAAAAAAAATTTAAAAAGCAGCTAATTTTTATTTGGGTCAGATGTCTATACAGAGTAACCTTGTCAAACCAGACCTGGGGCCGGCACAAAGTAGGTAGGGATGATCATCACCCTGCCATGTGCGGAGGGCAAGACAATCTTTCTGGGTGCCAGCCAGACTTGGACCTGCTTAAGGCAATGTGAAACTGCGTTCAGAAATTCTGGAAGAGAGCCAGGTCAAAAAGCCCAGCTTTTGAGAATGTTCTTTGTGTCATTTTAAATTCTTCCTAGCCCCTTCTTTACATATAAAGTCATTCACTCCAATAACCTTTTTCTTTTCTTCTGATGAGAAAAGCTGTGGAACAAGGCATTATGAAAAAGGGAGGCCAAGAATTTTAAAAGCCTGGGATGACTCCTACCCAGAAAACTATAGCCTGGTGGACCATCCAAGGAGTAAAAAGCAACAGATTAAATAAGCTCAAAAATATAAGAACTTGTGAGCAAACTGCTTTGTGTCTCCAATGCATGTGGGTTTTTACTGCCTTGGGTCCAGCACATAACTGCAGGGCTGTGCAACCCACACTTCTACCTCCTCCCCACTGTGCTAAGACCGGATTGCTGGGATTCTCTGTATCAGAAAATGACTCAATGAAAAACAAAAGGATTAACAGCCTGAGCTTTCTCACCAAAGTCTGCACCTCCAAAAGAGCCACCATGTCCAACAATGTGATGTTTGGGCAGTTGTGTGTATGTGCAAATCACTGTGGAACACAAAAGGAGTGGGATCAAAATTCCTGCTAATGGGGTCCATGCACATCCAACAAAATTAATTGATTCAGGAACTAGCACTTCTGTGAACCACCAGAAGTCTGAACGAGCCCAGAGTTCATCCCAGTCTGCACCAGTGTTCACACAAGCTGATGCTAGAAAAGTCAGAGTTCCTCCATATGACTCCTTCAAGGACAACTGTTGGGCTGGGTCCATGGGGCAGTTTGTCCATCTTTCTGAATCAGTTCTAGAAATCTTTTTAACATAATGAAAAATAAATAAGTGATAATTAAATGCATACTTGGTATATTCACTATTATTAGAGGACTTTAAACAAATTAGGCAGAGAAAAACATTTCATGACTGACATGGTGACGGCAATGGGGGCTTGCAGAGGTTCTCCTAATTTGGAAAGTATCAGGTGATTTTTCAGAAATCTAGAAACCCTTATGAAAGAGTTTGTCATAACAGATTCGTCTGTGATACCTCCCAGAACCTAAGTTTGGGTCATTATAGCCTCTCTCCAAAGGGACTTTGGAAAAGTCCTAGATTTCAGTCTTCTGTTGCAGTCAATTTTCAAAACGCTTCATCACTTCTAGAACTAACTTCTTCTCTTGTTCTTTCCTCCCATCTTTCACCTATATCTTTAATTTTCTTTTTTTTTTTTTTTTCTCTAGTCTTTCTCAATTTTCCAGTTTCAATGACAATTTTTTTCTATTTAGACTGCTGGTGTGTTCCCATTTCTCCTTGATTCCACTTCACAAACTGAGGATCTGTTAATCCCTAAAGCACACAACATAAATTGCCCCCAATCCTTTCATCTCAACACTTTCCAGCCTAAACATCCTCTAGCAAGGCATAGGCTCATTCGCTTCTCAGTATTCCACTTTCCTAAAGCTTCTCCAGTTTTCTCCTTTCCTCTATTTCTCACTTTTTTCTACAGCATTATAATTACATGGAATTTGTGCTGCTGCCAAGGTCCATCACAAAAGCAAGGGGTATGTCAAGGAGGTCAGACATCGAGGGAGGTCAGACACCCACAGCTCAACATTATTCATTTCCTGACTCCCTCCACAATGGCATCTGTTAGTCCTCTGCATTTTGAATATCTCTATCCCATCCTCAGGTTTTATCCCATGAGCTCACTGGACATGTCACGAGGTGCCACTCAGCAAACCCTACAAGTGTGATGTTTGCTCTTTGGGGGAAGCTCTCCCTCTGAGTGACAGACCTGGTGTCAGTGCTGCAGGCCAAGCTGTGCTGACAGTTTTCCTACCTGTGAATTAGCACACGGGTCTGCCACGGGAAAGCAGCCGTGTAATTGGTGCGGTCCTGCGGTTTGGCTGTTCCGCCGTGTCAGGCACTTGGGGCACATCTTGTGTTTATCACTGCTCCCTGCAGGTAGCATAGAAACATCACTTTAAATTGGCAGAACACCACAGTGAACGCAAAATCAATGCCAGATATGCCTAGACATTAGTGGACTCCTTATACTACTTTGTAGGAGTGGGGAATAAAAGATTTTTTTTCTTTTCCTTTAGTTTTGTTCTTTTAAAATTCCACACCCTCATCAGTAACTCAAGGTGAAATGATTAGCTTAGTTTCTGCACATGCAAAAGATGGACACTCCAATTTTCACAATCAGATCCCAATCTGAGATAAATTGTATACCTTCTCCACTTTTGTATTACATGTATGGACCCATTGTCATTGTATCAAAATAATCATCAGAAAACTGACAATACTCTAAAGGGGACAAGAAATAACTATTTTGTCCTTTTAGAAACAAAACATGGAGATCTGATCCACAATAGGAAGTTATCTGCAATGACAAAAGAGATCCAGTAGCAAAAGCCAATTTTTAGGTGCCAAACTGGATATTCCCTCGAGGGGTCTGATTTTCAGAAAAGTTTTCAGTCTATAGGAAAACAGATTCGCTAAGGAGTCATGACTTAGTCAACAACTGAGATAACTAAGGATCACCAGGGTCTAGTGAAAATCACCAGTGTGTTCCTATATTCCTCAGAAAAAAAACCAGAGATGTTTTCCTCAGAAATAAAATTCATATCCACTATTTTTTTCTGGAGGGGAAGCAATTTGGCCTTGTTTTTCTGAATACATTTTACACTGCCTTCCAAACACTTTGTATCATACCAAATGCAGGAAAAATATTTTTGAAATAGCTTTTTGCATATGTACTCTGATTGTATTTTGCTTTCTTTGATCATTTTGTTGCTATGCTATTGATTTTTTCATTAAAACAGAGACACAGTTCCCAACATATATGTTTAAAAATATAGAAATCTTCTCCCTTTTGTAATTAGTTCTACCTTTTCTGGCTCCATTTAATGAAATCTCAAGGGCCAATTGCTACATTTTGTATTCAGTCAAAACTCCCATTAATCCATATATGTTACCATAATAATTTGTTATGAAAATAGCAGTGATATCACATTATAATTTTCTAACATTATTACATGGCAGAGGAAAGAGAAGGAGACAGCTTGTACAGAAAATAAGCTTTTATCGTAAACTAAAACCATCCACAATAATTAGTTATATCTGGGAAACTTTCATGATTACCAAAAGTAAATAGATTAATTTTAATTAGTGTCTCTATTTTACAGTGGTATCATTCATACTGAAGAATGGATGTTTTCCCTATTGATTTTCTTCTATGGGGCTGTCTCTGCCCCACTCACTCCCATCCCCAACAATTCCAATTTTTATTTGTCAGCTTGACCAAAGTATGGCCTTCAGTGGTTTCACATCCTAAGCTCATTCATCAGATCATCTAATAAAAGTGTTGAACTCTTTTATTGATAGGCAGTGGCACAAAATACGGGGCTGGGGAAAGATCAGCCACCTCTGACTTTCCCTCCTCAGCTGTCTTAAGAAGCAACAGAGTACTGTTACCCAGTGACAGAGGGGCCTTGGTTTGTGCCCTCAATAAAATGAATCCTGCTGGCAAATAAACCCAAAGGTGGCTATTCTTCTTCTGAAATGTATTGTCCATCACAGCCTTCCAGAAATCCTCAGTGGCCAGTTCAGCTTTCAGCCACGGGTTGCCAATTGCTTTATATTTCAGAATGAAAACTATCAGATACACACTCCGTGGGATGTCACAGGCCATCACAATTTATAGCCCTGCAAATATAACTCAGGCTGGGTCTACATCTTCTACTTCAGACTGAGGAGCTGTCTTGATTCTGGGGAAGAAAAGGCAGCCTCAGCAAATCCAGCAGCACAGATATATATCTCAGTAGAGAGAGGGCCAGCAAGTGCCAGGGTTAGAGGTGGCCAATAGATTCCAGATAACCCATTACTGATTAGAAATTTCTGGTTTTCATTAAAAAAACAAAAGTGGTTTTTTTTTTCAAAAGTCCACTTTCTGTGTCACATAATATATTAATTTCTCCCTTTTTTTAATAATTGCAAGCCTATTCTATTACTCATATGATAGTGAACTGGAACTACTTGAATAGTGAGACTGTGGTCCATCACAAAAGATGAAGTCAATGGCACAAATTTACCACAGAGACTGGGAGCACAAGGTCACACAGGAGTATTTTATCTAAAAAACATTTTGGTAGAACTGGTTTGTTTTACTATTCAGCTGTTTACCAAGGAAATGAACCTTTCCATAAGAGAACAAAAATCCCCAAACCTCAAATTCATGCTAAATTGCATGTGAGGGGTATTCATTCTACAGACTGGATTGCTGAGCATCAGCTGTTCTTATGAGTGTCTCATACAGTATTAACACCCATAAGCTCAGTAGCAGCACTTCAGCCTATTTAGTGCTACTACCATATTACTTAAAACTCCTTTTGAAAGAACTGGAACACTGCAGTCTCTGAATCACACCACTGAGGGCTGCAAGCTTTTCAGAAGGCTTAGGCTGGAAAGGAGGGGTGGGGTGTTGTGCTCCGGGTTAAGGAATGGAGACTCTGAAAAGCTGCCTCTGAAAAACAGACACAAGATGAAAGCCTGTGGGTTAAAGGCAAAGACAGGACCAACAAAGGACACCTGTAGTGGGATCTACTACAGCCTGACTGACCAGGGGGAGCCTGCTGCTGAGGCTTTCTTGCTTCAGCTACAGGCAGCTTCACACACATAAGCTCTCATCCTGTTAGGAGATTTCAACCACCCATGGACATCTGTTGGGAAAGTGGCAGAGCTGGCTGTAAGCAATGCAAGAGACTCCCAAAGTGCATAGGAGGATTCATCCTGAACTGCATCAAAGTAGGAGTGGCCAGCAGGTCAAGGGAAGTGATTCTGCCCCTCTACTCCTATTTTCTGAGACCCCACCTTGAGTGCTGTAGCCAGCTCTGAGCTGGTCCTCAGCACAGGAAAGATGTGGACATGTTGGAGTGAATCCACAGGAGGGCCAAAAAGATCGTCAGAGGGCTGGAAGAGTCTTTCTCAGATAGTCCAAGAGAGGTGGGACTGCTCATCTTGGAGGAGATGGTGCCAAGGGGACCTCATTGTGGCCTTCCTTCCAGTACTTAAAGGAGGCTTAGAAAAATGAGGAAGATCAACTTTTTACATGGACAGATAGTGACAGGATAAGAAGGAATGGTTTTAAACAAAAAGAGGAGAGATTTAGATTAGATTTTAGGACTAAATTCTTTACAGTGAGGATGCCAAGGCACTGGAACAAGTTGCCCAGAGAAGCTGTGGCTGCCCCATCTCTGGAAGTGCTCAAGGCCAGACTGTATGGGGCTCTGAGCAACCTGGTCTAGTGGAAGGTGTCCCTGCCCGTGCCAGGGGGTTGGAACTGGATCGTCTTTAAGGTCTCTTCCAACCCAAACAATTCCATGAGTCTATGACTCTATGATCCATTTAAGGAACAAAATTGTAACTGAAGCATTACTTTCTAGCCAAGAAATGGTTCTAAAACTTGGATGAGTTTTAAAGTAGAATCATTTTCATTTATCTCTGGAAAGGACAGTGAAAAGGCAGAATCATTATACTGGAGAGATGAGAGAAATAGAGTGAAAGAGTGTTACAGCTGCATAAGCTTTATCAGGGGATTCCTAATGACTTGGAAGTCTAACACTAATCACAACACCAATAGAAACAAGGACATCACAAGGAGCAGTATGCAATCTCTTGTCTTCAGTCTGCACCAAAATGATTAAGCATGAGCAGACATTTAGCTAAACTGGTTTAAATAAGGTGACAGTTGACAAGCCAGTGCAAGAACAGGTTAATGAACACTAAGATAAATTAGGTGTATCTGAGTCATCAGGAATTTATGAAATTCACAGTAGACTTCTTAAGAATATAACCAGGGTATTCTCTTTGCCATTTATAATTATATCTGAAAATGAAAGAAAAGTGAGGGTGGTCCCAGAGGACTGTAAATTAGCTATCAGTATAAACAAGAAAGGAGGGAAAAGATCTAGGGAATTATGAACCAGTTAACCTAGCACAGATTCTCAGAAAAATACTGTGTTAACATTATTAAGATTAACCATCAATTTATAAACACTTAGCACATAACATATGCTCTGAAGAAAACATCACGAACAACCAAGTTAATTTCATTTTATGGCCCAGTGGAAGGGGAGAATGGGAGCTGTGAAAAATCTGGAATTAAGTAAACTTTGAACATTGTACAATAAAATATTTGGAGAGTAAATTAATGAAACAAGCTCTGAATAAGACAGGTTCACATGTAATGGAAAATATTAATTGAGATACTAGTTCACAACTCAGTTGGAGAGTGAGGACTCTTGGTGAGTCCTCAGGCAAATGGGTCTGGATATATTAGCACTGGTACTTCTGGTATTTTCACTGGCAACCTGGATGAATGATTTGCTAGTCCTATAGAGCTATAGAGAGCTGTGATCTGTTGGAAAGAATAGTCTTGAAAAGTATCTTGTCAAATAAAAGCTGCCCAGAAAACATCAAGCCTGAAATACATAAACACAAATGCAAAATTATCCAAAGAGAAATATGTAAACACAAAAATTAATAACAGAAAACAGTCTATATAGGAAAAACTGCAGGAAAGTGTCATCATAGTGGACTCAAATCAAATGAGACAATACAATGCTTCTGAAAAAGAGGATAAACTTAATTCTCAGCATTACTAGCAGAAATTTCCAAAGTAAAACGACAGGAGACAATTACTGGTTCTGAGTGAATCACAAGGCAAAACTGCTCTGTTCAGTTGGAGACTTACTCCCAAAGAAATGAAAGGGAAAACTTAAAAGAATGAAAAGAGGTCAGTAAAAATAATTTGGTTTAAAAACCAGTATCAGTGATGAAAGGTTGAAGGACCTGAGTTGCAATACGTAAATAAGAAAACTGGTGGCAGCTTTCAAAGATATAAGAGCTCATTACAAGGATGATTGTAGTCAATAATTAAACCTACTGTAGGACCAGGCATAATCAGATTAGTTTCTAGGCAGCAGATTGAGGCTAGATTTGAGGAGACAGCTAACTAGATATGTAGGGAAGTAAACAGAATTAAGACATTAGAAAGACTTGAAAAACAAGCAAGATAGATCATGTCCTAAAGAAAACTTTTTCTGACTCCATTGTGAAGAGGGGAAATTCAAGTAAACCACTTTAAACCTTGTTTAAAAAGGTTTGCAAACATTTTTATTCTTTCACAAGTCTACTCTTTAAATACTGAAGTAGCAGGTAAGGCACTCATCCTCAGCACTCTTTTTCCCCTTCCACTGGGCTGTACAAAGAGCCCACCTGGAAAATGCTTTGTTGCAGAGTGCTTCACATGCAGCAAAGCAAAGAGCAGCACCTGCAGTGCTGCCTCCTGCCTTTCCCTCACAACTCTGAGCCTTTCACCCAAGCTGCTGTGGCAGGGTTTTTCCCAGGACACAGGTTGTGCCTTGCTCTTATGCTGCTGCTCTCAGGTTGCTATTTTCACAGTCCTGCATCTGCAAAACCCAATATTCTTCTTGTAGCAGATTTCCCAGGGGAGGCAATGCATGAAACTCACCTCTCCCTTTCCTTCCTCCCTTCCTTTGTAGGTTTTAGTTTTTATTAGAGGACTACTCCAAATGGAAGTGTGAGTCAAAGTGCCAGGGAAAAAGTACAGAAAAAAATTCACCACGTCATCATTATTGCCATCACCTGCTGCACTGTAACTTTCACTGTTGCAATTGATGTCTGCCATCAGCCATGGACACCCTAGTAAAGTTCTGTGCATGTAAGCCTGTCTCAGCATCCTTTGTCCAAAATTTTAGATTACAGGAAAAGAGAAATTGCTTAGTGTAAGCAGAAAGTGCCACCTGAGATGCTGAAATTATTAGTAGAGCCCAGGTCTTTTTTTCCTGTAGATAAAACAAGAAAAAATACTGTCGTGACAAATAGATAATGAAAAAGCCAAACTTTCTGCTCTTAGAAATGATCCTTACCTATAACTGCTAGAGAAAAAAAAACAGCTACAACAACATTTTTGTCAGCCCTACTGAAAACCAGCAAAATCTGTAAGCTTTGGCCATTTCAGATATTACTTGCTGCTCCTTTTCTGTTTATAGCAGTATTACAGATCTGCCTGTCCATGACTGGACAAAACCTGTTTAAAAATATATAAAGAGAGAAAGAGTAAGACAGAGAAAATCTATTTTGAGAATATAATGGAAGGAACCAGTGCTCTCAGTTCCAAAGTGGTGAAGGAGCACTGTGGCCTGATGTCCCTGAAGACAAGCAGATTAACAGTCACAAAGGTAAGTATTGCTTCCTTCAGCCCAGATCTCATTGTATGAGTGTTGTACCAGAACCCCCATAAGGGCTTGGTAGAGAAAAAGGCCCCATTCCTTCACTGTATTTGTTAATGACTCAGATCTGCTTTCTGGCACAACTATATTTGATCATGATCTTCACTCCTATCCTCTTACTGTGCAGACGTGAATCATACAGAGTCTTTTTACCAAAGAAATAAATCTTTATGTCTTGATTAATTTGACATTCAGGAGATTTGGTAAACATTTCTACTGGGAGAGAAATAATGTCCAAAGTTTAGGAAATGTGACTTTATAAGGAAAAGCTGAAGAAATCAGCCTTAGTTTTGCCTGCCAACCAAAAGTGTAGCAGAAACATGGTAACAGACTTCTTGCTGTGTAAAAAGCTGTGATGAGGAAGGCAGTGAAAACTTGTTCTCTATGTCTATTGTAGATTTGACAAGAAATAAGCCTCTGAATTTCCACAGGGTGTTTCAGGTTAGATAATAGAAAAAGCTTTCTGTTCACTCCTCACTGACCAAAGCTTTAAAGAGCACACTTCAGAGTCACTTATCAGGCTTGGGGAAGGGACACTGAGTTCTGTCTGAGCAGGGATGAATTAGGAGACCTCTTGAAATCTTGTCCTACATCTGTACAACTTCTATGATGTAAGTTGGAGTAGTACCAGAGACTAATAAACAAAATCTTCCCCTTTCACTCTTGCTCTCAATCTTGTTCTCCTTCTTGTTCTAGCTCTATGCCTTTCTCCTGCATAGCATTTGAAATTTAAAAAAAATATATAAATTTAAACCAAAATGTTCAAACCATTCAGCAGAACCCAGGGGAGACTTACGAGTCCCTTTCATATCTCCAGTGTAAGAGTATACTGTACAGCCTTTAAAAGGTTGATTGATAGTCTGAAGTTTAACACATTCAGGAAAAATCTGTGATTTGCAGAAAAATACTAACAACATTCTTCTTTTATATTAAAGAATTCTGCATATGCTGTGAGCTGCTCAGATGCTGAGGCAGGGTGACCAGCTTGCAGCTAAGGGGAATCCAAATCTTCTTCTGTGAAGCCGATAGCAAGTTTTTTGACAGTAATATGACAGGTTTCTTCATTTAATGTCATTTTTGTGTTCTGCTAAAAGATTTGGACATGTACTGGTAGGATTTTTTAGCTATTAGGTCAGGAAGTGATGCAACTTTATGTCTTTGGCAAAGGCTTATTGTCAGTGATTTTCAAGTATTTCTGTACTACAACTACTTCATATCTTGTAGTTGCTTGTAGAGTATGCAACAGTGCTTTAAGTCAGGAACTAAAGAAGAATTTAGTGTCCTATTTATCTCCTTCAAAGCACCATTAGCTTTGTATTAGGGCTGTTACACCAGACAAGCAATACTCTGCTGTCAGGGAATCAATGCTTGTGTTGACAGCCTGAGGGTATACTCACCACTCTCCTTGGTAATGCTGGCTCATTCCCAAATTATATTTATATAGACTTCTGTCACTTACTTGGTGTTTTCCAGATGCCATTTATAGCTAACAGTACTTCATGTGGCACCTGAGGTAATTGTTACTCACTAATCTAATCAGAAAGACACTCACTGTGTACAGCTTCACTGTAACATGAATTCTTGATTACAAAAGTGAAATACATCTACTGCAGCTTTAATCTACATGTTTCAGTCCCCTGTCTTTCACCTGGATCATTCACCTAAATGAATTTATGAGTGGTAGAACATAGAATATACCACAGAAAAAAGACTAAAATGTATTCATAAGAGGAGCTCCATTTTGAATATTTCTATAAGGATGAACAGGTAGTCAGTATAGACATAGAGTTGGACATACTGGTCAGTAATTGCAACAGAGAGAGCTACAGTTTATGATGTCTGACAGCTTTCTGACAGGCAGAAATATGCAGACAGAAGTTAAAGAACTTCTGTCTTTAATTTCTTTAGATAGTCAGCATTTGTAGATGTGGTCAGTGCAAGGTTTTGATGGCATTAACTGAAGCTAAATTCTACTCTATACAAATAGGTCGCCTAAATCTGAATTAGGGGACTAAAAGAAAGCCATGCCAAGGATTTCTGCTGGGCACCAAGTGGGGATATGGTGCTTACAGTTTGGATAAAAGCTGAATCATTTGATTGGTTTTATTCCTAAATAAAGAACATCTTAACATTCACGATCTTCTCAAGACTTTTTCTTACCTGTGGGGCAAATAGTTGCAAAACTGTCATTTATAGCTTTTCTTTTAATACTGAATTCTTCAGAAACTCTAAAAAAATATCTTCAAGTACAGCAGCCTTTCACTGATTCAGTTCTTTGCTCATCTTTTTTACTAGAAGAGTCCTGAAAATAAGGAAGACATCTGACAGCTTGGCTTGTTTTGATGAGCAATTTGTAGACTCTTCTTCAACAGGATCTATTTACCGGCATGTTTGTGCTCTTGGCAGGCTGTATGGCTATCACATTTTCAGCTCCTTGCACCACACTGCTGGCATCTCGGTTCACAGCACCCCCAAGCAAACAAGCAATAGAAGCTTGATTTTTTAAAGTTAACATTTTCCATTGTGTCTCACTGTTTTATCCTGGCCATGCTTGCAGATTTTAGGAATAATATTTCTGTGCACTGATTCTACCTCTGTTCCAGTGTCTTTAGAACGCTTCAGTTTTGGTTACCCGGGAGGAGGTCCCATACTTTTTTTATACATTCTTTTAAAGCCCTAGGAATTTTCAGTTTCTGCTGATGTCCTCAAAACCTTAAAAAGCTCACTTCAATTAATCAGATCCTAAGAAATTTTGTAATGTTTTCATAAGTATCACACTCCACTCACTACAGATTCCAGCAAGGCTTAAGCACTGATGCCCTACCCTGATAATCTGTGTAGGGATATATTGGCACAACTCCCCAGTGTGTGTGTTTGTTCAGCTCTTTCATCATGCAGTGTAATACTAAGATCAGACATTTAGCACACTCATCAGAAATTTCTTTCTCTCTTATTTTATTTCTTTCTGTTTTATTTTGTTGTTGTATTATGGACTAGGCATTGGTCATCCAAAGTTATGTTTAAGAACTGTTCTCTCATGTAGCTAATATCAGCCTCAGAAATGCTGTGACCACATTTGAGGTAGCAGTGGAGGAGGGGAGTGAGTGGAAGAGATACCCAGAAATGTGTTAGTAAGGTTCAATTAAAAGCAAGGCTTTGGGATAGTTTTCTAAGACAAAATAACTAAGAGCACAATAGTAGAAGGAGAATAGGACAAAAAAACCCCAGAGTTTTATCAGTTACACTATCAAAAACTGTTCTCTTACATTTGATAAAATAACTATCAAGACAAAGAAGCTATCTAAATCCCATCTAACTGAAGCTGAGTAAAGTGATTCCTATGATGATACACAGAAATAGAACTAGGAGTTAGTACAAAACACTGCAAATAACATTAGAGAAGAAATAGAAAAAGAAATAATCACATGTTGGGTTGAAGTGAGCCGCTAGTACAGTTCCTAGAGGATAAGTCTTGGAAAACTATTATTGAATTACCTTACTTATTTATAATAAAGAACAGCCACGAAAATCCACTTATATAAAGTATTAAATAAAGTTTTCAATAATTAATTTGATGTGTCCATGTGTCCATGAAACTTGATGATAGAAAAGTTGGGAGGTGCTGCCAATATAGAATTTTGCTACCCATGAAGTAGCACTCTGTGACCTTGCAAACTGGAATAATAGTAAGAATAAAAAGTCTAATAAGACCAATAGCAAGGTCATTCCCTTATGGACTATTATCTTGAACTTTAGCTTTATAATGAGTTCTCATCCGCTGTAAATGGCAGAGCAAGACTTTAGTATATGTGTTCATCACAAGATGTCCACATACCAAGGATGTGGTGATCCTGGAAAATAAAAATGTGTTAGCTGCATAAGTCAGGTGAAGTATTTCTAACAGGCAATAGTCTCTTGTGCAGCTTCTAAGAGTACTATGAGGATAGAATTTCCTCTCTGTAGCAGTGATAAATTCCCAGAAGTAGGTTAGTGATGAGTTAATGAGGAAGTCTCATCTGGAAGTGTATGCAAAATGTTCAATAAAGATAAATTCAAATAGGGCCAGGCTAAGAGAGGATTACAGAGAGACCATGTCTTTGGTGAATACTTGACATGCTTGACATGTTTAGGCTAATGGAACAAGGCCTGAACAAGAAAATGAGAACTCTTCATAAATATATCAGGGACATAAATACTAGAAAAGAACTATTTGAGTGAAGGCACAATGTTAGCATCAAAAAGAAAAATGCATTAATGGGCTCTGGAAGACTCAAATCAGGAATAAAAATGAGACTCCAGAACATCCCCCAAGGAAGAATAGTGGGTGGAAACAGCCTACCTCAATCAGTTTATAAAAGACTGATAAAATGTTTATTTGAAATAGCAAGGGACAGTGCCTAGCAGGTCCCTTTCCATTCTGTGCTCTGATATAGTCCACTTTTGTAGTGAAAGAAAATAAATCTTCCCTTAATAAATAAGGATCAAAAAAACTAATACAGAGATTAAGCTTTCTTTTCAGAACTGAGAGATAAAATGGCGCAATTACCCAGTGACAGTGCATTTTCTCTAATAGAGTTAATTATTCCATTACCATTGGTTATCATTAACATTAATTATTGATACCAAAGTATCTTCAAGACATTCCAGCCAAAATCAAGGCTCCAGTATTCTCAGAGCCTGTGAGAATAAAAATAGCAGAAGACAGTCTGGGTTTGCCAGGGTTTTTTTTGAAGAACTGCAGCCTAGCTTCCCAGCTAGTTCCTCAGGCTGACCATGGCATGTGTGTGTGATACCCACCCCCAGGAAGGAGCACATTAATTTTATAGTGTTGCTCCCATTATGCCAAGTCAAGTGAGGTCTAAGTTCTAGCAGTCAGAGGAGACAGAAAAAATTGTGAGGGAGAAAACTGTTTTGGGATTCCTGTCTCTGAAATTTTATTCCTAAAATATAATATAGAGACACAAGGACAGGCACAGTAAAACAAACCAGAGTGAATTTGACAGCAGTCAGAAGAAACAAAAGAAATTAAGGAGGAAAGAAACATGAGTTGCTTTCCTGCTCTTGTTTCCCAGGTTCTGCTAATCTGTTGTGAGAGAATATATTAAGTCTTAAGACAACCAATAAATCTGAGACTAATAGACTTTATTGAACCATAAATTTGTCCAGTCACTTCTGGAACTCATGTGAGGTTTGCCCTTCATAATATTTTGTAGCGATTGTTTCTGTAGCTTAACTAAATGATTCCTTTTCCTTATTTTTAAATCTCCATCCTTTTATTTGAATTTGTGATTTTCATATTACAAGAAATGGCCATTGCATCTTCATTATCTTCACATGCCTGAGGCTTTACAGATAAATTGAGGTACAGGGAGGCAATTTGCCCAAAGTCACTGAGAAAGTCTTTAGCAAAGTGAAGGTCAGGACACAGATATGCTGGGCTCCCAAAGAAAAACCTCACTGCCATTAAAGTCTCCTCCCACACATTACATCCAGATGGCCACAGATATTGTCCAGAGATTATCACACTTCCTCAAGGATATTGTTAATTGACAACCTGAAATGGGCAATCTCATAATTCTGTTAGATCAAGTATTTAATAATGTTCCTTTTAAAAACATCAGCCCAGCTAAAAATCCAAGTAATTTCTTTTAAGTTACTTATAACAGCACAAAAGCTACACGTGAAATTCACGGTCTGAGGTGGGGAGAACCAAATGTGTTTAAAGTGAGGCAGTGGGTAAAGCCACCTTGTTAGGTTGTACACCACACTAATTTACACCTGTGTTCAGTTAGGCCTGGGTTCAGCCCATCTCTGAACTGCACCTGCCAGTTCATTCTGCTGCAACCCATTTTTAAATGCATGTGAAGCTGCAAGAACGTCCTAAATGTGCTGTGCTGAACAGAGAACAATACTGAAATCAGAGCCAAGATGTCACCTCACATCTTGGAGGTGACCAAAAGCTGAGTTTTTTTGTCCCCAGGCTTATCAAATAGATTTGTATTTTAAGTTTTTTTGCCATTGAACCTAGTGAAACTTTAGTACTGACACTGATATGTGGGACTACCTTCCTGTGGTTTTAAGATGTGGAATTCTGAAAGGAAATAAAGCTTAATGAATATCTATGAAGGTCTCAAATAAGTACTGCTTCACTGTCAAGTCAATGTTGTTTCCTTTGGACTGCAGCTGGGAATCTCAGCTTTGTTTGCTCTGCAACAAAGGGTGTCACTGTCAGCCTTTCTCACTCAGACACACACACATACCTGGGCTCACATGTACTGCACATTACATCTCCAGGATAATGAAAAAAGGTCTCTGACTGCCTGACAGTTGTACTCATGTGTAATGAGGACTAGATCTCATTCCCTGTAGTTCATTAAAATGATGAGATGGTTCACTAGGAGAGAGGAAAAACTGGGCAAAAGAAATGGGAAATAGCCAAGAAGTAGCATAAAACACTGAAAAAACACCTTTTCTACTGACAGCTTCCCAGTAAGCATTTTTCCAGCAGTTTTAGATTTGGTTTGCCATATCTGATCAAAACAGTAGCTATTTTGTCTTGCAGTGTGGTTTCCTTTTTTATACTTGGTGAACATTAGTGTCCAGAAAGATAGACAGAACAGCCATGGCACACTGCAAATATTTTACAGGAATGTCTGACAACAGGTTTCTCCTAGCCCGAATAAATTTCAGATGTGCCTGCCTTGCAGAAACAAGGGGACAATCATGCAGAAATTGTTCTCTCTGCTTTTATTGCTTTAACAAACACAGTGCTACAGAAGCAGCATTTGGAAGACTTACACAAATCAGGCTGTCTGCAGATGTTGATTAATGTCCTTCTATAAAAATAAAACCCCTTATTAGCTACATCACAGTGCGTTTCACACACACTAAGACAAGGTCAGGAGACCCTGTTATGGATGGGATAAACTTTTAGAAGTTGCTGCTGATTGCAGTCACATTCAGTTTAACAGTGCTGCTCCTCATAAATATCTTAATGAGTCTCAGGATAGTCTTCTCGCCCTGTGAGATTAGTAATACCCAGAAAGAGCAAGTTCCATGCTCAACAGGGAAATAGGTTCAAGCCTCCATCCAGTTTAATGGGCTGCTTAAAAAGCAGCTCCCAGAATGCTCCCTTGCTCCTCTTGCCACCCCAAAATGGAGTTGGCTCATGAGATAAATAGGAGCTTACAGGGAAGGATGCTGTGTATGGAGGAGAAGATTGGAGTTTCCTAAAAATTCATGCTGAAAATAAAATTGCACTTTAGACTTGCTGTGCTCTTCAATAAAGACAGCGCACACAAATGTGCTTTATAAAAACAAATCCACAGAAATTTAAGAAAAATATCATATTTGGTAGAAGGAAATTCTTGTAAAGACCTTGCCACATCTGTTATTTTTGTGCCAAGAGATCCAACATGTTCAGGGGCAGATCATTTCAGAGACTAGGGGAGTAGTATATCTATGCCCTGAACAGTCTGGACAGTACAGAAACACAAGTCCTCTGAGAAACCTCTCCAGCTTCCTTGCTCCATTTTATAGTTAAGAAGCTAAAATAACTTCTCAGAAATCACCAGAAAAAAAGCCCAAAAGATAAGACTTTACCCATATTTTCTTAAGGCTACACCTTACCTCAACAATACCAATCTTTCTCACATGATTTTCTGGTGTTTTCTCATAACTTATTTTTAAATATGAACATTTAATCCCAGAAGGTTTGGGGTTGGCAGTGACCTCTGGAGCTCATCTAGTCCAACTCCTTGCTAAAGCAGGTTCACCTACAGCAGGCTGCACAGGATGCTGTTCAGGAGGGTTTTGAACATCTCCAAAGAAAGAGACTACAAAACCTCTCTGGACAGCCTGTCCCAGTTCTCTGTCACCATCACAGTAAAGATGTTTTTTCCTCATATCCAGATGGAACTTCATGGGTTTCAGTTTCTATCTTTTGCCTGTTGTTCTGTGGCTGGACAACACTGAAAAGAGCCTGGCCAGTTAATTTAATGCCAGCATCACAAATAGTGCTCCATGTTTTTGAAAGTCCTGACCATGAAAAACAGGGATAATTTTAACACAAACACCATGAACCATTCAAAAACAAAGAGAATATATTGTTAGCTATGGCTACAAGAAGACTGCTGTAACTTAAGATGATGCCTTTTTAATAGCAGAGTGCTGCTAGAATCATGATATATTATAAAAGGAGAGCTTATAACTTCATGGTCTGCTCTATTTGTCCAACCAAAGTGTAGGAAATGGACAATTACTTTCTCAACAGAGAAAAATAAAGATCTCCTTAAACAAGAGTTTTTGTTAGACACTATGGGAACCTTATTAGCAGACAGACAGGCTTATTTAACCATAGTTAATAGATTACCAGTAGATATCAGATACAATGATAAAATCTTGATCTTAAAATGTATTCAGATTTGTAATGCCTACAAAACTGAAGTAGCAGATAGCATTTTAAAGTTTAAATATTATTGTTAATCCTCAATAGATGGTGCTATTATCTAAGTTAATATCTCATCTGATTATGCAAATCAGCACAAGGCAAGTGTCTTCAGCTGTGAGGAGGGTCTTTGTGGTGTCTTTGTTTATGGTACATGTTTGTAAGAGGACTTCCATTTGCTTTCCACTCCAGGGTAATGACCATAAACATAGGCAGATATTCCAGTTACACAACTCCCCCTGGTAGCTGACAGACACCAGGGTTTTTTGTTGAAAGTCGAGCTATTTGAAACAGAATCATTGTCTGCTGACAATGGCATATCTCTCATCATTTCTTACCCATAGTTTGAAGTGGTTGATATCTGGAGCTCATTATAAGTGCAAAACTCCTTTTGCCAGCATGGCAGAACATTGCTCCTACATGGCTCATTGCTATGGAGGCAGGATACAGCAGCCTTCTCAATGACTTGACTTCTTAAAAAGCAGCTGTGTGTTTCCTCCACCCACAGACTGGGCACAGCAATCATCCCCACCCAAGGCAAATTTTCTAGTAATTCCATGATTACTGCTTTTGGTTACAGTGTCCCATCATTTCAGTGATGTTCGTCCAAACACCTCCAGGAAAGTAACCCAGAAAGGCTCTGTAATCTGAACCTAGGCCTGGCTTTTTTAGGATTTAAATCTCTCCAATGGAATAATCTAATTCTACCATCTAGGTTCCAGGACTTGAAAAACTTGAAAAAGATAAAGCTATAACAGGAACATTCAGGAAGTGAAGCATCAATGAGTAAGCTACCATCAGTTTCCCCATTAATGTATAGTAAATATTTGCTCATTCACTAATGGTTGAAGTGTTCTTTCCTTTAACGACAACTCCAGAGTATAAATTAAATTAAACCATTAGCTAATTCCCCATTTTATATCCTATTTCCATCACATTTACTACTGTTTGATTGCCTACTCTACGTTATCTGAAATACTATATACATATTGATTTGTGGACTTTAATATAAGATGAAGAGCACACTAAAAATCTAGCTAAATGAAACCACAAAGGAATAATTAGACTATTAGGATTTCCTAATTGTCCTTCATCTCCTTTGAGTATTTAAGGGAAAACATATTTTAAATATATTATCAGTAAGTCCCTGAATTTTAGGAAATAGTCATAAGCAAGTGACTGTAATTGTTAATCAATACAATAAGAAAACGCAAACACGGCAACAATTGCTGGTAACAATAATAAGGTGAGGTCTGCTCTTAAATGAGGTTTGGACTCTGGCCCCCTGGCCCACCCTGCAGCACACATTCTGGGAACAACCCCACAGCATCATGTGAACAGCATCATGGAAGCAGCTGCTCCAGCCCCAGGCTGCTGAGTGCCATGTGCTTGGTGTCACGGCCATGACTCCTCACAGATTGTCTGCTCGAGAAAACCTGAGCCCTCCAGAGCAGTGTGGCTCTTTGAGCTGGGGCCCTCTCACAGCCTGGGCTAAGCAAGCCCCCTTACATTTCAGGCAGAATGGTGGCTCAGGTATAATTCAGAAAAATTACTGGACAGGCACTGCTCAGAAGAAGTTGATTTACTCTTTTGAAGAGGTACTTGGTACTAAGACATTTCCAGCTGTTCTTCACACATCTTGGCAAAGTGCTGTGGGTTTGAATCCACAAAACCAAAGGCAGAGATTTCAGCTGGAGTACTTCAAATGATTTCCAGCATCCAGCCCACCATCATTTGCATTTTTCAGGGACACCAGCCAACATAACTGAGTTTTCTGCTGAAGTTACTTCTGTTTGGTGTGTTCAGAGTTTCACTCTTGGAATTGAGCCTTTTGCATTATTTTGCCAAAATTATGAGAAGTTTGTAGTTCTTGAATGAACTGAGATGAAAGACAGGCACTGACTGTGGGAATTCTGTTCTGTTTGGTGAGTTTAACTCGTAAAAATGAACACACATTACATTTACAATTTTCCTCATATCTATCTAGAGAGTTAAATCAGAGTTTTGTAGACCATTTTTCATACCGAAGCCATGACTTCTGTCTGGCTTAAAACGTGCCAAGCAAGCTGCAAGAAAATTAAAGCCTGGATGAAACACTGGCAGGTGTGTTTTACTGAAACATTTGGGGTCATGATGTTGTGATGTGCAGCAATCCCATTATGACTGAATATCCATTATAACAAATACTCAAATTAAGAAGTTGTGTGCCCATTTGTATTACCAATTACAAATATTTTAAAGTATTGTTTCTATAAGACTCCATTTGTAAAAATCAAGAATTTTCCAAAAATAATCCACTTCCAAAGGACAAAAAGCGACAGAAGGACTCCTTAGACAATGAATCTGGCACCGCTTAGCAATGGAAAAATATTTATTTTTTCCAAAGCCTAAGGAAACATGACTGAAGCACTAAAAAATTTAAAACAATTGAACAAACATCAACTGCTTTGAATGTTCTACTAACAGACAAACAGCTAAAGTAATAAACTCCAAAATGGAGTGATATGAGCATTTTGTGAAAATCTCTGCTGTGATAAAACAGCTACTAAACTATATGGGCAATGGCTGTCAGGGCTTTGGATTTGGAAATTAAGCAGTTTTCTGATCTCCTAGATGTTCCCTTTTTTAACAATCTGAACTGCATTTAAGAAGTAACCAAATGTACTAGTCTTGAGCAATATGAGATAATTTTATGAAATCGAATGTAGGCAATGCATTAGGAAGTGTGAAATTTTGTGTTCTTGGGTTGATGAACTTCGTAAGAACTGAAAGAAGGTGAGGCAGCAGGAAGACTTTTCATGCAGCCTGCAGAAATTTAAATTACTGCATCATGGGTACAAGTAGTAAATTAGAAAGAAACATTTGTATTAGAAGGGGAGTTGGGATCTCCCTTGTTTTTTAAGATGTTTTTCTTTCTCAGTCAATTCAGGGCAAAAAAAAAAAAACCCAGTTTAAGATGAGGGAAACTGCAGTAAAAGTCTGAATGCCTGACTCCCATCTCCTCCCTTGCTAAGTTATCTTCTGTTTAGTATTGATACTAAAGTTTTATGGAAGTTAAATTGATTTTTTAATATTTTATGAAATATCCTTTCCATAGGACTTTAAAATGTTATTAGGCTGAACTCTCTTTCACTTCTGACCTTTCACAGACATTGCGCCTTGCATTGATTTTTCAGCTCTTTGATACTGGCTGAGCTACAATAGTCTCAGCAAATAGGGGAAGAGGGGGAATCAAATGCCATTGCATTAAAGAACTGGGGGAAAAAAATCTAAGTTAGATTACCAACAATTCAATTTTCCTATCTTCTCCCCTCAGCACACGAGACCTTCAGAGATAAGTCACCAAGTAAATGCTTTCTCTTATATTCACCCCAGATTCAGCAGCTTTAACAGGCTTCCAGCCCCCTTTATCAGCCACTCTTGGTATTAAAAAACATGTATTAAAATACATATCTGAGCTGAGTCATTAGGCAATACTAAACACTCATTCTCAACTAAATGATTTTCTGTCAGCTGGCTTGTCAGGCTCCTGAGAGAGCAGCAGGGGATCATTTGTAAATAATTATGTTGCACCAGTGATAAATTAAATCCACTTGAATCAATAGCATTTAGATTTTTAAAAGGATATAGCCAAGACACTATCAATTAAAACAAATCCTGACTCAGTAGGCTTAGTTTTCACATCAGGTTCTTACTTAAGCCAGTCTCCTAGAAGGCAGTGTGGGGTTTTTTTATCTCCAACTTTGACAGCTGATTGATGGATACAAATACTTGACTTTTTAATTCCTGGCTCTCTTTATGATAGATGTGAGGTGTAGCATTTGTTTCCACTGTCCACAAATAAGACTCCAGTGCCACTGAGATCTCAAAAAATTCCTGGGACACATGCAAAGTAATGGGAATCTCTCAAACGACTGCCAGATCCATGCCTTGGAAGGAGACCTTTGCACTTCTCAAGGGGCAGTAAGTGCTCCTGTGCTGGCCACTGATTCAAGCTGCTCATGCCATCCTAAAACTGAATCTCAAATAGATCTAATGAAAGGAGCTTAGGGTAACCCAGACTCTATCATCTAAATCTTTTGTACCTAAAATCAGCAATATGCTTTTTCTAATGGCAAAATTCTCCATCTAAAGCTGTTTTAGCAGTACTGAAGTCTTTGTAGTACTTGGATTAAAGAATTGACAGAAGTTAGTAAGAAAACTTCCAGTAGAAAACTATGAGACATGATGTAGAACATCACCGAGAGGATTTACTGCTCTGAAACTGATGATCCAAGCTGATTCAGGGCTTTTTCCCCCATGTCTCAAGAGACAAATATGAATTATGTTAATGAAAGCACTAAGGGAGGGTTTGTAGATATTGCCATTTGGTTCTTGGTTAATATTCAGGGACTGGGGTTGTTTTTGTTTGGGGAGACACATTTCAATACAGACTCTGAATTCCAGCAGCCATGTCTTAGAAACAGCTTCCAATCATAAACTCAGGCAGAAGTGATGTCCTGTTGCTTTTATTATCTTTTTTCCACTGTTGCCTTATGACTGAGAATTCTGAAAGTGTGAGAAGGTAGATTAGAGTTGCACTACCTTCAGTTTAGCCTCCAGAAGACCTGAAGGGTGACCAAGTCACAAGTAATACCCGCTTAATCTTCCCCCAATACATTTTTGGAACCCAGGCGGATGCACACCAGCAGGATTGCCATAAACTGCATGCTGTGCTAGCAGTAATCCTTTTATTTATGTCTCCAGATGCCTCATCCTACCCAGTCACGTTAACAGAGGTGAACAACACAGCTTTTAATCTCCTAGCATGTGTGTCACTCTAGTATGAGTAAGCAAGCAGCTAAAACCTTCAAGGATGAATTAATCATATATTTTGAAACTCTTCACAAACTCAGTTCAGGCTATGTCCAGGATCATGAGATTATTTTGACAATATAATCTCTTAAAAGATAAAGGTCAGCAGCACTTGCTTCTTTCAAGAGGAATTTTGCCCCAGGGAGAATTTCAGGCTCAGGTCCATTATAATTGCCATGAATATAGAACTTGAATAACACGGTGTCAATAGGATTTTCCTTGTAATGCTATTCACCATCCCCAGCCAGGGAAATACTTTACAAAACAAACCTGGTCCATCAAGCCTACCAGCTGCTCATAGCTTCTTAGCTTACACATTTTAAAATGCTTTCATTTGAGACATGACACTGTAAAGGCATCAGCTGAGAGGAACAGTTCAAACTGCGTTTTAAAACTTCATTTTGAATTTCTCAATTCTTATAAATCTTATTATAACCATAGAAAAATTTAGCTTGGGAGGGACCTTGCAAGGTCATTTGGTCCTATCCCCTGCTCAGAGCAGAAACAGCATCAAAAATTGATTAGATTTATCAAGGTAAATCCTCCAGAATATTTAATAATATTTGGGCTCAGCTTTTCAGAGAGAACATGTACTTTGGTACATATCAAGAATAGACCAGAAATTAATTCATGTCTACACTAAGTCACTTGTAAAATATATTTGACCTGTTTTGGTTTGTATATTTGATACACATTTAATTGAACTGTGCTCACGAGTGTCTCCTTCTTAGGAAAGGGAGCCCAGCCAGGTGCAGCCATCTCCCCTTACTCAGATGGATACCACCCCAAGAACCAATTGCAACCATTCAGTTACAACAGCAGCAGTTACATCACCTATGTACAAAGGGGACATCTAGATGGCAACATGACACTACAGCACTTTTCTAAAGCATATCCTTAACAAATGTTTACCCAAGGAATTGTTTTAACATGCCAAGCAGCTGAGAATCTTTTTAAAATTCAACTTTGACTACGTGTTTCTTATACTCGTAAATTCACTATTACTCACTGAAGTACAATGGCCTGAATTATTAGTGGTTCATTTCACATTTGTTAAATAGTAGAAGGGCAATAACATACTTCTGAAGCTTCTTGTACTTCTTATTGAGACCTGAGGGGGACCCAAGGTAGCCAAATATTTATTTAAAAAAAAAAAAACAAAAACAAAAACAGACAAAAGAACTCCAGACACAAAACCAACCAACAACAAAAAAAAAATAAGTCAACAAACCACGCAGAATGTCCATATGTGTGGTTTGTTTCTCGGAGTACATATCACTTCCAGAACATCCACTGGCATAGCAGACTGTGATGGCATTAATGTAAAACCTACTGGAGCTGAATTCACTGAGCATCATTCAGGATCAGACTATTTGTAAATTAGTTTGCCAAACAGACTACAATTAAATCATATGTCACTCCACCCTCAGGATAAAGGAGTCATTAAATTAAATGGGGTTTAAAGTTTATTTTATTAAATAAATGTTTTTTGCATTTCATATCACATAGAGCTGAGAAGAAAAATCTGGATTCCCCTCAAGAAAAGTGGTTTGATGTGTTTAGGAAAAGATAAAGGCACTTCAGAAAAGCTGGTATGATGAACTCCATGAGGCACGCTGCCTAAAACACACCCACTCAGCAAAGAGGGACCAGGAAACTTTCAGTCCCACTGAATCTCTCTGTATTTCTCAGTCTGGGCAGTCTCTAAGAGCTGCAATTCTGATCAAATTCAGTGCAGAGCGGAGCTGATTGGCAATCAAGCAGACCCACCATCCATATGCTTAAGCTCCAATTGCATGAAAGAGAAAGGTGAAAGGATGCCTGTTGCCAGCTGGGGTTAAACCACAACAGTGCCTCATTCTGATGCTATCAGAACAGAGTGAAACCAATTGGATGTATTGCCTTGTACTACCATTTAAAGCCCCTCACACAATCAGCAAAATCCCCCTACAGGTCTGAATCTCCACACAAATACCATTCAAAATGATCAATTGCAACACATTACAAGCCAGCAAATTGGAAAGATGACCTTGACTCATGACGTTTTTCTTCTTAGAAATTTCCAAGGCAATTATAACGTGCATTATGACAAATTATAAAGACTTTAGAGCAGATGTGAAAAGTAAACCTTCTCTTTATTTTTATATTTTATTTCATTGTCTGTTTCAGATTTTCACAGTGGAAGATAGCAAAATGCAGTCAACTTCCTCTAGTGTCACTATGATTTAAACATTAAGCACACTTGTCTGAATAAAACAACTGGCAGTGACTTCAAACAATCTAATTCATTGGTTTATATAATCAAGGGGTCTTAAATAGTTTGAATTTGAAAGCAAGAAAGTATTTTTTGCTCTGCAGAATTATTGTAATACTACCTGTAATCTTATATTTTTATGTTACTGCTGTTAAAAATAAAAAGAAAAAAAGAACCTGCAACCCACAGTCATCAGGGCCACAATATTTCACTGTGGTTTGTGCTGTATTAAGAGTTCTGCATATGGTCCCACAGGACTTGGAACCCTCTGCCCTTGCATTTCCCTGTGATACAGTGGAAAGCATTACATGCTTACATGTCCTTATCACTGATTTGAAGAAGAGATAAAAACCTGCAAAAAGAGCTATCAGGCAGAGGCAGAACATGGACAGCTACAGAGCACGTGAACCTTACAATGCCCTCTTCTCGAGGGCTTGTAAGAGGGACAGTATTCCTGCTCCCATGTTCTTGTGCAGCTAGAATTGCCTCAGGGCTGCATGCCCCCTGCTCTGCCACAGGATATGAGTCTTTTCCATGCAAGACCTGGGATGCTTCTGTGACATGATCAAGGTCTTCAGCGTCCAGACAAAATCCTATATCTGCAAGGCTGACTATTTCCTAATGATTGCCCAGTTAAAAATCATAATTACTAGAAAGTACTTGGCCATAGGAGGTTTCTTAAATAGGTGATGGCACCCCTTAAGCAAGGGTTTGTAACATGTTTTGCACACAATCATTTTACCCACTCCTCCAAGGATATTTCACCAAAAATATATATGATCTCTTTATATAGTAGAAATAACCCATCTCTGAGCTTTTTGTTTGAGCAGAGGCAAAGGACATTAAGGGAAAGGATAGAAATGAGCACTGTTTTCTTTTTTTGTAAAAAATTGAGGCAGTTGCTTTCCTCAGTTCCCACTGAATTAATTGCATCCCAAATTGAAGTCTTGTAGTATTTAAACTTATATCAGTTGAAGCTGCCAATATGCTGTGTCATTGAGAAAAGAGTCCTGAGGGTACTGTTGAATAACTCAGTTTCATGTCACAAAAACATTTCATTTAAGGAATACCTATATCTCCTATAAACTACTGGAACTATTGTTGGCTTTATAAGCACAAATTGTGGAAATTACTGTAATCAGGAAGCATTAACACAAAATCACAGAACTAATGTATGCAAACATAGTTAGTTGGTGTCACTCAGGACAATTTGTTTGATTAGTCTCAAGTATTTAAAAAAAATAATTTGTTTCTGTCCACATACTGCAGTATGTCCATACCAATTGCAGGCTCTGCCATGGCCTGCTGTACAAAATCAAACCTAATGATGAAGGACAGGGTATTCTTTATTCTTCAAAACAGCTAATCCTCTATCAGAGCTAGATTGCACTCACAGCTCGTCTTCAAGGACCTTTTGAATGAAAGTTGATGCAGCATAATTTCTAAAACATCTGAGATCCGTGAGCTGCAAATAGTATGAATATAAAATATTCACTTCCCTACAATATGTTTAAAAAAATTTCAAATAATATTCCTTTTGCCAGAGAAAATAAAGCACAAGGTCATTTTTATTGTTTCCTGCTTCAAAAATAGCAAGTGACTGATAGAAAACTACACTGAGTTCTGTTTCTGCTCATCCTTCTACAGCACAAAATCTATTGTATGGCTTTTATTTATTGGCATTGTATGTCAATGTCAAGTATGTTTGGAGGCTATTTAAGCTTTTATTATGCTATGCTTCTATAGGATTAAAAAACAATCTTTGTTTTAACAACGTCTGTATGATTAGTTGATGTGCCAGCAGTAACACTGAGCAGCATCAATGTATGTCCCCAGGCTGAAACAGATGTTTTGTCTTCTGCTTTCCTTTAGTGTTTATCTAGAAAAAAATTTAATATTACAAACATTGAAGTGTCACTGTTCATGTCTGCATTGTAACAATATGTGTCTCTCAGCATTTCAACTGCAGGCCTCCACTGGGTCTTAAAAAGACATGGTAAATTTAACTTGGGTTTTTTGTTTTGCTTTCATTTAGGTACTTAAAAAGTAAAGTTAGATTGCAAGGATGGAAATATTCATTTAATTTACTATAGAATAGAATAGAATAGAATAGAATAGTATAGAATAGAATAGAATAGAATAGAATAGAATAGAATAGAATAGAATAGAATAGAATAGAATAGAATAGAATAGAACAGTACAGTCAGAAGGAATCTACAATGATCCAGTCCCACTGCCTGATCAATTCAATTTAAATAATGTTGTTAAGGGCTTTGTTCAAATGCCTCTTCAACACTGGAAGGTTTGAGGCATCAACCACATCTCTAGGAAGCCTGTTCAAGAGTGTGAACACCCTCTTAGTAAAGAAATGTTTCCTGATGCCCACATCTATACTGTTTCCATTGTATACAAACACAATTAGTACTGTAAGGACTTCTGACTGTATGCAATATATAGGTGAAAGGTTTTTGAGAGAGAAAGGTTCAACTTTGTCACTCCATTTCATTTAAAAAAAAAAAGTCAGGGAAGATCCTCTTTCCATCCAAATCAATAAAAAATAATATTTCTAATTAATTTGAAAACTTTGTTTAGAAAAAAGTTAAAGATCCATCCCACATAGTTTATTTCCCTTGTGTCTCTATAATTAGATTCAATTCATGTTGTCTAGGTCAGTTTTATTTAGTAAGTAACAGCCTAAGTCCTTCAAGTCAAATGCCCAGACACTCACATGCCTGTGAAAAAATGGCACACATAAGGGCATGATTTTGTGCCTGAGGTTTAAAGACACAAATACATATTTCAGCATGCAAAATAATTCTGTGAAACAGCAGCAGTTATTATTCAAGGTATTGATTTTAATGAGACACAAAAGTCTTAGAGTCTCTGAAAATCAAGACACTTATTCAGGTGTTATGGTTATTAGCCAACATCTGCAAAATTGGCTGCTTAAATTTAGGAACAGAAATCAATATTTAAGCATCAGCCTCAGCAATTCGTTTTTTTCCAGAGGTATTAACCACTTGCAACTGCTAGTAATTTTATTTCTCTGTATCTATAGGCCACTGTCTTTTTTTGGTTTGGTTTTTTTTCAGAAATCACTGAAGAGTTACTGTGATTTGATTTTGGATGTTCAGCTTCTATGATATGTTCAAGGACCAGATTTCCCAGGAACCATGCCATTTCTAATCAGGCACATCTAAGTTGTACTGCACTGTTTATCTAAAATCTGTAATCTTTTCTTAAAATCTTGAGCCTTTGGAGTAAAAGCTAGGATTTTTAAAATATTTTGTCAGAGAGGGAACAGGGATGGTGCTGCAGCCCAGGGATAGACAGAGAAGCTGCAGCTGTGCACAGGTCTGAGGGAATGCTGTGGAAGGACAGGGTGGGGATAGAACATGGCCAGGAACAGACATTCCTGTCACCCAGTGTGGGAGGGACAGCTCCCAGGTCCCAGGATTTGCTGCACTGGTCAAGACTTCCCTGAAGCACAACCACCAAACCCTGGGTAGGGAGGGGAGCTTGTAGGACCTGTCAATGCTCTCCAGAGCCTGTGAGTAGCTTAATTTCCCTCCAGATATTGCACAGACTGCAAATGGAGAAAAAAACCCACTTCTATGGGGCCATAGTGCTGTGTTTTAGATGGCTATCCTCTGATAAGACAAGTCTAGCCAGATAAATGGACAATCTTGTATAACTCTAACTCTTAGGTACCTAAATAATAAGGCATTAATCTCATCCCCTATTTACTTTCAGTGGAAGCAGGGATCAGACTCATAATATTTTGTCTTCAAATTGTCTTACTGTCACCCTTACGTGACAGCAGCTACACCTTCTCTTAAATATTAAAAATAAAAAAGCTGTTTCTCCATCAAAACTGACTTAGATTATCGTATAAACCATTAGAAGAGGGCGTGTCTAGCCTTCAAATTTGGGTTATTAATCCATAAGGTTTTTCTTTTAGCAAATCCTATGAAAATACAGTAAAAATTTGGTGTTATGTAGGCAGCAATGACAGGCTATAATTCAGATCAAATATAGTTACATAAACCAGCATGAGGGGAAAAAAAGGTTATCATTCCACTCATACTTGTAACTCAACTGATTTTCACAATGTCAGAATTTGAAAAGAGAAGAAAAAAAATACCTGTTTCATTTTGATTGTGTATAATTTCTCAGATACAAACATGAGATATGCGTGCTTACTATCTCAGCACCAGAGAGACACGAAGCAAATAAATGAAGCTTATAAAATAATAGTATTAGGATGCCTGGTAAAAAGCACCTGCTCCAGCTGCTTTTATTATGTCAGAACAGCTGCACTGTTGGGAAAAAAGTGAACACTTCAAAAAAGAAGAGGCAGCTTACAGTAACACTTGTCTGAACCATGATCTAAACAAGCAGATTTCCCTTTGAGTAGCAATGTGCAGGGCTAATGAACTGCTATGCAAGGTGTCAGACTTGTTCCTGGGAAACTTTAGGGCTACACTAAAGGTCAATTTGACCTGTGGGACTTTTCCTGCACCTGAGAGTACAGTGATCAGCATTTTTATTATTAGTTGATTGTGTCAGCACTGGAAGCACTATGGGTAGCCAAAAGGCTGAAGCAGACAATAAGGAAGGAAATTTCACAATTAATGAAGAAATAATTTAATGAAGGCACTGGGAAAAAAACAGCGTTGCATGTTTAAAGGGCAGGGAGAAGAACAGACTGCAAAGGGTCACTGCAGTCCTCTGCTTTTCATTTATCTCTTTGATGACTTATTTAATGCATTAATTAATACAGATTGTCTACTGAACTGCCTAGGTTCATATTCAATAGTAAAATTTAATGTAAAGTTATTCTACATTTCTTGTCTTGTATCATGACCCTGAGTCTACCTGTACCTATGAAGTGCAGCTGGCTTTTGGAGCCCTACACAGTCCTGGTAGTCCAGCAGAGCAGCATTATCAGGAGACCACAGAATCATGGAATATACTCAGTTGGAAGGGACCCACAGGGATCAGCAAGTCCAACTCCTGGCCCTGCACAGGACACCCCAAGAGTCACACCCTGTGCCTGAGAGCACTGTCCAAACACTTCTTGGGTTCTGTCAGGCTTGGTGCTGTGACCACGTCCCTAGGGAGCCTGTGCCAGTGTCTGAAAGACAAGAACTCTGTGACAAGTTGTTAGCAATAATTCTGAATTAATGAAGCTCACAACAGCCTGAGTTTCAAGATGTTGAGCATCCATGAACATAAGATAAATACAAGAAGGCTTAATATTGCTGGTGACAAGAGAGCTTTTGTTTTCTAGAATACATGAGAGATTTGAGCATAAGTGATGAGTTCTGTTTGAGTACCTCTTGGCAAGTGTCACTCTTGTAGTAGCAGAACAGATGGGTAAGCACAGAAAACAGATGACAGTGAGCAGGAAACTCTTGAGAGCAGTTTTCCTTGGGAGAGGTAGGTGGAGAAAACGCAGTTTGGGACTGGGGATCAGGGAGCAAAAAGACTTTAGGGAGCTTTGGATTGTATGATTAGGGATGCTGTTTAAGTGCTGGTCCAGGACAGACAAGTTTGTGAGTCCTGCCTGGCCAAGGTGAGGCTGCTTTAATGATTTGCTGTGTGTCTGCTCTCCAAAGGAAGGCTAGCAGAGTGCAAATGGAACCGGGGTGGCACATTCTTTGATCCTGATGAGGAGGTGACCCTTGCCCAGACCCAGGTGAGGTTAGAGGTAGTGGCTGAGTAACCAAGGGAATGCAGTGTACAGCAGGGTTTGCTCTTAGCACCTGTGCTGCAGTGAGCACAAGGTGCAGCATATCACCTTGCTGCTTGTTTGGTGAGGCTTTAGTTGTCTTATCTCAAGTTCTTCAGCATTCTAACAAACAGCTAAGCAGTTTTATTAAGATAAAAGGAAGTGAAATATTAATTAGTTCTACAAAGGAGAAGCTAATACAAGCTTCCACATACCCCTGTTTCTTGTTCCTAGCATAGGTGAACATGGATTACCTGCCTAAGTGGCAAGTGTGTTCTCTTGAGGTGAGGAGAGTTGAAGTGGAACAAGCAGAACAAAGGTTCTTGAAGCGTGTGGAGCTGTCAGATTGCTCCCACCTCAGCAGTGTCACTCTTTGTGCTGACTTGTGTCTGCAGGGAGGCAACCTCAGCAGATCCCATGAGATTCCTACAGGTACTTGGGGTGCACAAATGAACTGTCATTGTCATTTATCCATATTGTCAACATTAATGCAACGGAAGTGTCCTGGAGGCTTAATCTGGGGTGATAGGACTTTACTGAAAGCATTCTCTGAAATACTTCCATCTCCAGGCATGAAATGAAAGACACAGGCAAAAATCCACCATCTCTGTGAGTGAAAGAGATGATAGGTATTTTAGGAATTGGGAAAACCTGAACAAGAAAAATTAAATGCATTTTAATCATAATAAAGCCAGGCTGCTGGCACTGAAACTCACTACATCAGGAGGCAGTGCTTACAGGAGGAGCAGAAGAAAAGCTGACAGCATAAGAGCTCCTCTTTCAGACTTAGGTGACCTCTGGGCTGGTTGTGGCTATTGCTCAGTTCACCTCTGAGAAACATGATAGAATAATTGCAGCATAAGCACAATAAATAGGGAAGGTGAATTAGGCCCCTTTCAGTGCCATTCCACTGGTTCATGCCAGTTTCAGGTGACAGGGCAAGGACAGAACTTGCAAATGTTTCTACAGCAATACTAAAAACCTAAACCCAAAAAGATAGAAGAAATAAAATGCTGAGACCAAATGAAAATCTAGTAAGTGCCACGGAGCAGGGGGATTGGAATTAAAGTATCTTTAAGGTCCCTTCAAATCCTACTCATTAGATGATTCTGTAACAGGCATCTCAGACACATGGTGGAGAAGAAAAAACAGATACCATGTTATCAAGTAACCAAACTTACATGAAAAATATGCTAGAAGATAAAGGCAGAGGAGCTGCTTGTGTGGGATGGGTAATACTCAACCTAAAAGTATAAAAATACTATGACAAAATTTTGAGGGCATCTAAGAAAAGTCCACAGGAATTTTTTTTTCATAATATCCTCCAGCACATAGATATTCAGCTTGAATTGATGGAACTATATAAAAACTAAGCTAGAAAAGGGATGGAGGGCATGAGAGGGGCAGAGAACAGTCCAAAAAAAGCAGAAAGACCATGAGAAGCCTGAAGTATATAAAAAATAGTGCATCTGAAATTAAGATAAAATGTGTCATGATTCAAAAAGAAAAAGAAATTTAAGAAAACAACTTGCATACCTCAATAGAAAAGACACTAGCAAATTGGTTGGTTTTTAAGAAATAGGACATTGGTTCAAATGAGGGGAACAGAAAAGCCCATAAAACATGGTGGGTCAAATGTAAAGCAGAAATACTGATATTTTAAAAATAACTTGAAAAGGGCTTTGCTCTCTTTACTGTACTCCTTCAGATACATTAAAATTCAGGATCACACCAGTTACAGCAGAATGATTGTAAAGGTGTAGAAGGAGCACCTTTTGTGGGGACAATAAGAGTAGCTTATTTAATTTCCTTACACTCATTTTCACTGCTGAAGACGATGGGGAGCTTTTGAGACCCGACACCTTTGCAGCAGATTGGTCAGGAGAGCGAGAGGAATTTAAAGTACATATAGAGGCGTCTCAGACCAAGCAGACAGATTCGGTTTCCACGGTGCATTGGGACCAGATGGCGTTCAGCCACGAGCCTTGGAGGAGCTCAGACACGAAACAGCAGAGGCGCGGTCCAAAGCGAGCCCTGTGCCCGTGCGAGCAGCCCCGGCGCTGCCGCTGCGCCTCCGGACCGGCGGCGGACGCGGGCCAGGGACTGCCCTCCCGCCGCCCAGACAGAGCCTGTAGCGAGGAAAGCGACCGCTGAGCGCCCGAACAGCAGCTGTGCTGGGGAAAGAGGATGGGCTTTGCAAAAGGAAAGCCTCCGGGCAAGTCAACATCTCCTGACATTGCTGCTGGAGACAGCACAGAGACACTTTCTAGTCCCACTTTGGCATTGCCTGAAGAATTCTCAGCTCCAGCTGCTCTGTCTGCAGTGCCCTATATTTTACATGCTTCTCATTCCCTGCTAACCCTGCTTTGCCTTTGCTTTTACATCACAAACTGTTGTGAGGCTTATCCATACAAAGCATCTCTCGTAAGGCTTATCCCGTGCTCAGATAAACCTTAGTTCTGACTGCATTTGCATTAATATGTCCTCTCTAGATGTGTCCTAATTTGCTTTGGCTTATAAATGGCTTCTGCAGAGTGTCCATAAAGATAATTTAGAGTTATATGGCCTATAGCATTTAGCTGTAGAGGTTGTCACTTGTCCCCTTGTCAGACTCAATCCGGTTCTGTGCAAGGTCCTTTGAGACCTCAACCTCTCCATACGAGATTGAAGGAACTAGGAGAAAATCTGAAGGTATATAGCAAATTCTCCCTTGCCCAAACCACTTATATGTGAGAGCCAGCTTCTTGAGTGCCAATCCTTCTGTGTTTTACCTTGAACTTCACAGGAACTCATTAAACTCTGAAAAAAATCCATTATGCTATCTTGTCTCTTGGCTCCAAATGGGAAATGTACATTGACAGGCAATGTCCTATCATATCATTTCTTAGTGGTTGTTATGATTGTTATGCATAGCTATAAATGTGCAAAAATACATTAATATCACTATATTAAGGAAGTAGTAATAATATATTACATAAAGTAATTGCATAACACATATATAATGCTGACAAATTTATTTAAGTAAATTAAGAATACTGCAGAGGAGCTATTTTCCAGCTATCTTGGATTAAAATGCTCACTGTTGGAAGTCTAATTTAAATTTTTATGATTAGATTATGATAACCATTGTGAACTCAGTACTAAAAGTATATAGCCCTAAAAGTCCATACAAGCACCAATTAATCTATCCTGAAATTCCCTGAGCAAGAAAATGTGTTTACCATGGAATATTGTATTAGCTCTTCATTTAAAAAAGGTACTTCCCCACGGGCAAGAGGTTTCTCAGACTGGACACTGAAGAGTGCTGATGATGCCACAAACTCCTCACTAATTGGATTCACAAGCAACAAAATCTTGGTTATTGTCTGTCACTTGGCTGTGGAGACCCACAAGCCTCAGCCTGAAAAGCTGTGGTCGTAGATTTCCCACCCCTAATTCCATCTCAATGACTAATTACAAGTCACTTCCTATTCACAAGGAAAAAAAACCACTGTTCTACTTTTATTTGCTAGCCATGCACCATATATTTAAGTAAATATTGATTTTCTAATCTCTAAGATAAAGTGCCATAGAATGGCAATATTGAAACGTTGGTAGTGCACTTAGTGACACATGCTCCATTAACCTGTCCCTCCTCCCCTGTGCCAAGGTTTGCTGTCAGTCTGGGTAGACTAATTCCCAAATATCTGATTTTTTCTCTTTATCTGATTTCATTCCAAACTCCACATACTTCTTCATATCATGTCTACCTAGCTTTTGTCATTCTTTGTCACTGAGAGAGACATCCCCCCCCCTTCATATCGCCTTTTATGAAATTAAGTAGTAAATATGTTCTGTAGGAGCAACATCTTGTTCTCATCTATGTCCTGCCTGTGTCAGTATAAACACATTCATGGGCTTTATTATGTGGCTCAGTTTATTTACAGATAGACATACAAGCTATCAGGCAAGATGTGCTGACAGCAAATAAACCCTGTTTCAAATATTGATAAATTCCTTCAAAGGTTAGCAAAAATGTTATAGCTTCAACATTCACACAGAAACAGAATATCAAACATTTCCCCAAACAGGGATTTTTCAGCAATAACTTCTTGTGTCTGCGTCTAAATATAAAACAAAAATGCTTTCATGAAGAGGAAATGGAACACAAAATTAAATTCAGAAAGTCAATAATTAGACAACAGAAACTCCCTTCAATCCAGCCACCTTCCCTCTCTCTGGCCCTATAAAATACTTTCCAAGTGTGTTTTCTCATCCTTTTTAATAGGTTAAATTTCACAGCCCCATTCCTCACAACTGAATTAATTTTCACCTGAACAAGTGAAACATTCTCAATGCATGGTCAACAATTAAATGAAAGAGGGTTGTAGATTTGGCCTCAGCCTTCTATTTCTCTACAGGCAATGTCACAGAAGACCTTTCCACAACAGTCTTCAGGCTGCAGGGCTACCTGACTGTATCTGTAAAATCACACACAGAGGCATTTATTTATCACAGTTGTAAATGGAATATACTTCATTGTTCTTCACTTTAGCAACATTTTCTTCTACCTTTGACTCACAAAATCATTTCACATTTTACCAGCAGCACCATTAAGGTGCTTCCCTGAGCAGGTTGAAGTGAGTTGGTCACTGGATGGGTTCATAATAATCCAAGTTCCTGGCAAAGCCACCAAGGGCTTACATTGTGACCATGGCAGGGTTATTTAGTGGATAAAGATCTCCATGTCTCTGTGCTCAGCTATGAAAAAGTTGTTTGAGCCAGGATCCTATCCAGGAGCCCTGGGCTAAGACTCTATCTCTGCTTTTCTGCAGGGAAGATAGAAAGGGAAATATCTGAACCTGCACTTGTAGGGCTGATTTTTAAAAACTTGCAGCCCAGACATAGGTCTTGCTGGATGTAGAGAGACAAAAGTAAAGTCAACATTGGCAGATCAAAACCTATTCTGTTTGATGAACAAACATAAGTAAGGCATTAGTAGAAAGAAATTAGAACCTAATAAGAATAACATCAGCCATTGGGATAAAAAAAATCCTTTATCTATCTTGATAGACAGCAATCTTAGCACTGACAGTTCTGATACTGCATGTTGACAAAGTCTTTACAGTTGTATTATTCTCTCAGAGCTTAGGGGTCACAATATTTTTAGGGAAGCCTGGATTCATACTCCATTTGAAATTCACCCTATTTGCTTTCGGCTGACCCGACTTACTAAAAAGACCCCAAATTTAATTTTAAAAATACTAAGACGAAGCAATGAGCTAAAACTTGTTTGTGACATGTCCTTCCTTTCCAGAACTTTTTACCATTTTCCTTATTTCATCCATTTGTTTAAGAGCTTGTAAATCAGTAGGATAGAAAACATCTGTGACTAGTAACACAGAAAGGCATACACATAAGATGACTATTAGCTCCTTTGGGACAGAAGAAGCAATGAGGCTATCATGAGATGCAATTCCATCCACTAGGTAAGTGATAAAGAAATGGGCATTTGAAGCCCAAAGTCAATCTGAAAAACTATGCAATTTCTATTTTCTAAAATCTGTAGTCATAATGCAATAAAAAGTCCAATTGAATAAGCACATGCACAAAATGCTTCTGCTCTGATGATGAGCTGTCTGTTGCCTATAAAGTCTATTTAGACAACAGTGCTGTTACTTGATGTAGCTGTTATGCTGCAGAATTTCAAACCCAGTAAGGCAGAGAAGGTAGTTCAAGTTCATATATTCACGGGTTCACAGATAATGTTGATAACCTACTCTGATTTCTGTGCGAGAGCAACTCACTTCACTAGGGAAATTAAAAAGAGCAGTTGAGAATCAAGGTCCATATTATCATTCCACGAGCACTAACAAGGACATGTAAGTATGATACCACTATGTCTTAATGTAGCTATGTATCAGCTGAGTGTCAGCTGCACTAAAGCACACAGGAGTTTTATTTTCTAATGATGCCATTGATTTTTTGTAGTAATACCGGGAGGAGTAGTTGTAAAAGGACAAAGGGTCTCCTTTTAGACCAGGGTCAGACTAGGCCAGACAAAAAACAACACAGAGAAGTCAAACCCTTGCCTGAAAGAGTTTTTAGCTTAATAACAGGAGAGAAAGAGGAATGCAATATGAATGCAAGCAAGTTATCAGCAGAATCCGTGCAAATTCACTTTGCAGCAAGGCAGAAGCAGGAGATGACAAGGACCAGTCAAACCTGGCTGGCGTGGTGGGTGCTCCACAGCTGGAGCTACCAGACATCTGCCATTGCCCACATGGGAATTCAGCTCAGTTCCCCCGTGATAGGTACAGGTACAAACACACTCCTTGAGTTCAGCAAGAGTTAGGGATGCAGCATGGACTCTACAGGGTCTTGAATAAACCCTTATCTGGGCAAAACAGAGCACCCTCAGCTTCTGTGATCAGCAGCAGTGTCAATTACTGTTGCACTGCTTTGTACAGAAAAGGAAAGGATCGTAACTCTATGACTCTAAGGATTTTTAGATTAAAAGTTAAATTATACAATAAGCAGAAAATATTAAAAGTACATCTGGAGGCCATCTGCTTGGAGAGCAGGTGGATGTCTGACCTCCATAAGGTTTCAGGAATAAAGCTGATGTACTACAGTTGGCATTGATCTTACTGTCACTGTGTTATTAAAGAGTTGTAATGCAGTAATCATGTCACAGCAGCTAGGAAGCAGAGTGGCATCTCATGTGTACAAGGAGTTTCTGAATATACTTGATCATATGCTTGGCTCATAATCTATTATATTCTCTGTGCCTCAGACTTGGTCTTATTAAACTGAGGAGGAAAAATATCAAGATGCTTGGACAGGTTTGAGTGAGCAAAGACTGATCTGGTGACCTTCACTGTGCACCTGGGAAAGATATATCTAAACAAATGTGGAAAAAAAGTCACAGTGTCTACTGGAGGATTCTAACTTAGGTATTCATATAGGTATGTGAAATGCCATGTCATTTCTCCTTTGGTTTGACAGCATGAGGCCCAGGGATTCATTTTTGTTCTCTGCAAAAGGTCTCACACCTCCTCTGTCTTTCATGCCAAGGCCTCCTAGCTGCAAAATGTTGACAACGAGCCAGTTGCAACAGATCTCGATCAGTGTCCTCTGAGAAGCATTTTCTGGATATTAGAACACATCCAGGATGCAAGTGCTTGGTGTCATCCCAGATCATCAGGCTCAGAGGAGTTGAATCTTTGCTAATGCTTCATAGTGAGTTACAGATTCTTGCTAGAGGTTGCTCAATTCAGCTTGCTCTCTGCTGACTTCAGTGAGTCCTGCTCCCTTGTGCTCCTTACCCCCACCCTGGAGTCACATCACCTCAGCAGTGTGCTCCTCCTCACCAGCAGTGCTTTCTGCCCACATCAGCACCACCCATATTCAGCCTTGAATCTCCTCCTCCATCACAGAGAGGCTCCCTGCAGCCATGCAGCAAGCAAGGGAAAGGTATTAGAAGGGTAGCACAGCACTTCATGGTTTGTCAGCCTGCTTTATAATGAAACCACAGTCCACATTTATCCAGTGCCTAGGAGAAGGGCTTCTCATTATTAGGACATAGTTACTTCTACACAGTGAACCAGCAGAAGACATGAAGCTATATTTTAGTCTTATCCTTAAAGTACTCCAGTTACCATCTTTGTAAGCCAAAAACCTGTAATAATCACATTGTTGAAATTAATGTCTGTTCTTACATCCAACTCCCTTACACAGATCAGCCTGAAAGGTGCTAGCCTCCAATCTGGATTTTCTGATTAGAGATTTTTACTGCTGTAGACTGGGTGATAAATTATGTTTAAAGTGTCGTTAAGTACTTCTTCTAACAATGATAGATGACAATACTTAATAGTTACAGGGCAAAAAAAAAGCTAAGCAAAATGCTGCTTTGATCTCAAGTAATTCAAGTATAGGAGCTTGCCTTTCCATCACAGCACATTTCTGGGAGGATTTAGAGTTGAGTTGGGGACAGTGCTTTTACAGCCAGCTTTGCCTCAAAGTTACACAGTATTCTAAATAAATAAAAATTACTTTTCCATCCACTTTCCATTTACCATATATATAACCACACTCCTCACAGTGATAGAAGAAACATTTTCACAAATGTTTCTTGATGTCCCTGATGTTTCATGCATTGAAGATGCTACCAAAATATCCTGCTTCTATTAATTTATTCTTAAATTTTCACATTCATTCATTTCTCATCTGTTCCTCTCTACTATGTCATGCATTTCTCCTTCTGAGGCTGAATTGTTCTTGTCATCTATACTAAAGTAATTTGCTTCTCCCTGGCAGAGGTGAGGGAATAAGTTGGAATATGCAATGTGAAGATAGNATTTTATATAATGCACAGTACTTATATAGCATATAATGAACAATATAAAAGGATGTTTCAGAAAGTGTGGGGAGAAGGTCAGAATGTCAGACCCCAAAATCCATATAAGAGATGGCTCAGGGAGGTTGTCCAATTTTCCAAGCCCCTTTATTTTACGGTAACTTATCTCCAAACTCTGCTCATGTCTAATAATGTGAATATAATTGTACTGAAAGTAAAAAAAAAAAAAATACAAAAAAATACTATATGAAACTAATATTCCATGTCTCACTAGAATGGAGTCGCTAAAGAAATATTTAATTTTCATTAGACCAGGCTTTTTAAGATTAGAGAAATAATCTGTACAGTTTACCTGGCATTGAAAGATTGAACTTTATTCCACTGACAGAGTTAAGTGTCAATAACAGAAGAGAAGTTCTTAGCATTACTCATTCCCTTCTAGGGGCTGTCAGCTGCACTTAGCATTTATGTGAGTACATCTACAATAAATGCACCCTGGAAGAATGCAGAATAATTACAAGCAAAACAAAAACTATAGGAGGAAGGTTGAACATCTACACTTAGAATTCTGATATCCACCAAGCAGAGAAAAGCACTTGCAAGTCCATACGGAAGCCCGAGGGGAAAAGGAAAATTACTTGCCAATTCTAGGTTAAGGAATACTTAGCAGAGACCAAATGTTTTGCTGTCCTGCTAAAAAGCGATGCCAATAGAAGGCTTCTATCAAATTAAGTTTAAAAACCCCTAAAACACCTTGTTCAGTAGTTAATTTGACCCTTTAGAAAGAACTAAACTCTAGTACATCATAGATCCCTTCCTGAGAATTTTGCCATTAACTTCAAGCAGGAAGAGATCTTGTTCTCCTCCACTTTTTTGCTTAAACCAACTTTCCATTGACTCCCCTGGCTGCAACCTTGTTTTAGCCAAGCTCATTATTGTCCACTTTTGCTACCACTGTGGTCACAAGCCCCCCTGACCTGGTGCTCTACAGTATCTTTGTAACTCTCTTTCTCTGCTGCCTGCCTGATCCCCATAGAGCTGTGCCCATCTCCATGTGTTACCAGTCCTCTCTGCACTCTGAGCTGCCTGCATGATGCTTCACAGAGGAAAGCAGGAATCTCACATGACACCGTAGAATGACTCAGCCAGCACATTTCCTTTGACTTCCTGCAGCAGCTGGATGCTGAAAGGACTCAAAGAAACACGCTGAAAATGCAGACCTGCAAGTCACATTAGATGTGGGATATAATGGAGCATGGTGGCTTAGGGGCTCATAAATAACTGCTATACCTCTTTCACCACTACATTTTGGTTCCACAACCCAGAAGTCTATTAAAGATAAGTAATTATCACCACACCTCCCCAGGAAGCATTCTCCACAAAATGGCCCTCAGACAGATTAATGCTTCCTTTTTCTGCAATAAAGTCTTGATTTTAAGGTTTTTTTCATTCGATTAAGGAGCACTGTAAAACATTTTTATTATCTTTTTGCTCAGACTGAGAGACAATTATTGCATTGTTTGTATATGCAGCAACCTATTCAAGTATTAGTCATTTTCCTTGTTATTAGCTTCTGCTTTAAATTGCTTGATAAAAAATTATGGCCACATTTGTGATCCCACAGTGTTTGTTTTCTTTTTTTATGGCATGGCAACACAAATGAAAAGAGACAGCTAATGGCCTGGGGAGGAAGACATGTGGTCTCAACAGGAAGGCTGCAATGACAGGTATGAACACTCATTAAAGAGGCAGGGTGAGAGCACATTGATTTTCCAAAGAAAAATACTTTTTTATCCTTCCAAAGATATCTTCCTGTAATTATCTGGTGCTGTGTTCATTCGATACGTGTTAATTGGAACACGTTTTTATTTGCACAGGTGGCAGCTCAGGCTATCCTCTCACACAGTAACAGCACCAAGTTACACAAAACAGAGAATATGCAGCACAGCTTCTGCCCTTCACAGGACCACAACTTTATGTATCAACAACCAGAGGTGGCCAAGTGGCTGACAAGACTGTCACCAGGGTCCCAAATTGCTAAGGACATATCTGTGAACACAACAACCAGAATTATGTCTATTCTAGTAAATTAAAGGGGCCAGGGACCATTCCCCAGCCTGGAGGCCAACTGGCATAGCACAACTTTATCCTTTTGGCTAAACTCTCATCTTCAGAAACAGAGTGACTGCATGCAGGCTGTTCACTGGGAGCTGTCCCTGGTTTGTGCTGTCCTACCCAAGCATTTCCTTGGAAAGCAGTACTTGCAGCAGGTCGAGGCTCTGCTAGGACTGGGCTAACAGCTTAACAGTGAACACATCCCTTGCACATGCCCACAGCCTGACACTGTTTAGTTTACAGGTTATAGGCATAACCATGGAAACACCTCTGAATAATTGTGCAGAAGAGACTCATGGATTAAAAATAAACTATAGATTTGCAGTGTGAAGCACACTTACAGAGATTTGTAAGAATTTGATGGATTGTAGCTGTAAAGTGCTGCTTACACTGTGAAAATGAATTATATCTGTGCTATCCCATCATCAAAACGGTTTTTAGGAATTATAGGTCCTCCTATGTACTGGATAAGAGAACTTAATTGCTTAATGGTGACTTTTAAGAAATTAAGATGTCTTTCGAGAAATAGTAAAGAGCAGTGGCCTTGCTTTTACCCCTTCCTTCAGTGATAAGGAGTGAACAGACTCACAGGTAGGAAGTCAACACACTGCAGGGTCCAGATTTCTGCTCAGCCAGCACAAGCTTCTCCAAAACACTGTGCCAGTAGCCTCCACACACACACATCAGCTAAGCCTTCCCATCCTTCCACTGACCCTGCCAGCGTGGCCAGGGGGTTTATAATGACAGGCTAACCTGAACTTTTGTATGCCAGGAGTCACAGCACTGCCCTGCTTCAAAGCCTGCCCTCAGAGCTCAGCTCAAGCAAATCTTTGCAAATACAGATGCCTTTCCTGCAGATTTCTAGTGACAGAGAGTAGCTACGCATTCAGGTGCCAGCCTGCATCTGATGTCACACTGCATCTGATAACTAATCACAGATTGCTCAGATCCTTTCTGCAGCCACCCATTAATTGGACATGCTGTACCCAAGCGTGCAATCTTTCTCAGCAATCCTTGGAAAACTGCAAATCTAGCCAGATCAATTAGACAACAGGTTTATTTGCTGATTTCTGTTGATCTTTAACCAGTATTATCTCTGTGGGCATCCTCAATACTTAACTTCACACACAGTATTTATGCAATTAGATGCACAATTTTCGCTTTTGATTTTAAGCATACATCTAAATGGATATTCTCATTCACAAATAGATACATAGGCACAAATAATCTCCTTTTGTGTGCAAAGCCTACTATTACCAAGTTTGCTCATGCTTACATCTGTAAGCTAACTGATGAACCATTAGTCACACTTCATACTGAGGGATGTTTTTCTGGGAGTTCCTTTAATCCCCACTTTTGGATCTTTGAACCGCCTTGCAGTTAGACACTTTTTGTTTTAATAGCAACACCAGAACTACATTAATTCCATAAGCAAGATTGGCAGCCAATATCACAGTGGCTCAGAATAATTCAGAGGGGGGTCTAGACTAATCCAAAAGTATGGTCTATACTGAATTCAGATCAGGCTGCTCAGGGATTTGTCCTGCTGGGTCTTGAAAGCCTCCAAGAACATCTTACGGTCTTTAAACTGTTACCATGGGGAAAAAACTTTTCCTTCTGTCAGTACCTCCCCATTCTCTGTCATGTTCCCACCTGCACCACTACAAAAGCAGGATAGGATAGGATAGGATAGGATAGGACAGAACTAACCAATAACTATCATCTAGTTCAGCTACCTGACCAATTCAGGGTTGACCAAAAGTTAAAGCATGCTGTTAAAGGCATTATCTAATGCCTGCTAAACACTGACAGTCATGGGGAATCAACCACTTCTCTAGGATGCCTGTTCCAGAGTTTGACCACTCTTGTGGCAGAGAAATGCTTCCTTCCTAATGTTCAATGTAAGCTTCCCCTGGCACAGCTTTGAACCATTCCCACATGTCCTGACTCTGGATACCAGGGAGAAGATCAGCAGCCGAAAAGCCAAGAGCCACCTCCTCATCTCCTCAGCACAGAGGGCTGCTGTTAGGTCTCCCTAAAGCCATCACTGCTCCAGACTGAATAAGGCCAGCTCTCCAGCCTCTCTCCAGGTCAGCTAGTCCATCTACCACCACATTGGTGGCCCCCCTTAAATCACTTTGGTTTAGAGATGTTTTTCTTCATTAGAGGGGACAAAGCAGGACACACTATTCCAGATGTGGTCTAACAAATACCAAGTAGAAAAGAAATAAACCTTTCCCTGAGTGCTCTGGCTCTGATCCTGTTCCTACAGCCCAGTGTGCTGGTGCCCTCTCTGCCTACCAGAATCCCCGTGGTTCTGTGGTCAGCTTTACCACCAGCAGGAACCGCAGGGATTTTCCTGCAGAGCTGCTCTCAGGCAGGCAGTGCCTGGTCTCTGGTATTGCAGAGGCTCATTCTTCCCAGCAGCAGCAGTTGGCAGTTCTTCTTGTAGAGTTTCAGGAGGTTCATGTCAGCCCATATTTCTCAGCCTCTGAGTAGCAAACTTGCCTGAAAACATAACTGTTTCCCTCAATTTGTTATCATTCATGAAGCTGATCAGATATAATCTGCCTTCTCTTCCAGATCACTGACAGACACATGTGTTAGGTTTGTGTGGCAAGGGTTTGGTACAGGACTGGCTTCTGTGAAGAGCTGCTAGACACTTCCCCCCTGTCCAACTGAGCTAATGCCAGCTGGCTCCAAGATGAGCCCACTCCTGGACAAAGCAGAAAAGACTGTTGCATAACAGCAGCTGGAAGAGAGAGGAGTGAGAAAACGTGAGAGGATCAGCCCTGCAGACTCCAAGGTCAGTGCAGAAGGAGGGGCAGGAGTGCTCCAAATACCAAAGCAGAGATTCCCCTGCAGCCCCTGGTGCAGCCCATGGTGAGGCAGCTGTGGCCTGCAGCATATGGAGGACCATGCTGAACCAACTCATTAATTACTGAGCCTGATGACCCAGACCATGACCCAATCTTATAGCTCACCCTGCCACCCTGTAATATCCCAACTTGGATAGCTGGAAGGAAGGTGTCACAAACATCAAAAGCCTTGCTAAACTCAAGGTTGGCATCATCATACCTCTCATGAGCAATCCTGGGCTTTTATTCTTTAAAGAATCAAAATATTCCCTTCAGCCACAGCATGTGTAGCATCCCTATTCCTTTCAGAGTTCTTGCTCTGAGATTTGATTTCCCCTCAGCCTGTAGCCATGTCATTATTTGATCCTCAGTATAACCTTAATAACTTTATCACTGGCCATGTTTAAAGTGTGCATTGCTGGCTGGAACCCAATTCATTGAAATATCAAGACTGCTGTGTTTCCATGACTTGCTCTTATATTCTTCCTAGAATATTCTGTAGTATTTATTATGGAGCTGCCAATCAGACAAAGAAATGGACCTGTTCCCCTTTTTTTTACTGCTATCATCTGCTCTGGATAATGCAGCCTTTACAAGAATCACCAGGAGCTACAGTTTAATGAGTTTTTGCTTTAGTTTGTCCGGAAGTATCATCACTGAACCTGCACACAACATAGACTGGGGACTTTCTACTAAATATGTAGTTAATTATTTCTGCTAAGAGCCTCTGCTGGCAGTAGTGCCTATACATATTTTTCTACCTTGTGGTCTACCAAAAACACATGATCTGTGTGAGCTTACTTCTCTCCTACTCCTACAGTTTTGTCTAGTTTACTTTGTTCTCTGTGAAGCCAGAATAGGAGACATTTTCCTTGACTGTAAAAAAAGAAGAGGAATTCTGTCTTAAAGGAATGTTTATAGGCAGGATGCTAAATACAGGTCCTATCTTTTCTTTCTCATTTCCAATTAAACTGTATTATTTTTATTTTTTTACTATTGTTGACACTGATTAATGATAGCAGTAGCTTTTTCATCCCAAACAAAATTACCAGGGAAACATGTGAGCTGCTAAAACAGAATTCATCACCTTCCAAACTTGGATCTTAGGTCAAGAAGTGTCACTTAATAACCTTTTACATCAAATCAAATAAGTCAAGAAAAATGTAATTTCAAGAGCAGAACTTATAGTTGCTCATCTGGATCACATTTATAATGCACAAAAAAAGAGAAAAGTTTCCTGTTTCATTTCCCATGAATGTCTTTAGCTTCAGCTTGATGAGATTTTTTTTTATGGTTCTGGTTTAGTCTGGGTGGTGTGGGCCTAAGGTGCTCACTGATGTTCACAGTGATGGCATTTTTCTTCCTAAGTCACCACTGCATGTGATGGAGCCCTTCTTCCCTGGGGATGGATGAACACCTGCCTGCCCATGGGAAGTGGGCATTAATTCCTTGTTTTGCTCTGCTTGCATGTAAGGCTTTTGCTTTACCTATTAAACTGTCTTTATCCCAGTCATACTTTTACCCTTCCAAGTCTCTCCCCCATCCTACCAGTGGAGAATGAGTGAGTGGCTGGATGGGGGTTAGTTGCCTGCCAGGGTTAAACTATGACACTTTTCATTGATTTCAATTCCACATTTCATTCTAGTGTTTTATCTAAATCTTACCAAGAACTTTTGTGTCTGGAACAAAATAATGAATTTTTACTTTCCCACTATGACACCACTGGGGCAGAGGAATTGCTCCTTTCCCTCTCAACAAAATAAAATAAAATAAAACCAGAGCACAGAACACTTTCCAATTCAAAGACATGTCTGAACTTTCTCCATTTTCACATAAAATGCCTGAGTGTATGGCTTCACTAATTTAATTCCCATTTGCTTTGCTGTAATATACCCTTTGTAAATGTTAGAAGTCCATCTGCTTGTTTTTCCATCAGAGCCTTGGCATAGTTCCAGCTGCAGATGTGGCAGCTCCAGTGCAAAATGAGCAACAGTTTAAAGAGTCTCATTTCCAGACCAAATGTGAAAGCTTTTTCCCTTAAAGAAAAAAATATATATCCCAAATCAGTATTTTGTTAACAGGTCCATAAATAAGAGCACTAAGCAGAGCAGGCCCATCTGAAATAGGCCAAAAACATCAATCTGGGGGCCTTCATGGAGGGATCTCCTGCTCTCAGTAATTTATGGAATCTCATTTCTTCATCTGTAAATCTAGAGATATTTTGATGAGAACAAAACTAAGATTAAACTTCAGAGGTCTGACCCCAAGAGTGTGTGTCTGTAGGGGATGGTTTTAGTCATATTTTGCCACATGAAAGAGCAAAGTTCAAGATCCACACCTCCATTCTATGGAGGGATAAAATCCTATTTTACTGAAATCAAATAATTAATGGATCGTTTCAGAGAATCATGACATCATTTACAGGGCTGTAATATGTGTACACACTCAAACTCCCTGTAAAATCAAGAAACTTGAAATTTTTTTGTAGTTGTGCTTTGGAAACCACCAATACTGAGGGAAGGGAGGATCTATGCTGTGCAAGATTCTGGGCACAGCTCTGATCTTCCCCAAGCTTTTTTTTCATTTAGGTGGAACTCCACCAACATAAAACCTCTTCCCCCATCCACCCACCTGGGATGCCATGAAGATGCAGCTGACAAGTCACATCTGAGCTGCATAGCTCCTTTAAGATGACATGTGATCTCATTTAAGATGACGTGAATCAGGAAATAACTCTTGCAATCAGTAAAGCTTCGCTGATACAAAACTTAAGTCACAAGGACCCCAGAATACACAGGCAAGACTATTCAGCCATAATTACACCCACAGAAGCCCCTGGCCCCGCTACACTTGCCTTCTCTGACAAGACAGGAGCATGTTTGTACCTTCCATCTCTCTCCTATCTCTGCCAAGCAAGCCACACAAATGTGAAAGCTTTTTAGGGTGTATGCAGGGTCCTGTGTAGTGCTCTCTCTGCAAAATCCATAACACAGGGCAACATGAACAAAATAAATTGCATGGGGAGAAGAAGCAGTTTCATGGGGACAGCTTGGTACCTCTGTGATGTTCTGGTGCAAGTAACACTCCTGGACAGAAACAGGAACAGCACTGACCTGCCCTAGGGACAGAATCTTCACTGCACCAGTGCTGCTCACTTGGCTGTGGGAAAGCTGGAAAAGTGCTGTGCACTCCAAAATGGTGTACTAATCCAGAGCACTGTGTAAAGCAGTCTAGGATATATTAAGGAGAGCAATTTCACCTGGATTTAAACCCTTCCCTCCATGCAGTATCTACAGTGCTCACTTTCTCTGGGTTGTGTGTTGGTTTCATGCCTCCAGCTGTTACTGCAGGCTTTGTGAAAGCCTGCTTTCCTCCAAAGCTCTGCTTACAGCTCTTTTTCAGAATAGCAACTAAATCTGTTTTTTGGTGTGCACCTTAGAAGAGATATTTTCCAAGATTGTTTTTAAGATCATTCTGGTCTTTCACATCTACCTCTACCCCCTTCATCTCTCATTCATCTGGGAAGCCCCACTACTATCTGTCTGGAGGTTTAGCCGTGTTCCCAAGGCCAGTCCCAAAGAACCATCCCTGACACACAGCTTTCTCAGAACCCCCCACCTGTTCTTCTCTATTCTGTCTAGGCTAGGTAAAAGTAAAAGATCTGTACTTCTGCTCCCAAACAGTACCCTCTTCCATATGGAAAGCACTCAGCTCCTCCACAGCAGAGACTGACCCCAAGGTGCCCTTTTCAGAGGCTATCAGTTGTTTCAGCTCCATCAGCTGGCTTTATTGGCCACTGAGGGTTTTATGGACATTCAACATGGTGTATTTTTTTATGCTTTTATGACCTCTTGTAAATAAGACAATGGTCATTTTCTATTTTTTAGAATGGCTTGCTGTCTGGTAAAGATCAGGGAGAAAACTGGGTTGCATAACTCGCAGCTTCTAGAGAACCATTGGAAAGACAGGACAGGAATACCTGAGGCAGAGACTTCTTGAGCTCTGCCTTGAATACAAAATGGTCTTTAATTCTGGCAGCATACACAAGCATCACTTTTCAAATATAAAAATCCTCCCACTGATACTGAAAATTGGACAAAGGCCAGCAGTGTTAAACAGAAGACAGCACTTGTTCTTCTCTCAAAGAAGGTCGGATTTGGAAGGAGTGGAGTACAGTCCTGATAAATCTCCCTTAGTTCTGGAGATGCAATATGTCAGCAGGATGAGAGGGAGCAGGCAGGAGAAACAGCACCTAAAAGAGCCACTAGATAACGTGGTCAGGATCACGCAGCTGAAGATCAGCCATTTAAACTGGAATAGCAATAGGGAAGAAAAGCAAGGGAGCACAGTGAGAGGCAATAGGCTAAAGAAGTCTTTTGACAGAGCAGGGGGACTTCTACTTACTGCAGATTAAAGCCCACCTTGCTGCTCTGAAGAGATGAAGCTGGTTAACTTGATGTACATTCCAGCTGTAACATGCACGAGCACAGCAGACAGACTACATGCCAGGCAGAGAGTTTGACTAGGCAGCAATATATTTATTTTTTTTGCTTTCCTTATTGAAATTTTGCTGAAAGAGGTTATTATAAATATATCCATGCAGGAAAAAAATATGCTTTTTTCATTTCTGCTGCATTAGTGGTATTTTTTCCTTGAAGAAAACCCTTACCTACAAAGAAATAGTTAATCAAGGGGGAAACAGTGTGCTTCTGGTTTTTTATATAACACATGCTAAAACTGCAAGACAATAGAGAGCTGAGTTGAAAGTCAAATGCATTCTGACCACATTCTAGAGTCTGAAGTGAAGAGGAATAGAGGCTAGTATAGAAAATAAGTGGGGTTTTTCAGAGGTAAAGGTGTAAGGCAGGAAGTAACCTGGTGGAGAAGTTTGAGATCAATTTTTTTGCCGAAGCTTTCCCGTGAAAAAGACTAGGCAGATACAGAGGTCTGGATGAAGTCTATGGATGTTAAAGGAAAACAGCACCCTTTGAAGAAAAAAGGAAGATGTATATGTGGCATCTACCTCAATAGTAGGAAGAAACAATCTTTGGGGACGAACTCCTCTCACGGGAGGCTTCCTTGAGGATTATGTTTCATTTGGGACCCTTTCAATATTCTCCCTCAGAATATTCTGTGATTTTCTCCCCAAAATGCAGTGCCATCCAAGCAGACAATGAAAGAAGTAGATAGAAGCAGGAGGACCCAATGGGTTCTGCATTTCCAGACATGCACATGTCCCAGTGAGCCCTAGGTCAGACTGCATTTTCTTCCTTTTGGCTGTCATTTCACTATTTCATCATCACTTTTCCCTCCATCTTCCCTTACTCACAGCCTGGAAAAGTACCATTTTGTGGGGGTTTTCCCCCATGTTTCCTTATGTGTTGATACAATCATATTGTTCACTTTTTTCCTTCTTCATCTTGCCTTCAGAGGTTTCCAGAACAGTTCTGCTAGACACTGTCGGGCTGCCTTGCGCAATGATCTTCGTTTCCAGACTGACAAAGGGAAACAGTGGTTCTGTGACTGCAGAATACACTGTAAAGCAGAAAAGTTCATTAAAATCCCTTTAGAAAAGTTGGAAAAGTAGAGCACAAGCCTCTCCTTAGGTCTACAACAGCCCCTGGGATTTTATGATCCACTGAAAATGAAAACAAACCCTCTTGTTTTGAATATGGGATTTATGGTGTTTCCTCGCTTACCTCAGGGGAAGTTTGTGTCAGAGTACAAATCTGAGCCCATCTTTCTCTGAGACCCATCTCTCCCTGGACCAATCTCCTTTAATGACTTACCCAAGGAAGAATTTTTCATGTATATGGCTGTTGATTCCCCTGCCTTACCTGGGTTCTGCCAGATAAAAAATGAAACATTTAACGGCAGACAGGGCAGTAATTTAGACATGTCTGGGATTTATTTTAAAACAGAATTACCTCTTTGTTAAATATCACTTTGAAATCCTCGGTACTTTTTCTTCTTTTTGCTATAAGTTTTACCCATCATATGCATTTTTAACTACTAGAAATTGCTGTCTTTTTTAGCATATATAATTTAGGTAACATGAGATAGCTTTGTTTTAACCAAACACCCACCCAGACTATTACATGAAACACCAGTTTTCAGATAAATAAAGAAAACCAAAAAACCTGTCCTATTTTTAATAGTAATTTCCCCCTGTATTATTCAGTATATAGTTCAATAAAATCTGTACAAAACCAAAATGTGATAACTAGGGTGATGCAACACTTTTGTAACAACTAAGCATATTCTAACTATACTTAAACACAAACAATTTTCTGCTGGAAAACTACATTTTTTAGGGCAGTTATAATTCTCTAGGCTTTCATTCAGAATAAATGTTAGGGACCATATCACAGCAAATGCCTGAATAAATAAGCACAACTAGCACTAAAATATGAATATTATTCAGTCTAATTTTCTTTGATTTTGACATCACAAATTTTGAAAGTCACAAAGTAGATCACAGTTGTGTGTCACCTGATTGCATCTAATATAAATCTAGATAAAAGGTTGTACCATTTTTAATATATCAACTTACTTAGAATGCTTTTTGGCTGCTGACACGTCAGCTGGATTGCAAAGATCAATAAAAGCAAAGAAAATGCTGAGATATTAGAATCTTTATAATTCCCCTAGTCAATTTTTCACACAGTACTTAGTACCCAAGTTTTATGTCTAAACTTCCCTAACTAAAAATGTAATTCATACAATAATGAAATGTCAAATAAGTCTTGAGCTAGAGATCTAGATATTTAAAGTATCTGATTTCATTACGAAGCTGCTTCTTAAAGATATAAGGAATGATCAGATGCTCTACTCATCTTCTGTCAGCATTCAAATAGAAGTGTATTTGTTTAACTAGAATTTATCTTCCTCCTCATAAATCACTCTCCAAGAGCACTAACATCTCATTACCGATTTACACTTACACATTATATTATCCTGTAATGAAGATGAAGCCTATTAGAACAGACAGTTCACCACAAGTTCAGATGCTGAAGAAAAACAGTGATGGGTTGCGTGGAAGGAGGCAAAAAATCCTGGTTTGCAGATGTTAGGTTTGTTGATTTGGCATCCTGCAAGAAGTGGGAAAATTTGTATCAGACAAATTCTCTAACACACCTCTGGTTTTAGCCTGGAACCTGCCTGGAATGCAAACTGTGTGAGAACTGTCATATGTTGCCAGAGGGAAAATTGGCCTTTTTGTACATCAGAGTGGTACATCAAATCAAAAAGACACATCTTTACCCCACTAGATACACAAAACACCTCAACAAATTTTATTTAATTATAATTATTTTAGACACTGGAGGAAAAAAAAAAAAAAAAGGATGAGGTAGTTCTGTTCACAATAAGAAAGGTGCTGGTACAGCATGTAACCCCACAACGCTCTGGTTTCCAGCACAGAATGCATAAAACATTTCACAACACCTATGCAGCAACAATGAGAATTTAGCATTGTGACAAATAGTGCTACAAAAATGTAAGTTCAGTAACAACATCAACAACATAGACAACAATTAGGGAATTGTAACCACACACTTGCAGCTTACAGGACTCCCTTCAGCTATTAATAGTGAGAATGATAACATGAACTGAGATACAGTTTTATGGTTTCTACCCAAAAAAAGACAAAACTAGAAGAAAAGGAAATTCTCATAAGTAAGGATGATAGTGTGGGAACCTTTTTAGACTATCACCTTACTGCTGGAAATTATAGAAATTACTGAGCTGAGTTTGCTTTGCTTTGCATTGCCAGCTGAGGCTGCAGCCAGGGTGGCACTGATGTGTCCTAACTGCAAACATGTTCAGAATATTTCTGACAATTAAATGGACACCTCATAGCCTCACATGTAGAATTTCTCAGGGTGTTCTCCAATAAACCTTTCTTTGAATTGCTGCAAGCTGACATCATGGTTATAATCACAGAGTCCTTTTAATGCCAAAGTCTCAAAACATCTCAGAGAAATAGCTGATGAGGAATTATGATGTCTGAGCTCAGGGGCTCTGCTGCAGTTCTGTGTGCTGGTGTCATAACCTGTGATACTGTACCTTTTACCTTTTTTTTTAAATAATCACATCCAAGCAATCACAGGAGGTCATTTGATTCCTTACCTACATTCTTCCCAGAAGAAGAATATTCAGAGTCCCTAATTTTAGGCAATGACCTTCTGATATGTTAATCAGTCTCCGGTGCCTTCGTGGGATGGTGCATTTATAAAGTCCTACATGATACATGAGAAAACACATATCCTCTTAAAAAACTGACTGAAAAACACACAACCCCTCCTATGTCCAAAACCAAGTGAATTCTGCATAGCATAATGCCCTTCCTTAGGCTAAAATATTTTCATTGTGAACACATAGATTATGATAGCAATGCTGATCACATAAAATGTCATCTAATTTTAGCATCAAGAAGCCAATGTGCATGTTATAAAATGGTCACTCTTCATCTACTGGTTTTTGCTAACAGCCATGACAGAGCAGGAAGGTTTTGCTTTGCCTAACAAAAATAGAGTTTGCATTTAGTGAAAAAAGTAATTCTTTCACCTGGAAGGTAATTTGATAACCACTAACTCGCAAGAAATAGAAAGATCTGAAGAGCTTAAAATTTCTAAAGTAATTAGGATTCTTTCATTTAGGGAACTTATTCTTTGCTCCCAGCAAACCGAATCGAACCTTCCTTCACTTTTCAGCTAATTAGAAGTCATCACTGAGCTTCTTACTAATATGATGCTCTTTCTTTTGGATTCTTTGTATATCCATCCTAATTAGCACTGGCACAGAAAAGCACAGAAACAATTGACACTCCCACTAAGGAATTTTCAGCCCAGCTTGGTGGAAGAAAAGCATTTTTCTAGCATATACTTTTTCAGGGAGGACAGATGCAGACATCCACTCTGGATGTGGGTCCCCTATGATTTCCAGACCTCCTTGTTGCAGAAAAGTGTTTGGCATGAAAGAAATTGGCTGACTGTCCACATTCTATCATCTGCTCCCAACAGGGTTAATACCATAGAGATATGAAAGAAAAAGGTAAAAAAAATAAGCCAGTCTTGATCATTGCACCTTGCTCCAGTTGTGTATGGATCAAAGGGGATAAACATGCAGGCTGAAACACTATTTGTTCACAGGCAGTGCAAACAGGACTGATATGGCACCGTCTGATCTGCAGCATTCCATCTGCCAGCTGCAAGAACGAAAAAGGGAGAGCAATTAAGAATATTAATCAGGGCTTGAAGTGCTGCATGATTCATGATTCACATGAAGAAAGACCAAGATATATCAAAAGATAATGTGTTTACTTAAAATAAAATAGAAGCATGATTTCTTTAGTCCTGCATATTTAATGCAGTACATTTTTTTCCCCTGACTGCACTGAACTTTTCCCCAGATCTCTTGCACTGACTTTGAATAGTCAAGCACTTAGCTCGATCTATCTCAGTCTAATTCAAGCTGCTGATTACTGATTATTTAGAAGCACTGAGTTAACATTAGAGTATCAGCAGCTAGATTATTTCCCTGGTGATCTTCATTCTGGTATTTAATAATGTCATTTCATCCATTCCAATTAGACTTTTCTACTAACCTAAAAAAAAAAAAAAAAGAAAAGGGGAAAAATTTCTATTAGATATCTGGGTAAATGTACAAAGTATAACTGAGAATTTAATCCTTGCTGTGAAATTGCTTGGGAATATTAGCAAAACCAATCTACAAGTTTCATAGAGAAAAATATCTTTTCTGTACAGCAGAGGTATTTCTGTAAAGAACTTTAGCTTCTGCTGAGGAGCTATGTCCCCATGGTTAAGTGAATAACAACACTGTAAAGATACTTAAAGTGCTTAAAGATGCAGATTGGTGCCCACTGGTATTTCATAAATCCTTAATAGACCTATGTGCAAGTAGAAACAAAATCTAAGGAAAGAAACCATCTATTCAGAAATGCACCCAAGAAAAACAGCTGTTTGTATGAACCCCCACACACACACACACAAAGAATGTTTTTTTATTGCTGCTTGCCAGGCTATGTGGCCCTCTTGTTTAGACTGGCATTGGGACACAACAGGCACCACCAGCCAGGGCTCTTCTGCACACATGGACCACATCCCAAAGCCTGATAAAAGAAAGGTTCAATGCAATCTGCCCTGGCCAGCAGTCTGCCTCCAGATCAGCACCATCCCTTGCACATATCAGGGAATTGGAGGAAGTGTCCATTGTGGAAACAAACCCAGGACATTCATGGAGATTATTTGCTGCCCCTCAGAAAGCTGACCTCCTGAGAAAATCTGCAATATCCACAGCTAGGGAAGCAAAAAGTAGCTCAAACTGACTAAGGTCATTATTGAAGTTATTCCATTTCAACATTAAGATCAGATTCCTGAGTTGAAGGTCCATATTATTTTGATTCAGTCTCTTCTCCAGAAATAAGCAGGGCTCAGGATTTTAAAACATCAGGTATTAAATAAAGTCTCAATTTGGAGCATAAAAATGACAAAAATTATTTTATGCATTTTTTAAGGTAAGGCTTTTTTGGTTTTTTTTTTCCCCTGGATTTTAGGTCACAAAGCAGTTTGCACCTGTCAGGACAAATTAAGACAATGATGTATGTAATTTTCACATAAAAAAAAAAAAAATCCTAGCTTTGAAGTAGGCAAAAAAGAGCCTTTAGGAAGTTAAAGAACCTCAGATAGAGGTCTTTAAAAAGATTAACCTATGAAGAGTGCTAGCAAGCTCTGCAGTAGAAGCTTGACAACCCTATGCTGCCTTTGAAAACCATCCAAACAGAGGTTTTAAATGATTTGGAATCATTTAAAGAAGGTCTGCATGCCATCTTTAGCAATAAAATAAGAACCATGGCACTTGATATCTTCTGTCATTAAAAGCTGGAGTATAACATTAAGCAGGTTGAAAGCAGATGGCACACTAAAATTGAATGTGTAGGTGAAAAAAAAAAAGAGGTAGGGCTAGCTGGAGAAAAGCACATAGAATTACAATCTTTTGTGAACAGACAACATACCAGTGGGAAAAAATTACAGAGAATACAGTACGCATTTATACATGCCAGCTTCAAAAATGATCAGAGCTTTTGCAAGAATGCATGAAGTTTAATTCTACAAAATGCAAGGGATAGGCTGGGGATGATGACTGCCTTTTTTAAGATTTCCTGTTAGGTGGGGTTGAGCACCTGGATGGCCTGTTCTTTGCTCAAAGAAAGAAAACCTACATCAAAGCATTTCTCGTTTTCACTGAAATACACATATAAGGGACAACTCTTTGGAAAAGTTCAATAAAAACTGAACAAGTAACAAACTTGATACTAAAAGTCTTCAGTGCTGGACTATCTGAATATCTTCCTTTTAACTTATCTGTTCACATTATGTTTGCTGCACTTCTCATCAATGCCTTTCTCAAAGCCTGCAGGATAGGTCTGCATTAACCTCTTCTTCAAGCACAGGAAAAGAGCTCAGAAGTTAAATCATTTCATGTGCTCAATGAGAAGCTGTGTCCAGATGGTTGACTTTCATCTTCTGCCCTTCAGCAGTCAGAAACTTCTGTCTCCAGCAGCAGTAATGTCCATATTTGGAACAAACTTCTGCTCTGAAATACTTAGGGCACCTCAGAGAAATGCCAATACCTGTCCCACAGAGTGGTCCCCTGGGGTTGAAGGCACAGGGCTGAGGCAGAGGGGGTGTTTCTGTTCATGCCACATGGTCTAGAGCAAGTAATCCAGAACGGTTTGTACTACCTAAAATCAAGAGGAGGCTGTCTGTCATGTAAATTTAGACTTCGTGTTCTTCAGTTTGGAAAGTCCCACATGATATTCAGCACCTCCTACAGTGAAATCCCCATTTCTATACCCATATATATGCACTTGGAGTGACTCAGGCATAATGCTGCAACTGGAAGAAAAATCCAGCTTAATTGTTGAGTACAGAATGATGGCAACAAACTTCCATTTAGGAATTTAATCTTAATAGGTCCTTATATTTTGAATGCCTTTATTTTCTTATTTCCCTACAGCTGTGTTGGGTTTTCCTCTTAAAGAGGTTGCAGAAGTACAAGATACAGATCTAACAAGCTTCGATTAGAGGTGAATATCCTGCCTTCCCAGTTGCACCTTAATGGTAGTCTGAGATAGAAGGAATTTCTTATGCCACTATCAAGATCTTTTCTGTCAGTAGCTTTCATAGTGCTGTCAGATTAGAGCCCCCCTCATTAACTGTCAGCCACTATCTGTTTTTCAGTGGAAGAGAAAAGGAGGGAATAATAATCCTCGTATATATTGGATGGCCTGTAGGAGAAAAATGTCACTTAATGACATTTGTAGAGCAGATAATACCAGACAAAATAAAGGGCAGAAATGATTTTTTTTCTTTTTTCCTTTTTTTCTTTTTTTCTCTCCAGAACTGCTAGAAGAAATGTTTGTTACTGTTCTCTCTGAAATTGGCTTTGCAGGTGACTTGGAGGTTTTATTTCAGAAATTAGTCATAGATCACTGAAGGGATAAAAGAGTCCCTTTTGCAGTCCCAAGCACACTAGACTATCTTCCTTTGCACTCTGTGACTGACAACAGCTCTTTTTCATCCTCGGGCAATGGACAAATTAAAAGACAATCCTGGTCCTTGTGTCTTCCCTCCAATCACTGTGCACAGGTTTGCTCTCAGCTGTGTCATACTTTGCCATTACTGCATCTCAGTTGCTTTCTCTAGGTGAAGTGGGGAGAAAAAGAATCATCTAAAGAGTTTTGTCTTTCAGAGGATATTTTTCTTTCCTTCAAGAAAGTTCTGAGCCCCAGCTAGCAAACTTAGTGTATCCTTTGCACCCTAGAAGAAGCACAAGATACCCCTGGCCCTTCAGGAATAGGTTGTTTCCTCCTTCCAGATTTTATTTTCACCATGGAATCCTTGTGTTCCTCTGCCTCAGAAAATAACTGGAAATAGAAAATTAAGATTTAAAAAAAATTATAAAGGAGTGGAAGCAAACTGAATAGGGACAACATCTTTAAAACAGTACACAGGCAGCATTTATCATTGAATATTTCAGTGATCTTATCTTTTAGGATAGCTGAGAAGGCTTAGAGATTTCCACCTCCCCTCTCCACTCAGCTTATGGACAGCTCTAATACTCATGAAAAAGACATGCAAAGGCTACAGCCAACATCATGGCTTTCTAAAATCCCCTTCATTGATTCAACCTAGCCTGGCAGTAGAGATAGAGAGGACAGCTGGGAAGGATAAGAGCAGCAGCTGAAGTCTCAAGAGAAGTCAGAGCTTAAGAAGATTCCAATAAAAGGCTCAAGGCATAAAGTCAGACTAACTATCATCTTCAGTGGCAAATTCTATGCTGCATATTTCTTCATTGTTCTTGTCAAAAAAGTGCCTGATATGGTCTGAAAGTCCATATTTTGTACATGGAGTCCAGTTGTCATACAGGTAGCAGGTTTTTGCTTTGTCTATATTCAAAGGCTTTGCAAAAACAGATGTTGCTATATATCTTTACAAGACAGGCCTTAAATGTAAGCTCTTTTAGCCAACAGTCTCAAAGATAGTAAGAAATAGATTTTTCTCCTTTTTGTTTTCTTAGCTTGGGCAGCATTTATTCTTCTTTTCCCTCAGCAGTGCTGTCTGAAGCATCTTGTTTATCTTTGGTTTGTTCTCCCTGTGAAATCTGCCCAAGACACACATGCTTCCAAATGACAGCAGAAGTCATCTGTGTTCATGCAAGAGCAGGGAGAACATGAGCCACATCACTGGCATTTCTTAATAATCAGCTTCACTCACTTCCTTGGCTCTCATACAGGCACACAACTCTAGGCTATATCACAGAAATCCTAACCATGGCTACCTAATGAACTAGGGTTCAAAAACCTGTCATGACACTTTTCAAGGCTGTAGAAAATTTCTTAAATTACTAGGAAACATGCTTGCAGTAAGGGAAAGGGGGAAAACCCTACAAACCACAGTATCTTCAGTCTTAGATTACATGGGAAAACCACCTAATGGACCTCAAACTAAGAGGAAAAGAAGAGGAAAATACAGACCAAGTCACATGAGATATCCACCTTGTAGCACACTACCTTGCACATTGCCCACATGTTATGTTTCAGTGTGCTCAAAAAAAAAAAAAGAAATAACCTGAACAACAGATAGTCAAGAACCATGGCTATGACAGAAAAAACCAACACTGTACATGCTTAGGATTATTTCTAAATAATTCTATTTCTAAAGTTGTGGGTTACATTACACTCCCAGTGTTGGACCAGCCTAAGTACCATGGGGCTGTGCATGAAGGGATTAAAGACAGCCATGGAGGTGGTCATCCACAAAGGACCAAGCAACCCCACCATGGTGCTTGTTCCTGGACAATAAAGGCAATATTGACCTGAGGATTTTGCGACAAGACTGATGTCTGGCACTTTGTCACCTGAAACAGACCTGACCTTGGAGTTAATCCAATGCAGAAATAGTTTCATGACTATCAGATAATTCTGTATATCTGTTTTTAAACACAGTAATCCCTTTTAAAATACTGTTCTAATATATTCCTGCCATGCTTGTATTTTCGTATTTCTCTACTGTTGAAAGCAATTGCCCATTAACTGGCAAAGAACAAAGCATTATATTCCTTCTCCTAGCAGCCTTTGAAAACAGTCCTGTGCCTTTCTGTAAAACTTTATTCATAAGTTTCATGGGTGCCACAAGGGAAGGGAACACCTTTCTCACTGAGCACCATGGGCCTGGCTAGGTAACGCCACGTGTCAGTTAAGAAGACGAGTTTTCCACTGACAAGTATTGGCCAGTGATGGACAAAAGGCAAACTGGAGCCTTGTGGAACCTTAAGGGTTTGTAACAGTTATCTCAACCATCATTTTTCTTCCCTTTGGCAGGAAGGAGAATGTCACCTATTAATATAGCCTTTATGGTGGTAAGACTAGCCCCCAGTAATGCACACAGGCAGGAAGAGGCACTCACTTGGGCAGCATTCATATACTTCAGCATGGCAAAAGGTTCTCTGGACCATAAATAGACTGTTAATTGCCATAAATGCACAGCCAGAAGGATTGTGAGGGAAAATTCCTTGAACTCCTTCCAATCAAGATACTGTAGTGAGTTCATCATAGAAAAAAAAAAATTCAGTCTTCATGCCTTAAGAAAATAGAAGTTTAGAACTTTTGACTACTGATCATCTTCTGGAAAAAATTTTGGAGACCTTAAAGAATCTAAAATACATCAAAGTATTACTGAGAAGTAATTCTGAGAGCATCAAAAGACAGGTTTATTTGTCAGAGTAAGTTTTGGAATCTTTAAAATTTAATCAGCATTTTTTTTCCCATAGTAGTTGTAAGATGAACAAATCAGGGGCTCAAGATAAAATGGTATTTTGGAAAACAAGCTCTGTTCTTATTAAGAGTCAGCTATTGTGACTACCAAGTTATCCAAATTTAAAAACACGATTGTAAAGATATGTTACTTTAGCCTTTGAGAAGTTTTTTGTTTTAAAAAGAGGGCTATTATAGAAATGTTAACAGGTAACAGAATCCACAAAAAACACGAGTGCTTGTAACTCAAGTGACACATCATAAATCTAAGAAGACAATTTATGAAAGCCATGCTAAAAATCAGTGTGTCATTCCCTTCATTTCAATGTCACCATTACCCTGCAAATATAGAACACTTACAGATAATATTTTCAGCAAGGAAAAAAAATTGTGGCCTCAAAACGTTATGAAGAAGAGATGACAGATTGGATAGAATTAGGTTAAGGGGAAAAATAAACTCTGGAGGGCAATCCTATGCAAGCTTGTAATAAAAGCATGCACATCTCACGAATTGCACTAGGGCTGAATCCTCACTTCAGAATATCACTGGCACTATAACTCAATGTCAGGCTTTTGCATTGGCCCAAGGAAGAGACTTCTCTCATTTTACACTTTAGTTTGGTTCCAGTAAAAGAAAATAGCACAGGCTTTGACTGAACCCACTTTGGGAGTGTGGATTTCAGAGAAAACTAGACTCTGTGCCACATGACTGATGTATTCCTCACTGTGTGTATCCCACCACGCTGGTCCCTCCACGCTCAGAGTCCCTTTTAGATCTAAACTTCCACATTGATTTACTCATGTTGAAAGAGTTGCAGTGCTCTGATTCAATCCTTCTGAACAAACATATAATGAGCAATGTTTTCCACAAAACTTGCTACAACTCCTATGGCCATCTGAAAACTGATTTACAATATCACAGATTGGGCAACATAATCATGGTAGCTAAAGATAATAAATAATTATCGTTGCCATCTGGACGCTTTGAGAAGCGTCCTTCTGAAGTTTGCGCTTCAGTTTCTACTGGAATAGAGCTGGTACAAAAGCAAAGAACAACAACAAGAAGTTAAATTTACATTAACAGAAGAATAGTTGCTAATTTGTAATCTACAAGGGGAAGCACTAACATTAATTTAAATGCAATTTACGCAGAAATATTCATGAAATTTTGTAGCTATTTTTCAGCTTGTCAAGCATATTGATGCAGCAGAATAGTTTCCTGATTATCAGTACTTTTACTTTCAACAGTATACATCACATCAACTGAGAGCCAAAGGTTTGTGTTGATACCTCTTCCCTACCTCTACGAATCCGGTTATCCTTAGAGCAGACAGTTGCAGTGTGTATGTAGTGTATTTCCCTGCATTGCTGCATTCACTGTGGTTTGCAGGATAGGCTGATAACATCGTAGGAAATGTTTAGACCACCTTTAGCACCATGCTGCTCCCAGGCATGGCAGGGGAGGGTTCAGCTCTGCCTCGGTGTGCAGTGCTGAGCAGCAGCCCACTGCTATTAGTCACACGCTGCAGCACGGGTGAGCAGAGACAAGTGCTAGGGGATGACAGCTTTGGAAGCAGGGAAAGGTGGCCTTTTCTTTTGCTGTTCTGTGGCTACCCCTGCAGGCAAGGAAGACACAATCTTCCCAAGACAGAGGTACTTAGGGAATAGACTGCACTCAGATACGTGAGCAGAGATTCACCCAGCGCTCCTCAGATGTCTCTGGGGCATCAAGCAAGAGAAGGGGTGAACTAGATTATATGGGAAGCTGAGGGCAAGAGCTGAGCCACAGCTATGGGAAGGGACTATATTATAGTCCCATTTTGAGGGAAATACTGGGCATGAAAATGATGTTTTATCCCTGCCAGCAGATTTTAAAATGTCATAGGAGAGAAAAAAACTGTATATGGCAGCCAGAGGATATGGTCTTATTCCACAAAAAGAGCAACTCAATTTCTGTCACCTCACATTGATTTTATGACCATCAGTGCAGTGTCAATTTACTTTGGAAAACTGATCAAAGACCATAACTTCAGAAAATGTTTTTGTGAAACAGCCTAATTCCCTCTTATGGCTCTTTATACCATGGGGGTTCACCAAAACAGTGAGTCATCATTAACCCTCCAATTTATTTCAATTACATGATCAAATGCAGCATAAATAATCCAATTAGTATATTCTGATTCAAGCAGGCCCACATAATGTTCTTTTTTTAAAAAATGAAAATAAAATAGGAAGAATAGAGAGATTTCTGCCTGAAAAGTAGCACACATTGAGTGAAGAGCTGTTTGGCTCTGACTTTCCTGGGATGGCAATTGCATTGCTATGAGCTTGCACAAGTAGGACATTGCAAAGTTTAATTTCCCTTAAATCAAAGAAATGCCCTGATACACTTTCAAGTGAGAACATGCCTTCTCCCAGGTGCCTGCCAGAGTTCAGGAAGACTTTGGACACTCTAAGGCACATGGTGTGGTTCTTGGGGCTCTCCTGTGGAGGGCCAGGATTTGGACTTCAGTGATCTTTGTGGGTCCTTCCAACTTAGGACATCCTATGATCCTATAATTTAGGTCCCCTCATGGATTCATCTGTCCTGTTCACCATGTTAATTTTGCAGACAATACCGGCAGTAGAAAGCTCTGCCACAGGAACAAGCAGGAATAAGCACTGTAATGATTTGACCATGCTGAGCATCATCAATTTCTTCTTTAAGAAGAAATAGGTTCACACTCCAGTTCTTATTTCATTTCCACGTCCCCACGGCCCTGGATCATCTGTGAAGAAAGAGAGAAGAAAGTTTTACCAGGGCAAGCAGTGGAGATACTGAGCCTGGCAAAGACCAGCTGCTGCACCCCACTGTGGAGACAAGCGACGAGCCTTCCCCTGCAGCTCCCAAGCCATGGGAGTGGAGCATGCCCTGGGAGGTGCCACATGAGATGTCAGAGGGTGTTCACTATGCATAGGTTGTACAAAGGAGGTTGTCTTTAAAGAATAATTATAGTGTTGGCCATGACACAAAAGAAAAGAGATGGGCTAATATAGAAGTGAAATTGGGACCCAAACCAAGAAACCTAACAAACCTTGTTCAGCTGGAAGTCAGAGCTGCCCCCAGTCACCCCTCAGTGCACAGTGAGGTATTATTTCTTCATTCCTGTTTTTTTAATGTGCAGATCAGGTCTTTGGCATCTCTAAGGGCTGCTCAGGCCATCCGTAGCTTCCCATACCCATGCTAGAGGTTGTGGAGGGGTTTTCCCAGGGGTGCAAAATGACAGACATAGTTTAGCTGTCCCTGGCACTGGGCATGGCATGTCTGCATGCTCTGGGCATTGGGTTTCTATAGCTGCAAGCCACAGTGGGGTACTGGTTACACAGTAATGGTAAAATGAGCTTTGCCAGCAAAGCTATTCTGCCTCTGGTGGCTACTGACAAAAGCCAGTAACACCTGACATGCTAATGTCTAATACTCACCTTTTTAGGTAGCTGTTTAATTTGCAGCTTTTCAGACAAGTTTGTCTACTTCACATTGCTCACTTAGAATCAGGATTTCATCCTATTTGAGTCAATGACAGTATTTCTACTCGTAGCAGGGGGGCAGCATTTCAGTCCATCATTAGGTCTGTCTCTAAGGAGCATCTCTTAGATAATTTATGATGAAAAACTTGCACCACATTTACTGGAAGAGAGAGAGCTGGAAGCCCACAGAGCTATTGGACAGGGTTGCCTCTTAATGTCCTTGATGCTGAGTGTAGGTCTACCAGCACAGTGCAATGCAACGTGGAGCTGCCTGAAATAACTGAGCATCAGAACAAATATACTCGCCACCACAGAGATCTCTGCTTCGCCTAATTAACACTGCTGAGAAACAGGGCTGATTAACCTGGGCAGAGCGCCACAAAACCATGGCTATCCTGCTTCCAGCACTTCAGCAAACTCATTAGCGCTGTCTTGGGCATCGTTGCACACAAACGGATTTGTGAATGAAGACCTGAAGAAGGGAAGCCATCGGATAAATGCCGTGGCTCTCAGTGGCCCTGACTAGAAGCTGTTGAAAATCTGGGAGCTGGGGGAGCACATCCATCGTGAATCTGAATCACACCCTACATGGAAGTTCTGCAAAATGGAGGGCTTGTTCTCCCTGCCTCCCCTGGCATGAGAAGCCATCGGGATACTCCTGAGAATTATTTGCTGCAAAACGTAGTTCCAGGTGCATGCTCCGTGTTCTTTCACATGAAGGCAAAAAAGATCATCCCTCATGGCAGGAGTTTGGAACTACATGATCTTTAAGGCCCCTTCCAATCCCCAACCTATTATTTCCTGCATCACCAAAGGAAAAACCTCCCTTTTCCTTCCTAATGATGAACATGATCTAATAGCAACAGCTGACCTAAAAACAGAAACAAAGAAATATTGTGTGTTGCTCCCATTATAGCCACTGAAGTAGTTATGGTCCCATTTCATGGAAGGAATATGTAGGTGATAATAACCTTATGAAAATGAAATGAAATGGTGCTGTCACTAATTCCATTTAATGCTCTAACAACATCCAAATTAGATGTGCTTATTAGTTCATAACATTGCTTGTTATAATTCTTAATCTCAGATAAATCTCTCCACAATGAGGAACTAATATAATGAGCTAGTAAGAAAACAAAACAGTTTGGAGATAAATATTCTTAACGGCAACCATGAGTGTGCCATGGCTGCAAACTGCCTAACACTCTTGCCCTTTTGTCACTTTTTCCTAGTTGTCTGTGGTTTGATCTTGAATTTCCCTATAGATGTCATGCCATACCACTGTATAGTCTATTTTAAAGGAACTTTGGGGAAATTAGCTTCTTTTGACATATTGCACTATCTCTTATAGATTGTTAAGATGTTCTGAAATTTCAGCATGCTGTTATTCCAGAGTTGTTCATCTGGACATCATTCAGTGATGAACAGGAGATTTAAAAAACCAGTCATATATGAAGATTAGTCTCTGCAGTTAAGCAATACTGTCAACAAAATTAACAGCTTTCTGTCACACTTTCCCTTGTATGAGTTCAGTTTGATATGGGGAGGAAGAGGGAAGGAATAAAGCCATGATTCCGCCAAAAAGAAGCTTTCATTTTCCCTATGTTTTTGTCAAACAGAAAAGAGTGCATTTAGATAGAGAAAGTTATCATTCCAAAGGAATGGTCCATTATATATAAGGCAATAAATTAGTAGGAAGGTTAATGCTTCCAACAAATGAGACTCTTCTCTAAAAGTTTGCTGGAAAAAATGCATTCATAGCTCAGAAACACAAAGCAAGAGGCTCCTGTTGCAATGTCCTCTGGCTAGTCTCCATCAGTATTGCCAAATGATTTATTCAGATCACTGACAGCATTGAATCTCTAATGATCCATGTAAGTGAGTTAAGATTAGTAGACCTAATAGACTTAAAACAACAGAGAGAGCTTTCTGTTGTGCATGCTCATCTCAAATCAGCTGTTTCATGCTTTTGGACCTGTATTTAGCTTTATAACCTTGTATTTTGGACTAAAAAGGGACTTGTGTAATTTCTTCAGACTTTATCTGTTGGTGTCTCCACAGACCTTGATTTCTTTAGTCCAAGAAACTTTTTGCTTTCCCCTAACCAGGTTTCTGAGCATAATGATCACTTAGTGCATCATGCCCAAACTGGATTACTGTATTTGAATCTGATCACAGTTCACTATCCCAGCTCTGCAGGAAACACCTGCCACTTTTCTTCATAGATGATGTCATGGCAACAACATCAATGTGTTTGACTCATCATTTCAGTGCTCCCTGTATCAATATCAGATTAGTAAGGGCAAATGCAGACCTGTGAGTCACCAGCTGTATGTGCAGCTCTAGGAAATTATGACCACAGAGCTCAAAACAAAGGTACAAAATGGCTGGGAACAGAGTATTCTTGGGGAATAAAACACAAGACCTCCTGTATCCTACTGCAAGGGTTCCAAAAGATAGTCGACAAGATAATGGAAAATAAATTGACAAAAGACTATTAAAGATATAGAGTTATAGAAATGGTTTGGTTAGAAGGAACCTTAAAGATCACCCAGTTCAAACACTCTTGCCATGGGCAGGGACATCTTCCAGTAGATCAGGTTACTTAAAGCTCCATCGTAACTGTTCTTGAATGCTTCCAGGGATGAGGCATCCAAAAGTTCTCTAGGCAGCTTGTGCCAGCCTCTTACAACTTTTACAGTAAAAATTTTTTTTCCTGAAATCTGATCTAAACCTACTCTCCTTCACTTTAAAGCCATTCCCCCTTGTGCTGTCATTATGTGCCCTTGTGAAAGGTCCCTCTCCAGCTTTCTTGTAGGCTCCTTTAGGTACTGAAAGACTGCTCCAAGGTCTCCCCAGAGCCTTCTCTTCTGCAGGCTGAACAGCCTCAACTCTCTCTGTCTGTCTTGGTAGGAAATACTTATGTCATTTAGATTTTTGAACCCCAGGAGGTTGTACAGCTGCAAGCATCTTACCCTCTTCTATCACTGCTATTGACCACTGTCAAATACAGGATGAGCAGCCAGATTCACCTCTGATCTGACACAGCATTGACACCTCTATGTCTTAAACTGGAAGAGAAAATGTCACAAATTTGGAATATGCCTCCTTAAGGGAAAGCTGCAAAACCACTTTCATCCCTGCAGCCTTCCAGGAAGAGTACCATGAACACTCCACCTGCCTCAGCTCTCCTCTCCACGCCATGCTGCTTCCTTTCACTTCAAAGGCTTTCAAAAAACCTGCATGAACTGCAAAGCAAATCAACTACAAACCAGTTTTTAATGATGGCCATAATTTAAAATAAAAACAAATCAAAAACCCTGTCAGTAATATTACCTAAAAAGGGAGAAAAACAGATAAAGTCTCTGTGAAATTGCCCAGCATCTCCAGTTCAACTCAGGCTCTGTGTTGATGTGCAGCAGGATAATATCTTTGAGTAGGTTTTGAATTGCTCATGACAGAGGTACATTTCTGTCAGTTGGTGCTGTTATTCTTGTCACTTATCCTGTCTCCCTGTTCCCTCTATGCAGTAAATTATGTCAGTCAATTGTCTGCCTCTTTCACAACAGTTTCTGTGTCTTCTTTCACACCATGCAAAGAGGTTCTTAAACAACTTTCTGAACAATTTTTTTTGCATAATCTTCTGCAGTTTGGGACAAGATTTAGGAACCAAGGCACTTTTTTTTTCTCCGTGTATCAGTTTATCAGGGCACAAATATACTTCTGCCAAGCTTTATAGTAAGGCTCAGAGAGTGGTCAGGAATAAAAAATGGAAAGAATAGAGATATCATTTGCATTAAGAATATGTTTTTGTTCTTTGTATTTCAACCTTTTTTTCTGTTGCTTTTTTTTTTTTGTCTGTCTCCCTAGGTCATATACAATTCAATGAAAACAGAACTGTCCTTATTTGAATAGCAACTAGCATGGTGAGCCATTGCCTCTGACTGTGGTTTCCTTGACTTCATAGCACCTTTTCCCACTGAAGATCTGATTATATAAAAAAATTACAATTATGTCAACATCTATATGAATCTTAAACTGAAAATATTCCCACTTTTTGCTATCCACTTAGTTCACTGAAAAAAATCCATCTATGTATTTTAGTCCATTTTTTTTCCTGTGGAATTGAAGCTGTGTATGTGTGTTCTATGGGTGTGTTTGCATAACATCCTCAGTGTCACTGGAACCTACAGATTGATTTTTAATGCAATTCAACAACAGTTCGAAAGATACTTAAGTTTCTACAAATTTCATGAAAATAAATGGATGGGCAGAAGCATAGGAAAGATCCCATTCATGCCCCAGCCAAAGGGAAGTACTCCAGCTTATAGGCATGAGGGTCTATACCTTGAACCCAAAGAGAAAGGGTTCAGATGAAGATCATCTTTCTCTCCCTTCCCTTGATCAGCCAAAAGATACAAATCCAGAGGGCACCAGGCCCCATATTTCTGAGGCTTATGAAATTACTCTTCCACCTTCTACTTCAGTTGGCATTGCAGAGCCCAGCTCTCAGTGCCCAGAAGGGGGAGGAAGGATGGAATATATTTTGGCTCATGCTTCCCTATACATATATAACATTAAAGCCTAAGGATGATCTACGAATGAGAGTTAACATAGATAGTCCAGTGCAGTTATTTACATTATTTACTCTCCTGCTGTTTATGGAAGTGGATCTCGGTTGCCCCCAACCTTCTAACTGCCCTGTAATGTGAGCACTAAATTGATGGTGATTACAGTTATGCATGAAGGTTCAGCGTGTTGTTTATAGACTAAGCTGCTGGTATTAAAAAACACCTTTCTTACTATAAGGAGGTGAATGCATTATGAGTTGCAGACACAGCCCCTTAGCAAGCTCCAACTGAAGATTCCCAGCTTGATTTATTTAGATATTAAAGATACAGTTTTCCATATATGAAAACTAAAAGGGAAAATCCTGCAAGCCATCACTAATATGAATATAATTTTTCTTTTTTCATTATTTGAATGACTCACAGACAATTAGTAATCTGTACCAGAACAAGGATTCTATATGGCCAGATTGTGCATTATTAATTTATGCAGAGTACCATTTACTCACATAACTAGTCATGCTGATTTCAGGAGGACCACTCACAGGAGTAAAAGTTATTTTGCTTATGGAGTTCTAAATTTCTATCCCAGGAGTATCATGTTTCTGGAAGAAACTGTTAATCTTCATTTTTTCTCCTTGCTTTAGGCAGAAAACTGAACTGAGAGTGTAAGCTATCTTAATTAAATCTGATCTGAAGCTTTGCTTTTCTAGTTAGCTCATGCATTCTGATGTGTAAGCTATACCCTAATCACTCCTCAACATAGTCTTCTGGGCGATGATATCTAAATATAACAATTAGTGCAGAAAGAAAAAAAATTAGTTCAGACTAGACAATATGAGAGAAAGATAAACTCCAGGTGGCACAGTTATTTTTTGAAAGACAAAAACTGCATTCCTCCCTGGGAGTCAGTGCTCATAAATTAGAATTCTATTTAAAATGTGTCAGTGACATTTTCATATCTATTTATTTTAATGTCTATCAGCATTTAAAAATTAGTTGAGGTTGTATTGCTATTACAAAGGTTAAATGAAGAGATTATGAGTTGCACAGATGTTTATGGTTTGGGTTGATAGCTCTGGGACATCCCATTCTGGAGGCATTGTGTTCCAGTTCATTTTAACAGTAATTAGAAATACCCCCGTAACGAGGTGCTTGCTGCTGAAAACAACTTCATTAGTTTGGGTGATTTTATTGGTTTCCTTTAGGGTGAGGAATGAGTGTTAATAGTTGTAATTTAATAGGAAAATTACCGAAGCAAGGAAGATTCCACTGAATCTTAAATGAGGCATTAGACAGACTTTTTTTTTCCAAATAATGAAATATAAAGGAAGAGCAGCAACCTTAAGAATTATCATATGAATGGATTTACCCTAGACCAGATGAGCAATTTTGTTTAAATATTTTAGATATCACTTGAAGTTGTTAGGAGCCTATACAGAAAACATCTATTAGCTTAACAAATTCTGAGGACATTTGGCTGCCTGCTTGAGCATTTGTACACATTTTGTCTCTGAACCGAAAGTCTGCCTGTCAGAAAGGCTATGCTCTCTTTCAGAGAGCAAGAAGGATTTTCTTCCCCTGGCAACGTGATATTACTCAGCACAAGGAATCTTCTTTAAGGTATCACCAGTTCCCACCAGGCAAAGCTGCCCCAGTTATGCTGGATCCCGTCCTCTTAGGGAGATGATGGATTGATGGTAAACTTGCTAGGCTGCCTGAGCTGAGCTGTATAATCCTTGCTAGAGATCTGCTTTGCCTGGAATAGGAGGTGTTGTCTACTCTCAGTCTAGGGAACATTTTCTTTCCTGGGTGGGCATGCATTGTTGAATTGGGTCTGGCTGAGCTGGAATTCATTTTCCCCACAGCACAGCAGCCCCCACAGAACAGCTGACCCCACATGACCAAAGGGACATTCCATACCATGTGATGTCTGCTCAGCAATTAACTTAAGACAAAGTGGGGAGCATGTGGCATTCATTACTAAGATGTTTGTCTTAGGAGCAATCATGTACTAAAGGCCAACTTCCTGGGAAGTGGCAGGGCATCATCTGCTGATGGGAAGTAGACAATAAATCACCTGTTTACCTTTGCTTCCACACACAGTCTTTGCTATTGCTTTCTTAAACAGCTTTTATCTTGACCCATAAGGTTTTTTTAAACATCTTATTTTCTCCCCACCCCTGCCCCACTAAGGAGGAGGGGAGTGATAGAGCAGTTTGGTGAGCCCAGCCAGGTCAACCCACCACAGTCCTAAATCACACCTAACTTAATCTCTGTCCTCCAGCTCCTATTGAAAATCAGTATCATCTCCAAGAGCACATCTGGAGGCCTTCTCTGACCCTCCTTTCTCCCTTCCCTCCCTCCTCTCTAGTCTCCCTCCTTCTTCAGCTCCTCAGAGATCTCTAAAGCCTCTCTGATGGAATGCTGGTCTCATTAAGAAGAGCTGGATAGAATGAAGGTGCTCTGTGAAGATGATGTCTGTGACCTGCTGAGTAGCTAACTCAGGGCTCTAGCCAGAGAAAAACATCTTCCTTGATAAGATAATCCAAAGCCACAAAAGCAAACACTCCCTCTGAAGAGATTATCCACTATATTATGGCCAAGGTCAGGGCAGAGGATAAGCACATGCCAAGTAGGAAGCTGGCTACCAGAGGTTAAAGGAAGCAACACTCTTGGCAAAACAGAGAGAGCAACTGCTCAGGTTTCACAAACAGCCTCTTTCTGCCTTCCTGCACTAAGTCCCTGGCAGAGCAGCTCCCTTGCCCAAAGCAAAGTTGTATTTCCTTTACTAGAAATGGCAGCCCCATATCTACCAAATGAAGCCACCTGTGTCTGCCTTTCTGACCTTGAGAAATTAAAAAAGTTGTGGTTCTGGAAGGAGGAGGGAAACATCATTGGAAGAAATGTGCTATTAATATCTCCATCAGAGTTTAGAGGACTTCAAGAAGGTTTGAAGACTTCTGCATCTGAATACAAAGGAGAGGAGAGGAGAGGAGAGGAGAGGAGAGGAGATTTCATTTCTGACAATAGATGCTCTATGGCAGCACTTGATGTTTTCATTATGTGAAGCACTTGATGTTTTCAAGAGCTTTCCAGTGAGAGCAGACGTGACTGAAATTGTGTTAAAGAAGTGCACTTTGTATAAGATGACATAGAAAAAATATTTTTAAAAGAGAATGTATAAAAAAAGGTGTGAACAGAAAAGGAAATCAGGTGGAAAACAGCCCTGAGTAGGGACTATGAACACAAATTCAGATAAAACATTTATAGACACCAGTAAGAACTACCATGTGATGCAGTAAGAATTTGAGAAGGGACACATGAAGGGTCAAGACTACAGACATCAGAAGTAATTCAAAATAAACTTGGAAAGACACCTGAGATAGAAAGTCATAGGCCTCAACTCAGAGCTTTCCTTGCTACAAAACAGCCAAAGGCCAGCCCTGGAAAAGGGGGATGTAGCACAGTGGTTACACCACTTTCCAAGAGTTAACGAGTGCAAGAAGATGTCCATAGAATGAACAAAGAGTATGATAACCAGTAAAAATGTATTAATAATGCCTTTTTGTTTTTTACTGATAGAGTTAAATTGGCTAAAAGCATGAAAGAAAAGACAAAGCCAAGAACTATCACATCTTTGTCACAAACTAGATAACAGGGGAGAAAAAGCAGTTAACTTGATGGATATGATTCAAAGAGTCATTGAGAAGATGGCTAAAACATATTGGCAAAATTTTCTCACACAGTCTTTGCTAATATTTCTTCGCTGTAACAGATAAAAAGCAAGTAGCATAAAACTAGAAAACAAATGAACAATAAAATATTTCTGTTGCTAATATTTAACATTCTTCAAAGATCATAACAAAACTATGTTCAACTCTAGTCATTGATTATTCTATTTTTGCAAGGAAAAGCTATCTAGTAAATACTTTTCTGACCTGGGGGTGATGCAGCCATATGTACTCATGTTTAAAATTAAGGTCTCTTATTGTGATGATTGTAGTCTAATGGTGCTGCTTATTCTGACAATATTATTAAATACTGGTAGAGTTCATACCTCTGGACTCCTATTCATTAAACAGCCTTTCAGAGCCCTTTTTCTGTGAAAGCAGGAATAAAAAGATCAACTCAGTTTTCAACACTGAGAAATTACTTAAAGAAAGAAATCCAAGAAGTAGTCTCAAATCAAGCTTAATTAAAGTTACCATAAAGAAGCTTTTTGCCACCTATAAATAACACAGTTAAGGAGGATGAAGTATATGGATATTATTTTTGATCTTTGCTGAAATCAAGAAAATAAAACCAGATGTGTGCATTACTCTCCTCAGAATATTCTTCTAGCCTAGACAAGATAAATTCAATAATTCATGTCCACCATCAAGAAGGGGAAAAAAGAAATTAGTCTCTGAAATGCACATCAGCCTGATAAGCAGAGAACAAGAAGTTACTGGATAGATGCTTATTCTCCCAGCAGAAGTGACCTCTGGAGATCCTAAAGGGCCTGAAGAGACCAGAAAAGGAGACAGCATTCAGCTGAAGGTAAAGCTCTAAGAACAGAACACCTGGCGAGGCTTCCAGGTATGTAAAAATAAGTTTCCTCTGTTAGGCAGCTCCTAAGTGGGAAAGAAAAAGATCTCTCACTTTATTTTCTTTCCTCCTTCCTCAACTGAAGTATCTGGGCTTGGCAGCAGAACCCTTGGAGTAACACAGAAACAGCTCAAACAGTGCCCAGAAAAAGGGGAGTGTCTCATATGGTACCCTCAGTATTGAGTAATCTCAATTTCCCTCGAGCTCACCATATTCCATGTGTGCTTTATACCCAAGTTTCTAATGTCTGTTTTGAGGATTTACTGAAGGCAAAAGACAGGGTCCCATCAAATCTCCAGCACAGATGGGAAAAAACTTGCTGAGTGCATGACTTGTTCATTTCCTACAACCAGCCACTTCAGTGTCCTATATATTTCTACACCAAAAACTACAGAAATAATCCTCTTCACAGCTCCTAATTTCTGAAATCATGTTTCTGGGAATTTTCCATCTTCAACAGTTTACAGAAATTTCAAAAAGCTACCTCAAAAACTGCCTTCTTCAAATTCTTTGAGTCTACAATATAAAGGGAAGAGATTTCAGATAGATCACTTTTAAATGACAAAGTACAGAGTTTACTAGCACTAGCAAGTTTACTTGATTTCTTACTTATAATCTCCTAGGTGGGTAAAAAAGAATGGTTCCTCAGAAACAGTTTGCAGTCTCCATCCTTGGAGGCTGTGAAGACAACCAAATAAAGACCTGAGAAACGTGGTCTGATTTCACAGTTGACCCAGCTTGGAACAGGAGGTCATACTAGAGACCTCTTGAAGTCCCTTTTAAAATACATAAATTAACCTGTGTTCCCATTCTGGTTTATCACATAGGTCCAGAAAGTGACAATACCTAGAAAGACAATATATCTATATTAAAGACCCTTGAATTAAATATTTTACTCCCCAAGTTCCAAAATTATGCAGGTTTGAGTTTATAGCAGTATTGATAAATTCTTGGCCTGTTTTAGCAGTTTTCTCTAGTCCTTTGTAATTTGCCATTGTTAGAAACAAAACACTGGACAGACAGACCTTTGGTCTGACATAGGAGGGCTTTTGAGATGGCTGACACAGGGGAAAATGAGGCCTTGTTTATCTGTCAGACAAGGCAGTAATGTGTTGTCAGAGGTTTCCATGGAAGCAGCACAGCACAGTTCAGTGTCAAGCGTGCTGCATAAATAATGCTTTTAGAATACTCAAGCTGCAGATTATTAGAAAGACAGAAGAAAGTTCACATCACAAATCATACTATACAGCAGGGAGGTAATCAAAAGACAAACTGCTGCCTCAATGCCAGCAAACTCACAAGGATTTCAAAATGTTAAATGTAAGTTTACAGCTGCAGCTAAATTCATCTCTTTGGTGCAGGAGTACAAAACCAGAAAATACTCTCAAAAATGTTTAAGAGCATTCCAATTTAACAGTCGCAAAGGTCGCACCAATTTAGTGTTTTAGTCTGGATGAAAATTCACGTTTGAAGCAATCACCTTCACCTCCAGCCTTCAGCAGGCACGGCAGAGCAGCTGGCTTCCTTGCCAGTGAAGCCAAGGAGGAGCTGCACCTCCTGCACACTGACCATAGGTGACTGCTGGGCTCCCAGGGAGGTCCAGCGCAAAGCCTCCAAAATGTGCACGGTGTGGACATCAGTACCTCTGCAACAGCTCCACAGGCTGACCCCGACTGCTTCACGCTGCTCTGGCTGATACAAACACAGCCAGAGATGAGGAACAGTTAAAATCAAAGCTCAGAAGGAAACAGGCTTCCCCAAATGAGACTCAGGGATTAGTCTTTTTGGATCCTCAAAAAGCTGGGGGACTTGGAGAATTCCCCTTTAGGCTGCTTGCTGATTACAAATAGCCTGGGAACTACTCCAGTGATGCCCATTCTCCTCACCCTGCTGCAAATCTCTGTGTGGTGACCAGCAACAACAAACTCCACAAGCACGAGCCCTCTCTGCCAGTAGCTTGCAGCCAACTCCTGTTTACAAGGAGGGTGCTCATGATTCAGGGCACATCCCAGACGCCATCCTATAATTGTCCTTTGTTGGCTTCCTCATACATATATATAAATGCACTGCTTGAGGGAATGAAGTGAAGAAAGAGAAGAGCTGTGATTAATATTAATACAATCACTATGAGTTTCACTCGAATCAGTAAATTGCAGATGTTGAATGTTTGGGAAATTCCTCACCTTTCAATCTCCAATCCCTTCTTCAGCTGACTGTATTTATCAAACTCCACAAAACAAAGTACAACAGATCTGGTAAACTCTGACAGCACTGGGGATCTGACGGAGGAAAGGAGGAAGGGAGGAGAGTCAGGGAAGTAAGACAAATTTGCACATTCCTGGGAACACTCAGATGTGGTGGTGAGGGGGCACAGCACCCTAGTGTAATCAAAAGAAGCCCAAAGAAAAGCCTGGGCCAGCTGACCCAGGAAACCCACAAAAAGTCCTTCCTACCTCTACCCAAACTGCCAACAAAAATGGAGCAAGACTAATCAACGCAGGATTACATGAACTGTTTAAGTCAACTGAATTTATCATTTACTATCAACTCAAAGGTCCTCTTTCAATCTTTATTAACTCAGCAGTGGCTGGGGGTGTTTACCACATCTGACATTACAGCAACCTTCATCATAAGTGAAGGTTTAATGTGTGAAATGATAATCTACAAATGTTTCAAGCAAATACTTAGAGGTCAGTCATTTCATTCCATCTTGATTTTGCCCTTCAGATTATTTCCACTTCTAATAACACCACACAAAAAGTTACTCTAACTAGAGTGGAGCAAAATTGTAGCCAAAACATACAATTTAAAAGACAATTTTTAATTTTTGGAGGGAATAAAGATAAATGCAAAAAAAAATCCATTTCAGGAGACTGAAATTATTTTATTTTTCTAGGGCTATGAGCATAAGTCTCATATACAGCAAAAGATCTCTTAAAAATACTAGGTAAAGCTGCATCTGGGCTGGTTTACACTTACAGAAGCAATATAAAGTGCTACACTATTTTACTGCAAGTACCAGTATAAATGATGACATTTGTTGTCATAGACCTCAATACCTCTAAGCAAAAGATAGTTGGAAAACAAAATACCTTGCTAGAATGATAATTATTGACAAAAATATAATGGCTATGGTTTCAGATCAAGAACACATGATGACATCAGAAATGTAAATCCCTGAACCAAATCACAACAGGGACTTGAGCCTGAAACTGTTAGTCCATTCTTGAATTCTCAAATGATCAGGCTAGCAAGTACCCTTAGCTGATCTTCTCTAACATGCTTGAGCTTTCATGGATACTTGCAGAGCATCTTCGTTTAATTCTGCAATGGAAGGATGATTCTAAAATCCTTATTACTTCTAAAGAACTGGAAATGCTGTCTAACAGTCACTTTCTTTTTTCCCCAAATAAATATCAGTGAGAGCTTGCTTTTAAGAGAGCTCTGCAGTGTTAGGGATTCAGCTGGAGAAGTTTAAAAGAAATCTCATTGGTAGTGCAGAACTTTTTTTATGCTGTCATAAAGCCAGGAGAAGTCAATTAGGTCTAGTACTTCATTAACGATGTTCACAAATCACATTTATGGCAAGTCTCATATCTATTGCTCTGTTAGAATATGCCATTTGGAAAGACTGGTTTTGACACCCTTATATGATGGCACTGCAGCTACTGCTGGGGCAATTAATTTTTACTTGTGCTCTGGAGAAACCAAGCAAAACTTTCTAAGGCATTTGGCCAATTACACACTCTTTAGGGCAATGAAGCCTTTGCAGGAAGCCTGGCTTTATATTACCGCTACGATCAAAGCTTTAATGAAATTGCTTCATGACAGAAGCCACTGGACTATTGAGAAAAAGCTACAAAAATAAATTAATGCACAATTGTGAATCTGCAAAAAGACATATCTTTCAAGTTTCTGACTTTTTATTAATGTGCTCCACCAAGCAGCCTCCCTCGTGTACAGTTCTAGCAGATATTACAAGAACACCTTTTCTTTTTGATAAATGATAAAGGCTATCCATGGGATCTTCATAATGGGAGTGTTGTATTCCCTTTGTTTTATTACAGTGTTTCCAGAGGAAAGGTGTTACTCTGTTCTCATGGGGAAAACTTGGAAGATCTGGAGTTCCTTTATGGATGCACCAGCATAAAAATCTACAGAGGAACCTGGGGAATTGCAGGCTGTTCTGCAGCTCTGATACAGCACATCCCCACTAATATATGTGTCAGAGCATTGTAAAAAAAATAGCAGTGAAGTTTAAACAGAGCAATAAAAACTGTAGATTAGGAAGAGGCGAAACTTTGAAGATTCTTCCTGACTACAGCTCTGCTGTACACACAGCCCTGCACCAACGTGATCCCCTCGTGCACGTGTACAGCACACGAAGGAGGGTGCTGATTTCGCACAATTTCTTGGCTGCAGCCTCATCTATGAAGTGTTTCTGAGTCGCAGAGGATGTTAGTGAGTTTCTTTGAAATGCAAGTAGAGGGAGTAAGGTCCTGCAGCAGACAGACAGGCAGACAGACAGACAGACAGACACCCTGCAGCCTGGAGGCCGGTGAGCCCCACGTGCCTCTCAGGGTAAAGGCTACCCCGGCACAGGGAGAGGTCACTGATTCTCTTACAGCAACTTCACAACCTCGATCAAGCCAAGACATGAGCCCAGCCAGTGACACTCCTGGAGCTACTCACCACAGGTCAAGTCCCTCCCTAGGCAGGGGACTGTAGTAAGCTTCCTGCAAACAGGAAGAACAGGGGGATAGACAAAATCTAGGAACACAAAACTTACAAGGAGGAGGAGGAAATTCTCTTAACAGAAAGCACATCTTCACTGTTGTTTTTAACCCTGTTATTTCTGAATTCACCCTTATTTTTTTTAACATCCTCATAGACAAAATACAAGGGTAAGATCTTTGTGAAAACATTTCCTCAACAGTACAGAGAAGAACCAGGCTCCAGTGCAAAGCCTTCACCTGGATTAAGTCTCCTGTACTATATGCTGAGCAACATAGTTATCTGTGAAGGCACTCAGGTGTGGTACAACTCAGAAAACAAACCAGTGTCTACATAAGGAGCCCAGAGGCACCTTACCCCTTGTCTGACTTTCCTGAGGTCCTGATGGGAACACTGGATAGGCAGATTGCTGATCTGGATCTTGATATGAACCTGCACTTTGGTGATAGCAAAAGCCACCTTGCCTGACTGTCAGCACAGATAACAAGTGAAGAAATTAATCATCTTAGAGACTGTAACACCATGATAATTACATACAAATGCAAAAATAAATCAGAGCTTGTGTGAATCAACATGGACAGGTGATTGAGGGCAACCAAAAAGCCACAGCTAAATGCAAAGAGTAAATTCATCCCATTACCTCACTGGTTGGAGGATTCCAAAACGCTGGGCTGCAGACACACACAGCATAAGGACACAAGTCAGGTTTCCATCAGGTTTTCACATTGTTTTTCTCTGGGTCTTGGCACTCCTAGCTGCAAGGTCACCTGCACAGTCTTCCATCCCACCCTTTCCTCCCACCATAGCTCATAGTCAGTACTCTCTAACATAGCTAAGAAACTTGACTTTTTTTTTTAATGTTTCATACAGACTGCAAAATATCCATATTCTCTTTCAGAGTTGTGTTTTTCTTGTATTTGATTGCTTTGCCTTTACTAAGCAGGCTACAGAAAGGTGTATGTGAAGATTCTGAAATATTCTTTCTTTTGAAATATCATTTTATGGTAGTTAATTTAAAGAATGACTTACACATAAATTCATATTTACTTGTTCCTGTTATGCTTTTCATTTTCATGTCAGAAGAGGAGCACAAGGAAGAAAGGGCAAGGCTGGATGGTGCAGAAATGGTCACCAGTGGCAACTCCTGGGGACCTATCATCTCATCAGGATACCAAGGCTTATTACAGAGTAGAAATAAGGAATCAGAAGTGCAGTCCTCATAATGGATTGTGTTAAAAGATAAAAAGGCTGATTCCTGTACAGCTGACAGACACAGCAGCCCAGGGATCAGGGAAGAGCTTTTGAAGTCTAGACAGGAGCTCTTATCCCTGCTCTGCCACTCTTGGGTGACCCCAGTGAAGTGTTGATTTGCTAATCTTCAGCTGGGCAAGCTTGCTGCAGTATTTACTGTTAAATACCTGCAGAAGAGAAAAGCACAACAGTTGAGGAGCACAACAGAGCAATAAGTGCCAAATTAAACCCCTCAGGGTGCACAGGGGTTCATCCCTCAGCTTTGCACTGATTTTCAGAGATGAGTCTGCCCCACACTAGAGGAGAGTTAGAACATGAAGCAAAACTCAGCAACACATATATCACAGCCTGAGGGATGCTCATCCTGTCAGCCATGAACTTTAGCCAAATGAGCCCCATTTTCACCAGGTGCATTTGCTGGGAAAGCAGAAGCCACTGCAGTAGCCAAGCAAGGTCACACATTATGTTTCAGGGAAGCTACTGCAGAGTCTGGGCTTCCTGGAAGACTCATAAAAACCGCCATCCAGATACAGAAAATAATACTGTTTAATGGAGCAAAAGGTTATCAGTGGTCCTCAGTGTGCAGCTGATAGGAAGCATGGCTTGTTGCAGGTCACAGAGATGCCCCTGAGAGTGAAGCACTGAGGCTTGGTGCAGGAGGGCTGCTGAAGTGACCACAGAGGTCAGTTCGGGCTCACCAGCTCCATGGTACCTGCCGCCACTGGGAGAGTAGGAAAACCCTTCCCTTTCTGCAGCTGGATCCTCTCCTAATGGTAATGAGACACTCAGAAAGAAAGCATTCACTTAGACAAACATCATCATCTGTCTAAGCCATGGCAATAATAAAACTTCTGTTGCCAGAATTCACTTACATTGAGTGATGACTCTTAACTCAATGCAATTTTCCCATGAATTCCCCCGGTACATTAACTTTACAGAGAGCAAATAACTGTCCCATCTCTAAGGAAATCCGTATTAATCTTACAAATCTGCAGGACAGAAGAGAGGCAACTACTGCTGCCTCAGACACACACCATGGCCCCATTTCTGCAGACCTTTGCAGCTCCTGAGACGCTGCCACAAAAGGCCCCCAGGGCAGGCAGCCACCCGCTTTGTGTTGGTGTCATTCTCATCTAGACAAAGCCCCCGGGGCTGGCAGGCAGGCAAGCCAAGGCACTGACTCCAGGAAGTGTGAAGCAGGCTGTCGATTCAACATGCTGTTGCCACAAGCTTACTGATGGCAGTTTAAATGACAGGCTCTTCAATTATTTTCAATGAGGAATGTAAAATTAAAAAAATAAAAGGAAAACACAGTGCATTTAATGCTCTTTTCATGAGACCAAGGCTGATGCAAGGCATGAGGAAACAAGGTGCAGCATATGTTCTGGTCAGGCTGTATGGGACGGCTGAGATGACCAAGTGGTTAAAGGAGGAGCTACCTCTGGTCCATGGGGTCACAGACCATGTGGTAGCTGCAGGTCTGCAAAGAAGAAACCTGGTCACCAGCTCCACTTCAATGTGCCTGAACTAATGGGTAGGCACTGAGGAGCTACATAATTGTCCTCCTAACCCCAATACCCACCCAGAGACAAGGGTGTGAGGAACCATCAAGAAGGAAGGAAGCCCGGATGACAAAAGTTTAAAAAGACTCTCTAGGAGGTGAAGTGCTTTACCTTTACTTGGAAATTCATATTTTACCACATTTCTAAGACATTTCCTGGGGATAAGAAACATTATTTTTTGCAGCCAGCTCTACAGAATTAATGAAAACCTTCAACTTCCCAGGACCCTGGGGTCCCCTAGGGGCAATCGTCCCAATTAACATGTTCTTGATTGCTTGTCATTAGGCTTTTAGAGTGTGAAAAAGTGGTGCAGGGAAATCACAGTTCAGCCACCTAGCTAATCCAGTGGAACATTTTTATTGTTGCATCTGAGTGAAGAAGCCATAAAACTGAGAGAGAGAAAGTGTGCTGAATCTTTCCAGCTCTTTGAGCAAGTACCCCCCAAAGATTTTGCACGATTTCCCCTCTCCCAGCTGTAATTTAAATAGCCCAAAACCTATGGCTTGTGTAGGAGTTTGTTATATGCTTTATTCTCTCATAACTTACACTTGAGGCCTGGTGGTGCAGAAAGTGTTGGCGAATTAAAGGCTCAAGGCACACCAGGGAGGCTCTTCCAATAATCCCAGGGTGAATCACGAGCTGAACACAATTATTAATGGAGATAATAATTGTGAAGAGGAGGCACAATCTCTCTGCCTTTATCCCTTCTGCCTGCAGAGCCTGCACACACAGACCTTTGTCTCTGCCCAAGGGCTGCTTTAAGCATTCCTTAGCATGGATGTGATCATCAAACAGGCTCACAGAAATCTGCAGCACAACCTTCCCATTAAAAATCACAAGGTGTTTTGAACCTTCTGTTATGTGGGCACTGGCCCAGCCTCAGCTGTGAGTAGCTCACTCAATTGAGGTAGACCAGGTGTACAGGCCAAAACAGGAGTCACCTGAGGAATAAATGGGTACATTCCAGGTTACTGGGGAGCCCAAAACCAGACACAGTGCTCCAGGCACCACTCATAAATCCCAAATGGAAGAAAAGAAAAATGATCCTCAACCTGCTGCCTGTGTTTTCATTAAGGCAGTCCAGGATGTGGTTCTGAATCGTTCTTCACCACAAGGGCATGTTGCTGGCTCTTGTTCAACTTGTCCATCAGGACTCTCTGAGTGTTGTACAAACAGAGCTGTGCACACCATCCTATCCACACTATCTGCTTTGTTTTGTACATGTATGATGGCAGGTTCAGGACTTAATCCTGCCTCTTGCTGTATTAGACAACCCCCCAAATGCAGCACTTTTTGATATTGTGTCCACCTCTGGGGTTGCCAACATAAGAGGGATGTGGACCTCTTAAGTGCATTCTGAGGAGAGTCTTTAATATGCTCAAAGGGCTGGCGCACCTGCCCGATGAAGAGAGGCTGAAAGAGTTGGGCTAGTTCAGCACAGAGAAGGAAATGCCCCAGGGACACCTTCTAGCACCTTCCAGTGCCTGAAGGGGCTACAAGAGAGCTGGTGACTTTTTACAAGGCATGTAGTAACAGGACAAGGGGGAATGGCTTTAAACTGAAAGAGGGCAGGTTTAGATTAGATGTTACAATGAGGGTAGTCCAACTGGCACTGGTTGCTCAAAGAAATGGTGGATGCACCATTCCTGGGAGCATTCGTGGTCAGGGTGGATGGGGCTTTGAGCAACCTGGTCTACTGGAATGTGTCCCTACCCACTGCAGGGGGGTTGGAACTGGATAATCTTCGAGGTTCCTTCCAGCCCAAAGCACTCTGTGGTTGTATGACTGTATGATTCTATGACAGATGCTGCTATCCACTAAAACAGTAAGGGCAGGGTGGAAAGCATGCTCCAAGAGCAAGGCTAGTAGGCTGCATGAGGATACACACTGGAGAGAACTCCAGTGGCTGGATGAACAGGGAATTTTCACCACACTCTTCCAGCTGCAGGTCCCTCCTGCCATTCCAAATGATCAGAACTGATGAGAAGAAAGTCCTTCTACACGTCACTGGGGCATTGTGAGTGGACTGTATGGAAATACATGTTTACTGCAGGCAGAGCAATCCTGAAACGTTTTGAGGGGCCACATCAAGTTCCCATTGCTTGTCTCTTATAAGGACCACTCTCTTGACTGGATGAAAGCCAGAAAAGGAGCCAGAGGATGAATTATTTCTGCTCCTCTCTCAGTAATTACTGAACATCCATATTGCATTATGTCAGTCCCTAATATTTCTAAAAATAAACAACTTGCAGTAAGGCTTATAAGGCAAAATTAAAAACCCAGCATAAAGTATCTTGACTCTTTTATGTGGATGCCTCAGCAGGGGGATAGACTCCAGTCAAGAATGTCTGTATTTCTTTTCCAGTCACTTGGGTTAACAGGGATGAAAAAGAAGCAAGCAACAAGACCAGACATACTCCACATTACACCTACCACAGAGTGCAGTCAAGATCAGTGTCTGGCACGTGCCCACAGTGAACAAAATGTCTAAACTGCAGTAGCTCTGGCTCTCCAGTGACCCACAAACCCATGCAGAAAGATGACTTTTCTGTGCAGCATGGAGCCAGGAAAAGCATGCTCTTGTTTCTCCTTTCTTCAGCTCTTCAGCCCCAGCAGATGAAGGGCAACAAAGGCAATGACTTCTTATCCTTGACTATTTTCAACAAAGTTTATCTAGACTGGGCAAAAAACATGGTTGAAATGATCCTAAACTCTCCCAAAAAGAATTAAGCATTGATGAACTGTTTCTCTGAGCTTTGCTTTTTTACACAGTATTTACTAAGTATGACACTCTGCAACTCCCAGTAATTCATATTTACTCATTTGGATACTATGCACACACCTTTTCCCATAATTAAACTTCAGAACATATGAAGACATTCATTTGTACCTTTAGATTTGTACCTAATATCATACACTTAGGAATGTTCAATTACAAAGTGACCATTAACATTCAGCTAGAGCACAACAAGGTTTCAATGTTTAGGCCTCTGGCAAGGTTAAATTTATTTTTACTAGTGTAAACATAGCCTCAGAGCTCCTTGACATGGCATTTCAAATCTAGTATCTGCCTTTAAAATTGCATCTGGGACACAACAATCCTATATAACAGATCTGGCATAGTGAGACTGGCTGGAAAATAGTTTTGCAGGAAAGTACTTGAGGCTCCCAGCGGACAAAAGTATGAATCAGCAATAAGTCATTGCAGCAACAAAAGTAAAAAGTCTCCGGGTCAGATTGAAAGCATGATCTTTCTCTATCAGCACTCATGAGATCACATCTAGAGTATTATGATCAGATTTGTACAATAATAAACTGGAGGATGTCCAATGAAGGGATGCAGCTCTTGCCCTGCGAGAGAATTAGGCTCATTCAGGCTGGAGAAGAGAAGGCTCAAAGGGCATCTTGTTGTTGCCTTTAAAAGAAATATGTAATAGGAGGATGTGGGAAAGCCAGAGACAGGCACTTCTCAGAGGCTGAGGCTGACAGCAAAAGGGCTATGGGTAACAGTCATGAGACACAACATAGGGAATTCCAATTAGGCAGCAGGGAAACATTTTGAATATGGAAGTGGTCAATCATCAGCACAGGCTGTACAGAGAGGTTGTGGAATCTCTGTGTTTGGAGATATTCACAACTTGACAAGATCTCACCTGCAGTGAGGAGGAACTCGGACTACAGCAGGTACTTCCCAGCCTGTATCGTTCCACTATTCTGTGAAAAATCTTCCTAAAATTACCTTAAATCTAAGCACAACTAAATCATCTTTCATTAAGTATTTAATGATTTAGAGACACAATCAGATTTTTTTTCATTTTCACTTCAGATTCCTTACACCACTTCATCCAAGAAGAAGTTATTTCTTTTGTGTGCATCTGAAAAAAATCTTGGCTCTACAGCTGGCTTTCAAATAGCAGATTTCAGAACCAAGCCCTCAGCTGAGACTGGAAACTTTTTTATTTATTTTGGCTATATTTGGCTTTCTTCACAGAGAGAGTGCAGTTACTTTAAGGAAAATAAAAGATGTTACCCAGCAATGGTGCATAACACTTTCTAGTCACTCCTACAGGGGCACACAGCACTGTAGTAAAGAGCCCATTAATAGGTAGAAAGTCATATGGATGAAGCATCAGTGCATTTTAATTTCTACAAAGGTAGCATGAAGAGACCCAACTTGTTGTAACAGAACTATATGCAGTGAGCTGTTCAGATTCAGATTCCCAAACTCCCAGGACTGCTGCATGAGTCTCTCCCCATCCTACGAAGGTCCCAGGTGTAAGGTTTTTCACAGCTTCTTCTGAACATAATGACTAGTAACCTCTAAACCCATCAACCTTTATGGAAGAGTTTACTCATTCTGTATGACATTACCTATATAAAGCACATGACAGTACTACAGGAAAGGGTGGAGTTGTAAGTGGTCATCATCTCCTCCAGTTTTCAGACAAGCTCAACCAGACTTAGACCATCTCTGAGAAACTAGATCTTTCTTAAAAACTGATAGTGCCTGGGACCACACAGACTCCCGAGGCAATCTGTTCCAGGGCTTAAATATCTTTATAGTTAGAAAGGTTCTCCTAATATCTAACCTAAATCTCCCCTGCTACAAATTAATCTGATTACTTCTCATCCTTCTCTCCACGGACATGGAGAACCATTGATCACCAGCCTCTTTACATCTTCATTATGGTTGAAAACCCAAGTCCTGTTCTCCACTTTTCCTTCTCTTTTATAGAAGAGATGATTCCTCCAGCATTTTCTCATAGGCCACATTTCTCTCTGTTGAGCTTCTTTTAAGTTATTCTGCATTTTCTTAAAATATGACATCTAAAACATTACTCCAATACAGATTTTGTAACTGTGAGGTAAACTAAGTGAGCTAACATCATGCTTCACCTAGAACGTGGCTGTCAATGCATTCAGGAGAGACATAAGTACTTTCTAAGCCAACATTACATCGTTGATCCATCTTCAGTCTATGATCTGGCATCACCACCAAATTTTTTTGCACAGCATTGTGGAGTTATTAATTCCCTCTACACTGTACTGGAGTTTTATTTCCTAAAAACATATTCTTCAGATTAATCTTCATTAAATTCTCTTTTTGTGGTTTTATACTATCTATTTATTATCTGAAGCAGATTCATTCCAGTTTTAAGACCTTATTCCAAAAATGCTTGAGATCTCTGTCAGATAGTTATTATGATATATAATTTTTCTTCTTGTATTCCTTGCTATCTGCACTGTATTTCACAGTATTCTCTTTTCTTGACCATAATAATGGCAATATTTATCATCAGAAATATTTGTTGTAAATTTTTGTTTAGTTCTTTGACTCTTGGATCTTCAGGAAGTTCTAATACAACCACAAGTTTCTTGCTACATATCTGCTTTTTTCCCCAGATGCAAAATTGATTAGTGAGTTGCTTCTTTATCTTCTTTCCCTTAGGATTAGGAACTACAACTTTTTGTGATAGCTTTCCCCAGATACCTTTTGATTTTGATTGATGTTATATTAATAATTCCACCCCTTTTAATCAAAACAAATGCATGAAAATTTGTTCCAGCAGATTTCCAAATCCACAATTGGGAAGTGTGTGTCCAGCTAGGTTCCTTATCCAGAGGACTTTCATTCCCTGGCCATTACCAGTCTTGCCCTTGGAGTGCTCCTCATGTTGTTAACACACGTCTCATACTTCATGATCTGATCAAGTTATTTCTAGCAAATCTCTTCAAGTGTTTATGCTTCCATTATTACTCCCTTCATCCAGATGCTTTCAAAACTCCTATCATCACTTCCTGGACATTCAAGTAAGCATGGAGAGTCCTCCTTTCTGTTTTATTGGTATAACTATGACATAAAGCACAGATTTTACAGACTGCATCACATGTTTTTATTTATGTAAGTAAACACACATATACAGAAAGGTGTGTGATTCTACCTCACTCAGCAGAATGAGTTATGAAAATCACCAGCAGATGATGAAGCAGTTCCTAAAAATCATTTCCAGCAAACTATAGCCCTCTTCTTCTCCTAGTCTCCTTCTCCTTCTCCTTCTCCTTCTCCTTCTTTCTCCTTTTCCTTCTCCTTCTCCTTCTTTCTCCTTCTCCTTCTCCTTCTCCTTCTCCTTCTCCTTCTCCTTCTCCTTCTCCTTCTCCTTCTCCTTCTCCTTCTCCTTCTCCCTTCTCCTTCTCCTTCTCCTTCTCCTTCTCCTTCTCCTTCTCCTTCTCCTTCTCCTTCTCCTTCTCCTTCTTCACCCTAGCCAAGATCCTCACTGAGAGAATAATTATTATTCTGGCTGAAAAACTATAGCCCAGCAATATTCATCTTACAGTCTCTATGTGGTTTGCAGTTTAAAGTAGAACGCACTTCAGCAGCCTTCATATACAGATATGGGCTATAGTTTCCATATACTTTTCTTTTTAATATATTTTAATAATACAGTCATACACTTACAAAATGATTGTGATTTTTCTTCACTGCAACGGTGCTAAATATATATTAATCACTGGCAACATAGAAGAAGGGAGGGCTGGCTCGTGTTTAGTGCATGTAACTGCTGCTGAAGTAAGTTCAATGAGCTCTACTGGGCTTTCTTGTGAAGTTATTTCTGCATGTGAACAAAGGTACTACAGCCTTTCCTGAACAGCAAGAGTAATCAGCTTGTATAGAGATTTTATCCAAGGAATATCAAATTGATTACCCAATGTTAATTAACTCTCTGGGTGTTCCTGTGTGATACATTGCTGTTCTTCACAAACAAAATAAACTTTACTAGTTTACAACAAACTTACTGAAGTAATTAACATCACCTGTACGTAAAATACGTGAATACACTCATTCAAAGACTATCAGCTTTCAAAAAAAAAAAGTCCATATAGTCACATATTTATGGATTTGTTTTTAGTTAGGAGACAATATTAATTACAAATGTTTGCTGATGACTCTGCCCCTCCATCCCAAGGTTTAAGACCACAGCCAGAGCTGTGACTTCTCGTGTTTGAAGAGTATTTTTCCCATCCTGCAGAACAGATGCACATACTACTTGCAGAGTAAGAAGGCTGTGCACTCCATCTCTGCTGGGGCTGCAGCCAGCACATACAAGCTCACACTGCTGTAGGCACTAGCATGTCTTTCCCATGCTCCTACCTTGCCTACCTTGAGGCACTTGGAACAACCCAAGGTCAGCAGATATCCTGTTGGGTGTCCTGCCTCTCCATGGTTCACAGACCCCAGTTATTCCAGCAGGGTAATGGCAAAATGTGTGGTCACTTGAAACTCAACCAGTCCAGCAGTGCCCACATGGACATGCTGAAACAGAAGCCCTAAATAATGTTATTTTTGTTTGAAGCATAAATTATGAGACACCAAGGAAGCTTGTCTCTACAACCGAAGATGTGTAATAACTGCTGACAGTCTCACATGATGTATAGCTTTATTTTGACATCTAAAGGACTATTTTCAATTATTTCTTCCTGGACAATTATGCTTATTCTAGCCCCATAATGCATTGTGTCAGTCATCTCTGGACATAAAACACTTTAATAGTGTACAGTAAGCTTTTTCCTTCCACACAAAATATCTTTGGACCTATAATTACATTTCATAAAACTTCAGTACCATAATTTAGCAGTCCCTTTCCTAATATTAGATCTGCGTTTGTACAAAATAAAAAAAGGTTGTATATATGCTTTATCTCTTAAGCTTTAATTTATTTCTTTTCTATACAAAGTGTCAAAAAACTGGTCAGAGTGTTGTGTTACAAGGCAGGAATTAGCCTAATATAATACCTTGACAAGGCCATTCCACAACTGGCAGCAGTGCAGGATTACCTTAGGTTTGAAATTAGTTAACTTCACCACATAACTTTCCTCATGGTGGGTCAATAATCTTGCCCTATATTATTATCCAGTGCCCAACTATTTCACAGCATTTTAAAAGAGGAAAACTTGATGATTATGGCTATGCCAGAATTGTCTGTTCTGATGTAGATTCCTTTTTTAAAGCCCAGCAAATGACCAGGTGTCTCCAGGACTAAGGTAACAACATGGGGTTTGTAAAGGCAGCCATAGCAAGGACTGGAGAAGGCTCAGATACCTCAGTAGGGTTCCTATACTGCAGTCAAAGAAGCAAAATTCAAGGCAACGCCATACAGATGGGGAACTAGACTTTTATTTTTGAAGAAACAGATTTGCCTCACTCGCACCCATTCTCTCAAAATTCTCTCTTTCCTCTATGGTTATAAGAACTGAGATGTGTGTGTGTTCAAGTACCTTGTCCTGGATGCCTTATGGTAACACAGAGGGTGATGGACACCAGCTAGAAGGTTCTCACCCAGTCTCCTGGATCCACCACGAGTGGCAATGAAATGCATGAACCTTGGAGCCTTTGCAGCCTCTCTTGACAAAAAAGGCTCATATCCAATGTGAGTTTTTTTGCACCGGCTTTGTATCTGTGATGAGGTCTATGGTCATGGAGCGATCATCGTTGCTTCCAACACTTCAAATTTTATTTACATCATTCCCCTACTTCATCTTCCTTTTCTCAGTCTTTTTGACCTAACATGTATACAGTATTACTTTAAATACTACTTTGCCACTAATCTCAATGCCTTACACATGCATGTTTTCATTTACACTCTGTAGATTTAAAAATTTATACAGCTCAGAATGCCCTAGTGGCAGCAAGGGTCTCACCTTAATATGTAAGGCAAGAGCCCAATCTCACCCAAATGCCATCTTTCATAGCTTTCAGATACAGGAACTAGAGACCCAGGATATGGAAACCATTCATTGTAAGAACAAGCAAAGCCATACAGGTACAGTGGAATGAGTTTGAGATATATTGCTCTATCCATCACCTCAAAGGAAAAAATTTCATTCAGCCATAGCTCACACTACTGAATAGGGGTTAAATCAGAGATATGAGCCTAAATTTTATACTAACAGACAGAATTTCATGGGAAGACAAATCACACTAGAATTATTGGTTGCACAGGTACATTGGATGTTGAAAAGGAACTTTCAGGATGTATGGTTAGGGAGTTAAAATAAGTGTGGCTTAGTAGATCTTAGTTCTGTTCATTTATTTACCCCAGATTATACTTTTGGGTACTTCGAAAACAATAATTCCTCTGGTTCTCAGGAAATCAAGGGTATAATTGTGATATGACGTTTGTACAATCACTTTAGAACATTTCAAAGGCAAGCCCTTTATAAGAAAAATGCTTCTTACTATTTTAAGGAGTGTTACTAAGCAGTTCAGTCCCCCTTGCTCCACAATTCTCAATTATTCCCATGCACATTGGTAATAAGATTTCAGATCATTAACCTGTAAATCATTGGTTCAAATCTTGAAGAGTTCATTAGTGACTAGACAGCATTAGTATCTAATGACTAGTCTCATTCCAGTGGACAAATAGTTGCTGTCACAGCTGTCATTAGTCAATTATTGCACTACAGACCTAGGAAAGGTACCAAGTCCAGATTTCATTTCTGTCAATCTGACATCCCTGCCAGTTCAAATTATTAAGCTTTGAAATTAATTTTTTCTCCTGTGTTTTCAAGAGAAGCTCTTGGAATATGGTCGGTAAATTACAGAACAGTCTTGAAAAAAAAAAACAAAACACAAAGCATCTTTTAATGTTTTAATACACTTTTCTAGAGAATTCTGTCTTATAACTCAATCACTGTGAAAAAATCCCTGTCTGAAAAAATACAAAAGGACGAGAAATGCATTTTCCACAGTTGGGACATTTTATAATGCGTCTCTCCCCTGTGTGTATTTCTCTGCTTCATCAAAATTTGGAAATCACAGTGGTTCTGCTAATACACAGAACCACTCTACAGAGTATTTACAGCAAGCCTCATCCATCCTGCAGCAAGCCTGTGGTGATAGGACCCAAGGGCTGCAAGGACTCTTGTATGCCACAGAGGTCAGACCCTTGCAATCCAGACTAGTCCAACACAAGTATTGCCAGACACACAACACTTCCAATAGCATCCACAAAACTTGACTTGGAAGTCAGGACAGATTTCTGAGAAAAAAATGCACCACTATTGCTCAATTTCTTCTAATTTAAGCATTCATTACTGGGAACACAGCACTGTTTTAGAAGAACTTTTGCTCATTCTCCTTAGCAAGACCAGAAGCACAAAAATAACAAAAGGTGCAATATGTCATAGGAGCAAAGCAGGATAAATTAAGTGTATCATGCATGATCAAAGCACTACTAAGAGGGGGTTTTCTAGATGAAAACAGGCAGCAGACCCCAGGTGCCAGACCTTTATAGGCTGCCATCTGATTGCACATGTACAGCCATTCTCGTGTCTTTACAATAAATTATTATATGAGTCATAAGCCACATACTGACCTTTGCAGTCCATTAATTTTATTCTTTCCTCCTGTTCAATTAGTGCAAGACCTTGAGTCATTGTGGGCAACCCCAGAAGCGCTGTAACTAAAAGTTAATATAAAGCCAACGCGTGGTGTGCAAAGCTCTGAACTACTTTTGTCACCGCGTGTTTATGATAATGAAACTGTGATGAAGATTTTATCGCTGAGTAAAATACTTTTGATTGTACAGTCACTGACCTGCAAACTGTTCATATGGTGAATGTATTAGGACATTTGCCTAAAGATCTCTCTCACAGCTGAGTAATGTCAGGCCAGATTTGAATAGGATTTAACAGACTAATCACCTCCTACAAGTTTTGCAAATTGCAAATCCTCACACCTCCTGCTGCAAACAAGGCTTAGATATTCAGCATATAAAATCCAATTAATAAATAATTTTAGGACACGTGTTTTAAGCTGCTAGACAGCAAAAGCATTAAATCAGGTCCTCATTTCTTCTGCGCTTGTTATATAGGTCTGAGTTAGCAGACATTGAAAATACCACTACTCTTACCTGTCAACCCATCAACCACATCAACCCTGTGCTGGTAAGAACCATGTTGTGCAGCAATGCAACCAGAGAGAGGAAATATTTTAGTGTGGGCTCTATCCTGAAAATCCTCAACACACTCAGTTATGAAGATGCATAATCAAGTCTCACTTATTTTCTGTGCAAACGTTAAAAACATCCAATAGAATAAAAAGGAAATTATTCAGTTATTTATTTTTTACCATATGGCTGCTCTGGCTCACCTGACAAAACAGCAGCAGGACAGAAGAGAGCCAGGGTAGAGTTGGAGATGTATTCTCCTCCTCACCAGGTATCATCCCCCAAGGGTGAATTTTGTGCTGCTTGTGGGATTTGTCAGCTGTCCTTGCAACCCTCTTGCCTGTGTGATGAGCAAGAACAGATTCAGGAAGGCCACCTGCCCATTGCACAATGTGCCCTGAACCTACAGACCAGCCAAAGCTCCTTCTGGACCTGCTCCTACCTGGCTTTGCTCCCTGACATCCTGGGCTCTGCCTCTACCAGGCTTTGGCTTTGTGGGCAATATTGCTCTGAACCTGACAGAAGTAGGTCCTGAAGGACATAAAAGACACAAACCGTTGCTGTCCATATTTTACCTCACCTGCATAAAAATAGATCACTCCACTTTCCAAAGCAAGCAGTTAATCTTCATAAGCATAACCTATATTTTCTGAAGGAGGAAGAAAGAATGCACTCTGCAAGTTTGTTATCTTTGGCACATTTTTCCTAGGCTGACTGATTGCATTAATAAGGCATAAGAAGAGACATATATTAAAAATCCTGCATTTAAATCTTACTTTGTTTGATCTACCACAAACTGACAAATCCAAAAATTTCAAAGTTGTTCATAGATGACACTTTATTTCAGGAAAGGAATAGGAATCTAAGACAGAGACAGAGGGTAGCAGAACTGTCTAGTTGAAATTCTTAACTTAAGTTGCATTAAATCAGGCAATTAACATTACAATCTGGAGGCATGAAGGCCAATATTCCTTGTTTTTTCTGAATTTGTTTCCTTGGGGCTTGACAGTGACACTCAGACAGAGCTCTCAAAAGAGGGTAATATTTAGCTATGCCACATTAGCAAGGAGCCTTGGGAGGCATTCACAGGTTCCTATTTTGTCTTGCTCAGAGGGGAAAGCATTTCACTGCATGATTGAAAAACACTTGCTTATTCCTTTCTTTTCCACTTCCACTTCTCCACTCCAGTTGTGTCTAATGTCAGACAGTTAAGCACTTCAGAGGAATGTTCATTCCCCCATCACAACGAGGATGAACTTCTGGGAGGGACCTCAAGATACCCTTTATAGATAGAAAATTATTTCCAGACTTTCTGTTTCTGCTATGAAAATAAAACCAATTGCAATAAAATGCATTTCTTCATGCCCATCCTAGAGCAGGTACCATAGCCTGAGCCACTAAAATAACCAGGGAAACAGTAGGTCTAGCAAATAAAACCATCAAACTGCTTTTAAATAGCTATATAGCAATCTTCTCCTGGGTAAATAACATGGAAAATAAAAATGGTACATGATGCCAGTAGTGGCTTATCTCCAAAAGATGTTATCAAAGCAAACCAGACAGCCTGTGCAGAACAGCCAGTTCTTGCCCCTCTGACTTGACTCCAGATTCCCTGTGCAAGCTTATGAACCCTGTATAATGGGACCACATTAGTTCCAATTCCCATGCTTTCTCTGGCCATAAACCTTACAAGACACTACGAGAGAGGGAGAATTTGGGCATAATACATATCAAACTCAAACAAGGCATTTTCCCACCCAGCCACCCAATTTTGGGATCTTTTAATGTCATATATTAGCTTACATTTCATTCTTTGGTTAAAGCAAGAACTTTAACCTTTATGGTGGTATGTATAAAGGAGAACAAAGGACAGCTCCTCTCCCTCAAACTTCTATTCAAGCATGCATAGTCATACTGATGAAACTGCTTCCCCTGAAGTTAGCAAGAGCACACACAGGTAACAGTTTGCAGAATGAGGACAGAAGAGATGCTAAGTGACATAAAAAATTCTCATCTTGAAAGGATGGTCCATAAAGACCAAGGGAACAGAATTCTTTTACATGTGTTTTTTCCAGGATCCCAATACGAATAACACAAATCATGCATGCCACGAAAAACTAATCATTCAACATCACTTTTTTTCAAAAAGGTTTAATGGCTCACTTGAACCCCTAGCAAACTTTGCTGGGGGAAGAGAGGAATGGGTTTTTTTTAAGTAAACTATGAAATTATAAAATTTATGACCTGGTGGCCAGAGTTCTTGAGTCAGGACTCCAAACAGATCTGTTGCTTTCATATGTGTCCAAATCACTTGGAAAATGCTCACAGCCACTAAGAATATAAGGGGTCTCCATTCCAGCTCTTGCTAGGTAATGAAGCCTCTCTAGTGAAGTGTTCACAGCCAATAAAAGTAATAGCTGAATTTCACTTATTTCCCCTATGCATCAGCAGACTTCTACACTTTTATATCTCTGGAATGTATGCATTATTAGATCCTTCTATGTACCCGTCACTGTGGTGTTCAAGTGCTGTTCATTTTCAACTAATGCACGCTATTCAAAACTCCCAATATCCAGCTCTAATTTCGCTGTTTCAGTCCATTATTAATTGTGCCATATGCTTCAAAATTAGCCAGTGAAGCTTTCTTGGCTTTGCTCCCACTCATCCCCATACTTGGACAAGTTGCTTAATTATTTTAAATACAATTCAAATGTTTTTCTCAACGTAGTAGGAAACCTTCTGTACTTAAGACAGTAAAATTCATAGCAATAAATCTTTCTCATCTTCTTTAGTTATCGGACTTTGTGACCATTTAAAATTCATCTACACATCTCCCAGCAAACACACACAGCCAGCAACGCTGCATGGACCTTTCTTGACACAGGCAGTAAGGTGAATTTGGTACATTTTAAGATCTGACTGATTATTCCAAACTCATTCTCAAAATCAGTGGAAACTGCACAGAACATGTGAAAGAGATTTGCCACAGGGATGGAACATTCACAGACTAGAAGCAGGTATAGAATTATGCTCAAAGTGTTTATAAGACTCAGTTTATCAGCCCCATCCACTCAGCTGACAACCGCTGTCCCTGCTTATATTCTTCAGCTTGTGCTTCTTCCTCTTCTCCTGAAACAGCTATTTACTCCACAGATTGTCCCAACCATTCATTCCTGCAGACAGAGGCAGTAGCTTTTCAGATTTGCCCAGGAGTCGGGCTTTGACCAAGGGGTCATTTCAGAGCACGACCCTGCTTCTGTTTAGTGATTCTTTCTCCTAGGTTGTTATATAATCTTTTGCAAGCTCTCATCTGCTTTACCCTGAGTATCCTTTTCCACACTATGTGCCCACGGCAAGGCACCACAGCAGTGAAGCCCCTTATCTGCAGAAAAGGTGATTCAGAACAACAGCAGGGAAAGCTTCCTCCTATTGTCTGAATTTTAATCCTGCCCTGGAGAGTTTCCTGCCGTTGTTGCACTCTTGTTAAAAACAGCAGTCAGCAGCTGACCACTTTCTAGCACAGATGGACCCCAGGAATCTGTAGCCAAAAGTTATTGCTGAAACCATTCATTGGTACGTCTTCAGTTTGCAAATCATGCTCAAACTCCTGCATTCCAGCAGCTTTTGCTCCGTATCACTTACATCAGCTAGTACCAACATCTGGCCCAAAGTTCAAAGCTCAGGTACAGATGAATCAGTGCAGACTATGGCAATTTTTCTCCTACACACTGGAGTCTTGAACACTGGACTGAAATGAAACAGTTCATCAATTTGCTTCCAGCACGTAACAAAATGCATCTGAACGTTATACCAAATTTCCTGTGTACTTGCAGCAGTGCAGCAGCCTGAGAAGGAGGTGCTGTGGAAAGTGCAGGCTCAGAGACAGACTGGGAAGGACCCTCACAGTCAGCTGAATGCATGGAGAGAAGAGAGGCTTGCAGGTCCCTGGGGGTGGCAGGCAGCACAAGCTTTCTCCAGAACAGTGTTGGGGAACATGCTTAACTGATGCTAGTAGAAGAAAGAAACAGCCATCTGTCCAATGCTTTCTCACTTAACATATTATTATGGGGTGGTTTCTGCTCTGACACAAGAAGTCAGACATCCAAGACCTCTTCATCTTCTGCTTTAGCTGTACCTATGAGCGAGAACTAAGGAAGATGGCTCCTTGCTGGACTCAGGGTAGCCGTTAGCGCTCCAGTGACTGACCAGAGTAAAAGATCCTTGTGTTTATTTTAGTTTGTTTACATAAGAAAAAAGGAAGGAAAGACTGTTATGTTTCTTAAAGAACAGGTTTACTTGGATTTGTTTTACTTACACTGCTGTGCATTAGAAATAGTGCCATTTAGCTCTGTGGTGGTATCCCAGGTAAAACTGCCATGAAATCAAAACCACAGACATGTATCTAGAGTAAAGGTATCAAAGATCCCTCTCTTCACAGAATGTACTGCTGAAAGTGAGATTTAGCACAATGCTATACCTGGAGTTCTATGCAAATTTCAACAGCAGTCTTAGGAGTATTTTTTTCTTTTTTTATTCTTGCATATTATGCATGTCATTCATCTATAAGATCCCAAAATAATCCAGAAGTCTAAATACAAGACTAACTAGAATTCTGAATACAAAGCAGTAATTAAAACCCAATAAAACCAGTGCTTAGACTAAACTCTGAGTCCCAGAAATTAGGATGCTCAGCTTAAGTTCCCTTGGCAACCCCTTCACGCCTTCATTCATAATGTGTGCATGGAAAAGGTGGATATGGAGTTAAAGTTGTCATGACAACTTTGCTTTTAAATTATCTGTCTTTTGTAAATTGGCTACTTTGGGATACATGTTGTTCAGCACAGCTCTTGATAGAGGATGAATTTTTAAAAGCAGCTTGACAGATCAATAACTTGGTTTTAATTTTTTTTAATTTAACTTTATTAAAAGAATGCATTTACACATATATATAGCCAGACAGAATAAAGACTAAAAATCCAAGCATCAGCTAAACAGAATATTTTGTGTATTCAATCAGTACAGTAATGCTAGCAAGATTTTTTACTTTACTTTTAGCATCACTGAACCTTCTTATAGGAATAACATTCAGGTAATGCCTGTACTGTCAAAAATTACATATTCATAATTTCCTATCTACAGTTGCCAACATAATAATTTGTTTTGTTAGGAGAAAAACAGCCTTTGTTTTGTTACAGAAACTACCTCCTCCTGGAGGAAACAGGTTCTCAAACACTACATGGAGACTTTGCTGCAGTGGGAGCATCAAATATCCTTACATAGCGTTAAATATTATTTCTTCAAATGTGTTTAGTTTCTGGACTTCAAACAGAAAGAGAGTCTTTCACAGATCACTCTGCTTGCCTCTTATTCTTACTGAGAGCACAGCTTTCACTACCTCCACAATCTTTGTAAAGTTACAGAAAGCAAAACACAAAACTAAAAAGCCTTCACTTTTTGTCCTGGGTTCTTGAAAGTTCCCACTGAAAAAGAAAAGAGTGCTCATTTGATCTTGTAAAAGATTTCTCTTGCAAATTATGATTTCAAGTAGTAAAGTGATCTTTAAAAAAGGTATTTCCTGAAAAATACTTTCAAAATCGTAACTCTGAGTCAGACAAGAGCCTAAATCCAGTATCTGTGCAGAGTGGAAAGCTCAAATTGCTTTCTAATTTGACTTTTCCTATCTGCTCCTGAAAATGTCACCAAGACCTAATGATAAAAGAAACTCAGAGAACAGCAAACCTACTATTTTTTTTCCCCTCTCATTCACTTCAAAAACATAATCTTCATCCAGGACAGCCTTTCCCAAAATAGGAGCTCAGCTTTAAGACCAGTGTTGCATCAAGTCCAAGTCATAGTCCATGACAGTTATGTCTATGCACTGCAGTAATGCGCTTAACAGGGAAATAACAACCACAACAGCACAATATTCACAAATATCAGTAAACTCTGCACCCAGTCCACACTTTCTCTTTTAATGGAAAGCATTTATTCTTTTCAAGCAGGTCTACAGCCCAAGCTCTCTACCTGCTCTGCGTTAGACCTACCAAAGTTCCCTTTTTCACAGCTTCTTTTTGCTACTAAGCATATGCAGAGCTCCATGGAATCAGAGTAAAGGAGATTTCCCAAGTGCTGCTTAAAGGCTGAATCACTTTCCCCAGGGGGTCCCTGTCACTTGATTAATATGTGTAGCTGTTAAAAGCTGTTCAAATGACAGTGCTACAAAACTGAACAAGCACCACAGAGAAAAGGCTGGCTAAAATAACTGAACCATGAAAATAAAATGAATAAAAGAATGGCAGAAAGAAAACCAAATAAAAGCAGGGGAAACATAAAGGGCAAGGATATAGGCAGAGCTGACAGTCATCTGAAATCAGCTTTCTCTTCCCTCCTTACTTTTTATTCCTCCTTCCCCCTCCCCATTTCCTAACTCCTCCATTCCACTTACACAATTCTTTGGCCTCTACTGACAGTTTAGCATTACAAATCCTCATTCTGAATCTCATGAAGTCAAGCAGGCTCAGTGAAGATCACTGGGCTCAGCTTACTCCTGGTATAATCTCATCCAAATCCATGGAGTTACATGAGGGATGAGCTGGAACCAGTGACGTTTTCTGAGTTTTCTGACATCCAGCTTTGGAGCTCTGTAACTCCAGACTGATGATACACAGTGAAGAGTTCTCTGAACACAGCAGAGGAGGAAGAAAAAATATGAGTTCCTTGAATGGTTTTCATCATAGTAGTTGCACTACATCTGTCATAAAACCGAACCGTTTCCATGTTTCCTGCACAAGATTCATAACAGCTCTAAAACCCGACCATACTTCACCAAGTTGGAAAACAAATTTCCCCATAGATGGAGAAATATATTTTTGAGGTAAAATGGCAAGGAACACAGTGTCCTTTAGACCAACTTAACAAAAGAAATTATACTATTCCTGGAAAGCCTTTTGCAATCTCTGCTTTTTTTATCTGAAAAGTCTCTACAGTTGTTTATTCACGAAGCGATAATCCTCTCTCTTTGTCTCAGGGAAAACTTCTTCCTGGGAGATAAAAAACAGTTTGTATGAATCTGCTGTATTGCTTTTGAGTAGTAATAACCAACTCACACCAAGGCCATATTTTTTTATTATTTGTACTGTAATAATGCTGGGAGCCCCTTGCTGGCACTGGATGTCACTGTGTTGAAATTGAGTATATATGGGATCAGACACACCCACCAATATGACCAATCAGAGGCACTGTATTTTAAATGGAAAAGGCAAGGAAAAAAATAACCAAAAAATAAGATTGCCAAAGACCTCAAGAGGTCATCTGATCCATATGGGGATGCATGGCAGAGCCACTTATGGCTGGTCAGCCATTGCTCTCGGCGGTTTCATCTGTTTCACAAATGGAAAATTAAAAGACTGTCGTGCCCATGAAGCCAATTGCCTGGTTGCAGCATTTAAGTCAAAGTTTAGCCCAAAGCTTACAAGTCCTGTCAGTAGAGACCATGAAAATATTTTACCTTACCTGAATTTGGGAGTGTCTAAGGAAAAAAATCATAAACCTTCTACCTGTATCTGTAACCATGATACAGTGAGTTAAAATAATGAAAATCTAGCTACCAGTTACAATTTTTTATTTGCTCTTCTGCATTCAGGAACACCTAAATAAAAGCACAAAACCCACAAATAGCTGTATATCCACATATCCACATCATTTAGCACACTACATTAGATATTTATTTTTCCTTCACTATCAGTAAAACACACTATTCCATGCCATATATATGAAAGCCACCCTACACAAAAATTCCCACAAGATAAAATACCAAGATCAAAAGCACTCTATATCTGACAAAGACTTTTTACATACTGCAATGCATCTCTCCCTATGTATTCTATGAAGCAGTACACACACGTAACATCAGACAAGCCCATCCTTTCAGTCAGTTATTGCAGATACTGAGTTTTCTCTTTCAATGTAGAAGAAAAAAATAGTTCCAAGTTACAGACAGTTCCTTTTCTATCTCCATGTTATCATTGCTTCTCTAGGCTGAAGTATAATCACCTTCTTTTGCAGGTTACTGTTTCTACCTTCTATTTCAAATAAGCTTCATACATTGGTGCAACCGAGGCAAGATTAATATGACTTTCCTTTTTAATATAAATCTTTTGATTTGTGGCTGAATGGACTGCTCTCAATATTGCTACCTCACTGCAAGGGACAATGTTGTTTATCATTTCCCCTTGAAAGCAGCCATCCAGATCTAGATATTACAGTACTTTGAATTTAGAAACCATGAAATATAAATGTGTTCCTACCATAGGAATTAAATGAATGTTTATTTTACATCTGAAGTACCTTTTACTTTTACTTCCGGTCTATGACACCTAGATAAAAATCCTCACTAAAACAGATGGCTAATGATGAAAATATCCTTTGAATAAGATACATAGGAATTCAAAATTAATGAAATGCAGATCATAAGAAATAAAAATATAAGTAATTACACTTAGTTACACAACTAATGGAGAATTTCACCCCTTTGGAAATGCTGGGGCTTTTTAACGCAGCACATCTTGTGACAACTCCCTGACAAAGTCTAAATCTTGCTTGGAAGAAAAAAAAATGGAAAATCCTTTAAAACATTTTGAAGTATTGTTTGAAGTTATGGCTTAAAAACATTTTTACATCACATAAAATATAGTCTAAACTCTAAATCTGAAACGAACAAGCCAGTGTGATAGCTTTACTCACATTAAATTTCAGTTTTCAACCATGTTTCTTTCTGGTTTGGAAACGAAAGGACATCTCATAACTTTTGAATTTCCTATCAGGTAAGTAAAACTGGTTCCAGTTTTCAGAGAATACTTACTTTCTTTTCAGCTAAATGGTTCCTTGTGCTAACCATACTCTCCTCTAGGCACACACTCCAACAGCAAAGCTGACTATTAAAACTCTTAATGTACTTAAACACAGCAGCAGTTAATGAAGGAATGTCCTCTGTTGCTGACATCACACTGGGAGCATGAAGAACATCAAATCTTTCCTGTGCCACAGAACTGAATTATCCCATACTTCTTGCACAGACTGGACTGAATGACTGAACAGGCCATGCCTATTTACATCAGCTGAGATGTTGATGCTGTGCCCATACCTACCTTAGCTTGAACCAAGCTACACTGCAATGATGCTCCAAGATGGACTTTCCTCTGCCTTTTCCTTAACCAGAAGAGACCCGTAAGACTTGTAAAATATTCAAACCAGATTACGTTAGAGCATGCCTCAAAATCCTAGAATTACTAAAGTAGAAGAGGACATCCAGATTCATTGAGTAACACAATAAAATAGTGATGAGACCTCCTCCTTACTGCTCAGGGAAATCCTTTCCTCAGCAGATGTCCTTAAGCTCTACCCGAGGTTCTCAAAGTCAGTCAAAGAAGTGTTACCTTTGCAAAAGGACAGGACAAATAAAAACTTCTACCTACAATCTAGAATCATCCTCACTATAGATCAATGCCAGCTGTGTCCTGGGCTGCATCCTCAGCAGCCTGGCCAGCAGGTCAAGGACGGGGAGTGATTCTCCCCTTCTACTCAGCTCTGCTGAGACCCACTTGTAGATCAGATGTTAAGGAAGGTTCAGCAAGGGACAGGAAGGGGAGGTTTAGTAAAGGGATGGGGAAGGAGGGTGTGGAAGGGATAGACGGTTTGATTTGGGTATCCTGGAGAAGACAGAGCTTGGGTCACACAAAGGCAAAGGAGGATCAAGCTGAGATCTGTGCAGCTCAAAGGGAGGGAAGGAGATGCTGGGCCAAGGGAGAAAGGGGGAGGTTGAGGTACACAGCACCTGAGCTCAGCCCTTGGTCCATGCCACTGACCAATTGCTGTTCAATGGTGGCCCCAGAGCCTGGGCCCACAGTGCTCCCCCTCCAGGATGGCTACAAGACAATGCTGAGACTGTCCTTATCTCAGCACACAGGGCCACTTCCTGGACAGGAGTCTTCCAGCCACGTGAACTCATCCCTACCATTAGACCAAATTATCCTCCATGCCAGATCCTCTGACTACCACTACTGTGCAGTTCCAATTGAAATTACCCCTTCAGGGGGCTCATGTTCCCCCAAGCTCACCCGTGAAACCAGCAGTGCCCTGAACTGCTGCCGCTGCTCCAAGAGTGCTTGGCACCTCTGTTCCTGCTGGCCCAGGGTAGCGGGGCCCCACTTTCTCTTTCGGATGTGCTTGGGCAGGAGCCCTGCATGACCCCAGCCACAGAAGGGAAGGCGATTCTGTACCAACCACACAGCGCACCTCCCTTGTCCTGGGCACCCCTGCACCCTGGCACTGGGCATCACTGGCAACAGCCGGGCTCCCTGGAAGTGTTTCTCCCGCCCACCCAGCGCCCCCGCACACCCGCTGGGACACCAGAGGCTGCTATGCCCCATTTCTGGGGGAGCCAGCGGTGCCTGGTGCCAGCCCGCCCGTCCCCACTGCCGGGGGACAGAGGCGAGGGGCTCAGGAGGGGCTGGAACATCACCACGGAAACCAGGGCTGGCAGCTGATGGAAGCTCGCAGTGCCTGCGGGACGGGGAGACTCTGAGGGTGCTCCAGACCGGAGGGAAGAGGAGGATGATCTTCACACCCAGCCGCCAGCCCGCGGCACCACTGCCGCGTATCACAACCCGCGGGGCGCCCGCCCCCACGCCCATCTCGTCTGCACGGCGGCATCTTCTCAGCCCCTCCAGTGTGTGCAGACACCGGGATGCCCTGCAGGAGGCTGGGGGCCCAGCAGAGCCCCTGTGCGGGGGTGCCCAGCGCTGGGAACAGCGCCCGCCGCTCTCCGCCGATGGCGCCTGAGGCGGCAGCGGCCCCGCGCTTCTCCTTCCTGACGGCGCCACCCAGCGGCTGCGGCACCGGGGGAGCGGGAGCCCGCGGTGCTCCTTTTCATTATTTTCATTATTGCTTTCTCATTATTGCACTCGTGTTACCTCAAAGGGAATTGGTAGTACCCGACCGGACTCAGAATCCTGAAGGTTTCAGCAGGGTAGCCCGGGATGCCGGTCCCTCGAAGGCGCTCAGCCTCCAGGAGTTCCCTTGCGCGGTGTCTCCAGCCAAGGGGAGAGCCCCAAATCCAAGGCGAGTGCCCCAGACCCTAAAGGAGAGCCCCAGCTGCCAACCTGCCATTCCAAGGAGGAACAACCCCACTGAGACACACACACGCAGACACACACAAACACAGACACATCAAAAACACCCAGCCACATTAGTCCTCAGTGGCTGGGGGGTTTTGCCTTCTGCCTCACCACAGCAAAAGCGCCATAATCTCTATGGAACTTTTATCAATTTTTGCTCAAGACTCAAGTATCTTGACTAGTTACTGTTTGGGTTTTTTCAAGGTTTAGAATCACTGTTTGGAAGGCTCATGACTCTTGGAAAAGCTGATACATAGGTGGAAAGTACAAAGTTAAAAGTAACACTTTAGCGGTCGTAAAGATCTTATTTTAAAAGGGCGGTTCAGCAGCACTTGGAAAAAAGTGCTGGTCTTGGCAGCTGTCTAATTTTCCCAAGAAATTTAACCACCACCACCCCCTCTCATCCCAACCAAATCAGTTTAGTAAGTTTTTCATATTTAAAACATGAAGTGTTCTGAGTAGACACACTGTTCACATGGAAAGCTGATTCTCCCAGACAAGAAGGATTGCACTGTTGGGCAACCATAGAATTACGTATAAGAACTGTACTTTTCAAAAGTTGTTTTCTCTTTGATTTAAATATTGTTTTGTCTTGCACCACTTACTAGCTATGCATTTTTTGATAGAATACTGTAAGGAAGGTGTGATCAAAATCAAAGTGGACTTGCTAAGAATTTCTGTTCTATTGACTGAAAATATTTGTGCTGTCCTCACCAAAGCTTTGTTTGACATCTCTCCTTCCAGCAAAACAAATTATATCTGTCAGCAAAAGCATTGGGTGTGCTGGCCCAATTTTATATTCTTTATTTTATTTTTAAGTGTGATGTCTTATCACTCTGTCTGAACACGAATCTCCCAGATGATTAAAAAATGTGTATAGCTCTGGGAAATCCGTTTCAGCATTAATGAGAAATGGCACCGTTCAGTGTTGATATGGATACCTTTGTGAGTGCAAGGGAAAATGAAAAAGAAAGGCAGAATATCTTCTGATAGTTTGTCTTCCCTGCATCAATTATCCTAAGTTATTAGAAACAAGTATAATCTTTTTGTTAGTGTATCAAGTGAGAAATTCATGTTGCAAAACCACGAGCAGTTAAGGGAGGCCTGGTTTGATTAACAGGAGAATTACGGTTTTGATCCCAGATGCTGTAGCTTATGCACATTGCTGGCTCAAGTGTCAGCAGCTTTTGACCTCAAAGCTGTATCCAGCAAGCCATCTGGATCAAACTCACAGCCCATTTAACATGAGCTAGGAACATTTATCAGGTCAATAAAGCTTTCAAAGTGGCAGCCATCTCAGAGTATGAAGCCTATTATGGAACCAGTCTCAGCACTGGAAGATGCCAGAACATGTTATCTCCATTCCTCACGTATCATGTGAAAGGAGCTCTCCTTGGGGTGAAAGACATGTCAGACAGCACAAATAAGACTCAGGCAGGTGACTAGGATCAATGAACAGAAATATGTCTGTGCCTGATAAGGTTTATTCACTGTTCAAAATGGGGTCTGCCAGCACAGATCAGCACAGGACAGCCAGACAAGCCAGATGGCAGATGTCATTGCTCAGGCATAAAAGCCCTCACAGAACAACCTTGGTTCCACCTTCACTGATATCATGCATTACCAAACAGTAAAAATTTGATCTGGGTCAGACAAAAGCACATGACTGTATTTATGACATGTTAGGAAAAAAATTATAAGGTATTTACATCAACTCCTTGCCACTTGGAAAAGTCAATACCAGTCCACTGTAAAAGGAGAATGACATGCGACAGTTTCTGCTCTGGAACAGAGTCCACTGGCAGGAAGTCATCCCTTCAAAAGGGAAAAGCATTCCATTTGAATTGGCAGGATGAGCTTGCATCCGTTATACCTGTCCCATGTGTCTGTGTTGTTTGCATGTGATTGAGCCTCTTAAAATGAAGCTGCATGCCTCAACTTCAGTGTCATGTGTGTCCAGCATTTCATATAAGTCCATATTCATCACTGGAAACTCTAGCTAGGACGTATTGCTTGTAGGATGCACATAGAATTTATCTCATCTCACTTCAGATGTCAATAAAGCAGGAATCTACATCAAAGCTAGCCATCAGAGCATCATGATAGCAAAGTGAAAAGAAATGGAACACGTGAAACGTGTCTCAATGGGTTTAGTCTAGAAGCCCTTTTCACAACATGATTACTCCAAACCTGGGAACCACCATTCTTTACATTCACCTGAGAGGGAACCAGCTGAAATGTAGTCATCTCTAGAATATTTACATAGTCAAGTGAATCTCACAAAAGTAAATTAGAACAAAACTACCAGTCCCTTTAGCACGTCTCTGTCTGTTTACAGTCAGGTGGCTGCTACTTTTCCATGGTTGTTGAACTTGGCTGTATTTTATCCCTTAAATGAAAGTCAACCCTTTTTCTCAGAAGCTTATAATTCACCTTAAAGGATTACCAGAAATATTTTATCACCTGCTCTGGTGTTTAAACACTTCTTAAAACAATCTGCTAGACAGGAAGAAATGAGAGGGGGAGATCATTCGGGGAACTCTATCAGGAGACTAAGTGGACTGTGAAATGCTCAAATATATGGTAATTGTCAACTTAATAGAGTATGTATTCTGTTCTGATTGGTAGTAGGGAGTCATTTAAACAATTACAAAGATTCCAGTTTGTCAGTAGAGAAATTCCACAACTGCATTTAAAAAATATCATGCCAGGACATTGGAAATTATAACTATTGAAGAAGATGCCTAATTTTTTGAATGTATCCTTGATTTTTGCTGCTGAATAGCTAGAAGCACAAATAAACTTTTTCAGGGGACTAGTGATCTAGTCAGCCAATGCCTGCTGAAACCACTTGCAAGGTGGTCAATGACCAGGACATTTAGAATTACTCAGGTAGCTTTCCTAAACACCAAGCCATAAGAAACATAAGAAACAGTTCTAGAATCTTTGTCCTTTTATTTGCTTGCATTGCTACAGGAGGCAGACGGACTGTGGACCTGCCTCTGAAGACGGCAGGAGACAGATGGAAGCTCTCTCTGTCCGGGTGCTGAGCTGGGCACACGCAAGCTAAACACTACTCAGCAGTTGTGTGGCTGTGTTAGCACAGCAGTGTCAACACAGCTACACGACTTCTGGAGCACAACAGATGAGGCACAGCACTGTGCAAACACAGCCAAACAGCTTCTGGATGGTGTTTGGTGCAGCCTAGTAAATATTACTTTTCTTGCCATTGCTACTAAAAGGCCACATGTTTTTTATTGACCTCACAGAAAACGGTGTCAGGGTTTGTTTGGGCTCATCCTGGCCTAAGCTGATAATGAGCTTGTTTTATTTAACTGGGGAGGAAATATCCAGCAGTTGGGTTTGCTTTGAGTTAACTCTAGTTTATAGTGATAACAAGTAGATTTTCTGTGTAGATTAAACTACCTGTGATCCTAGAATAAAATACAGCTTGCAAGAATGCAAACACAGGGTGTACAGGAGGCCACAGACTATAAACACAAATCCCAGTGGTCAGGCAGTGGTCACTGCAGGCAGACAACTGTCTAAACCACTTTAGATATAACAAAGGGACTGCAAAATTGAATAATTGAGGACTAAAAAAAATAAATTCCATGTAATGCAGGCTATGTTAAGAAAATAGTGAAACAAACCCAAACTGACGCCAAAATAGATGAATAAGGGATCTCCAGCCATCAAACCCTGCTGGATAAGAACTGAGGACACTGGTGGCTGCTGACATTCCCACCAGCCCTGCTGCTGTCAGCCCCAGGATTGAGAGGGACATGGGAAGGATGGAGTAACACCAGAGAAAAGAGGAAAATACCCTAATTTTGCAGTTAATAGGATTTGGGGCTTAACATGGGACTTCTTTGCAACTGCCCCACAACATGAGAAGAAGGACAATGGCTTTTTTCCTCAAAGAATATTCACCCTAAGATTCATTTAACTTCATTTTAGATATTTACTGTGTAGACATCTACATTTGATCGAGTCATTCTGAGCTCATTTTATAGTCACTTCAGTACACCAGATACTTTTAGAGCATGAATTATCCATTCTGTTTTAGGCTGACAGGAATTGCACACTAGAATAATTCATCTTCCTACATTGACTATAAAAGGGTTCAAGGCAACTAATTCAGAGAGGGAGAGTTACCAGGACTTTCACCTGTAAGAATATGATTCCCACCTTCTGTATTCACAACAGTCTGTTCATCTCTGTCCTTTTTATTTACAGATTATTTCAATGAGCAATTACTCATTGGACTGAAATCCCTTAGAAAGCATGGCCCCAGGATTTAATTATAAAACAACACCGTTGGAAGTATGGATCCCTCATTTGGAAGAAACTTGCATTGTATCAATAATAACAACAACAGAACTAATAAACAAAGGCCATAATTTCAAAGGTATTGCTGGAAGAAATAGATGGGAACTGTAGAAAAATCAAAGCCTTTCCAGGAGGCAATTCAGCATCTTCCTGAATTAGGGTCTTATTTGGAAAATAATGTTTAAATTAGGGGATGAGGAAGCTCAGCTACAAGCAAAGGTGAAGGCAGAGCTACATAAGTAGAGGGAGAACTTTGGCAGCAAGTCCCACAGGAAACAAGTAGGATTTCATGCATCTCATCCCTACTCTACACTAGCCAGCACATTATTAGGGCATCAAAAAGGACAGGCCCACCCTGAGCTTGGGGCTTCCCAGCTGAGAGTTCTTTCCTGATTGTCCAGCAGTGTGGCTGCCTCCAGCCTGAGAGGAACCGACCATGTGAGGCACACGTTACCACGCCGGTCTCTGGAGGAGACAGCTCAGCTCTCTGCACTTTTATAGCTCTATAAACGACAATACTAACAATTTACTAACTTCTGATCAAGACCAGCTTCTTGGGAATTGCTGATACCTCTATTTATATGGGAGATGAATCTCTCTGGAAGCTTTGCTCTGCTGCTTTCTGAGCACATGAAAGTGCTGCTGAAATTCCTAATTGCAAATTAGACTTTTGACAGGGGAAGGCAGAGCAGACGGACTGAAATAGCCTTAAAGTGCTTTTCTCTTCCTGATGGCAGAAGAGTTCATAATCCAGACAAATTAACTGATTGGAACAAACAGCATTAAGGCAACACTGCAGTGTTGTGGCTGGCAGCTGGTGGCCAGACACTAGAACATACTTAACCAATTAGCACTGTCCCCTGCACCAGCCAAAATGCACATTTAGAACAACTGAGATGTGATCTGGGACATTTTGTGGTCTACATACAGCAGCTTTACCAGGTGGGCCAGAAAAGTGAGATTCTCAGCGGATGAGTTAGCTGGGGCTGTAATAAACCTAAATCTGCTGGAAGTCAGTCTTTGCATATCTTATTGGCTGAACCACTCCAGGTTTAGCTGAGCTGTCTTTTTTGGCTTTAAAACACTTCAAGGAGAATTTAGAGGCATTTTGTGATTACTATGCCTTTCCATACTTAAAAAAAATAGGCTGAGGATCTTTCAGAATATTCTTTATCTGACACTGTAACAGTTACAGAATAATTATTCTTAGTACTCATACAGTACCTTCCATCAGCTTTCATAACAAGTATAAAGAATTAACAAGCTAGAGTTTAATTTTCAAACTCAGCTTCAGTGACTCAGCAGTCCAAAAAAACCACAGTCATTTGGCTTGTGTTCTCTGCCTACAGCTTTAGGTACTTAAGTCACTTATATCTGAAAAAGTAAGCTGTAGAGACTTGAGGGAGAGCTGGGAAGAGATCACAGATCTCATGACACTTAGTAATGAATCTTTGCCAAAATATGGTGTCTCATCTTAAGCCTCAATGATATGAGTGATTTTTTTTTTTTCTAATACAGCATGGGAATGCTGGCTTGCTAACACCCTGGCAGCACAGTGTGCACGACGGAGAATCCAGGGATCTGAGAGCAGCATTTTCTCTCCCTAATGGCCCATGGCTTGGGAAAGTGATTTGCCTTGCATTTCTACCTGTCCTTAAGGAAGGAACACAGAGTGGTAATGACATTGTTAAAATTAATCTGTCTACTCACTGAGTACATTAGTTTAATTTCAGTTCTGAGATTAATGAACCTCATTTTTGATGCACAGACTCATGATTCATTCTGAATGTTTTTGCTGCCTAGATATCCCTATACTTACCTACCCAGTGTGACCCTGTTATCCAAACATTTCAAAATTATTAATGAATTATGCTTTCAACAGAAAGCCATAAGGAAGCAGTACTAAAATCTATTTCCTTTGCAGAAAGAAATCAAACTAGAATGCTGAAATCCTAATTTCACTGATTCTTAATGCCTTGAACCTGCAATATTTCACATTTCCTTTTAAATCAAAAGCACTCTACCTGATTTTAGTTGTGCACATTACAGTAAGGTGACTCATGCCCTAGAAATGCCTTTCTCTTGTTTGTATCGACTAGGAAAGCCTGGACAGCTCAGTGGAGAAAAAAAAATTATCTCTGCAGGGTAGGTGCTTGAAGTTAGGTTAAAAAAAATACCATTCAGGGAGTGGGAGAGAGGCTGTGGCACTGTGATGCACATGCACTTGCAGACAGGAGGGAATCAAAAGTGTGAGACATCACAGGTTTCAGGAGAACTCCCAAAACAAACTCTCCAGAGTATTCAGGCCAATTTACATATTGTACTACCTGAAATTAAGGGAAAAAAAAGGCTCTGGTAACTTCACACATCACTGAAATGAACTCCCTTAGGAGTTTGGCTTTGCTTTTCAGCATTGTGAAATCTGTTTTCACTTTCTAAAGAAAATATTACAACAAAAATAGAAGTAGAGGCAGAAAAAGGTGAGGTTTGTGAGTTTGGAGCTATCCATTTGAATCAGAAGACTGTACTCGATAGGTTTGCTAAAAATACATTCATTAAATCTATTTAGCATTTTTGTTATTATTGAAGTGTTTATCTACAAAGCAAAATATTTCAAGACTGTTTCTAATTTACCTTTTGAGCTAACTTTAAAGCAGTAGAAAACAATATACAATAAATTGCTTTCCAATAATAAAACAAGTTTACTGACGCTTACCAGATGCTTGTGTCTGACTAAATTCAAGAGAAACCAATATAATCATACAGTCTACTACTTGTGCTCCAGAGACCCCTATCAGCACTCCTAGAGTTAAATTACCCTTCTTGGTACTCCTCAGACTGCTCCTGACTGTGCCACATGAAACAACAGCAGTGGATAATAGTCAGTGTCCTGTGCTAGGCGTGGTAGTCTCTCAAGGACATCTCTGATAAGAGCCACCAGTAACAGCACACCTCTCCAAGAGTGCCTCGGGTCCCCAGATGGGGTTTCCACATCTCTTCTTCTTCTTGCAGTGAGGGGCCCAGAAGTGAACACAGGATTCCAGGTGTGGCCTCAGCAGTGCCCAGTACAGGGGGCCAATCCCTGCCCTGGTCGTACTGGCCACAGCACTGCTGATCCAGGCCAGGGTGCCACCTGGGCACACTCTGGATCATGTTCAGCCACTGTGGACCAGCACTCCCAGGTCCTTTTCTGCCAGACAGTTTTCCAGCCCCTGCCCCAGCCTGTAGCACTGCCTGGGGTAGCTGTGACCCAGGAGCAAGACCTGTCACTTGGCCTTGTTGAACCTCATAAAAATAGCTTCAGTACATCAACCCAGCCTGTCCAGATCCTTCTGCAGAGCCTTTTTGTCCTCCAGCAGACCAACACTCCTACCCAACTTGGTATCATCTGCAAACTGAGGGTGCATTTGATCCCCTTGTCCTGACCCTTGGTACACATTTTAAATAGGACTGGCTGCAGTACTGAGGTCAATAATTCTATTTCATTTAGCCTCCATTTGACAGACCAGCCATTTGACTGCATTGAGTTAGATTGAGATGGGCATTATCTTACAAACACAATGAGCATATTTTCAGTTATTACTGAAACTGCTAAGGTCCAAATAATAACTTGAAGTGACTGAGAAGGAACTTTAGCCTGCCATGACTCACTGCTCCAGCTGTCTAGCTGAGGACCTTCACATCCTGTCCACCTCTAAATCAAGGGAAAGCAGACACTACTTGCTCTTTCCCAGCATCTGCCTCCGCACGGTATTCATTACTGTGATGTTTAAAACCATATGTAAAATTTCCTGTTATCCCCTGCATATTGTGTAGGCTTTTCAATGTTTCCTCTCCTTCCCTTCCCTTCCCTTCCCTCCCCTTCCCTTCCCTTCCCTTCCCTTCCCTTCCCTTCCCTTCCCTTCCCTTCCCTTCCCGCGCCTTCCC
>VZRX01023549.1:0-31142 GCA_013398075.1 Notiomystis cincta | reverse complement strand
CCTTCCCTTCCCTTCCCTTCCCTTCCCTTCCCTTCCCTTCCTTTTCCACCTTCCCCCAAGTTTTGCTAAGCCTGACATTTCATCAAGATTTAAGCACATGAACAGCACACTTGAGGGTACTGCTTTGCAGAGCTGCTGATGCAGCCTTCATGTAGGCAGTGGTTGTTTATCCAGAGTGGGCTCAGTGCATGGCTGGGTTTAGGTTTAGGCAAGACAAAGCCTGTGAGTGCCTCAGGAGTTAGTTTCACAGTGCATTCCCTGCTGGTTTCTTTTAGTTCTTTCATATGCAGAGGTCAATACTTTTGTAGAGATTATCCTTTTAAATCAATGTCAGCTGACTTAAACTCAGATCAGCTTACACAAAGTCTGATGGTATTTGAAGCTGCAGGAAGAATATGTGTAAGCAGGGAATTTCATGCTGAAAGTTGGCCATTAGTGTAGATCCAGGCTCTGTTAAAGCATTTTGCAGCTTCTTTAGTGTCTACATATGACATGACAGTGGATTTACAACATGCTGTGACAGCCCCTCCAGCAGGACAGTGCCATTAATCTTCAGGCAGACTACTGAGATCAGCACTGATTTCATGTTTGGATCCCCAAATCCAGGATCCTGTGCCCAGCAGGACCGTAATGAAATAAGCTTGTTCCAGAGCCACAGGCCTTGATCTCAGCCTGGATTCCCCTAACTCATATTTAATCATAATACTTTTCACAGCTCCTCTGCAGGCTGTGATGTGGTGACTGAAGACATAGTCAAGCATTTAAGCACATGATTAACCTAAAGTGCTTGAAGGGAATTGTTGACTTCAGGAGAGCTGCTTGTATACTTTGGAGTTAAAATGCACTCAAGTGCTTCGCAGTTGAGTTAATTATCATTAAATACCTGCAACACAGACACGTGGAGATGACACAACCACAGATGTACTGCAGAGTACATCTCCTGGAGCAGTAATAGCAAATCTTGGGTTTAGGTACACCTTTAAAGTACATATTTCAACATTAAGCTGAGAAGATATTTCACTATTATAGAAGACCACAATACACTCAACATGCAAAACAGGAATATGCTTAACCTTTTTCCAAGATGTGCTTGCTTCCCACAGAATAACTGCAAAATAAATAAACTAATTGAAATTAAACAGATGCTGGTAGTTAATTACAGAATACTGAAAGTTTTCTAAGGGGAGGGGCCAGTCATGTAAACAACACAAAATAGAATAGAATAGAATAGAATAGAATAGAATAGAATAGAATAGAATAGAATAGAATAGAATAGAATAGAATAAGTGCTGGCTTTATTACTGTATTTTTTCCTGCGAAGGATGGGCAGGAAGCCATGCTGGGGTCCCGCTCGCGGTGCTGGGGACACTCTCGCAGGCCCCCGTGCCGTTCGCGGGGAGGGGGATGCGGAGGATGGGGAGGATGCCGGGCTCAGGCCAGCGGCTCCCGCGGGGCAGCAGCGGCCCCTGCCGGCCCAGAGCCGCAGCGCCCCGGCGGCCGCGGCTCCCCCGGGGTCACAAACATTTTTTTGTCAGCAGAAGTCCCCAGGTGGGCCGGGACTGTGCCAGGGCCCGACCCTTCCTTCCTCCCAGTGGTGGCAGCGGTGCTTTTCTGTACATTTGCCTCACTTATTCCCCTTGAAAAAATACCAAGAAAGAGCAAGTTTCGCCGGTAGTTCCCTCACCAGTGCGCTGAGAGCCGTGATTTCCAGGATGGATTAAATTATGCGGGGAGAGGCAGGAAGAGAGGCTGAGAGGAGATGTGAAATGCAAGACACTTGGCGTGGTTTGCATTTTAGTTTCTTGTATTGATTACTGCGAGATCCAGGGGGCGAAGGAAAAAAAAAAAAAGAAAAGACAAAAGCATTCGGCAGGTCTCCTACTCCAAATATTTCCAGGATGATTATACGTTCTATTAATCGAGGTTAAAGTAACCTCATTTGGCCAGCATTAATGAAAACATAGGGCGTGTGTTAACTAAAAATCACTTCGGCATCGCAAATTGAGATGCACTGGAATTCGGGGCAAGCAGTTGTCAGTGCGCGGGTTCCAGGTGCCATCTACTGGGCACATGCCATGCTGGAAAGGGACAGCGTTGCCTATCAGTGTGTTAAAGGTTTCATGTAAAATTACACACACAAAGTTCTCTGTAGACACTAAAGAGAGAAAGGTGTTTTTGGCATTCTATCTGCTTCAGGTTTTGGGCTGGAGCGAGCCTGGCAGTCCTGCCCGGCTTTTCTGAGTAAGCATCCTTCACAACTGATGGCTTGGAGTCTCTTTTTCAATGACTTTGTTTCAGCACTGCACCAGAAGCAGAAAGGACCAACCCCTTAAGTAAAGTGAGTCCCTGCCTGGGGAACTCCCAGCACACAGCCTGAATTCAGGGAAGCAGGTCCCTTTAGGACACTGCTAGCAGAACTGGCTTTTTGGGTCCTGGACTAAAAAAACACCAGATTATTCTGCAAATAAAGCAGTCTTTTGTGAGCTGCAGTTCTGGCTTTCAGGCCCCTTCCAAGTTTCTTTGATCTGTTACAAAGCAAAGCTACCATGCATTTTAAATTAATTTATCTTCCATCGCATCAGATTAAGAGTACACATATGGTAATTTCCTCCATCCTTCCCCTTCTCCATCTCTCTCTCTCCTGCACACACATCTCCCAAGGCTGTAGATATATAGACAAACAATCAGACTTTTTTGTTGGTTTCTTTTCAGTGTTGTTTCATTTTAATAGGACCAGTGGGAATTGGCCTACTTAATGAGAGAAGCTTTGAAACTTTTTGTTTAAATAAATCTTATTCCAAACTGTGAAGAGTAGGTAGAACTGGGGAAAAAAAAATACAAACTCCCTTAAATCTGAACAAAATCTTAACCAAAAAGGTTAACTGATGCAAGGTACTAAACATTTTATTTGGGTAAATTTGAATGTTTGCTTTCTAATATGGACATATGTATAATTTACAAAAACTTGTCAGTAATTTATAGTTTAAAACAAAATTATTTTGAAATATGAGACAGAGATTTCTCAATTTTGAAAATATTAATGTATTCACAATTTTGAAAAATGCTCTGAGCAATCTTTAACTTCAAAGGGTAATTTCAACTAACCCATTTCTATGACATATTTTGTACCAAAAAAATGCAAATGCACTTTTTTGAAAAGCCAGTTTCTCAAATAGTGATCAAGTCACTACAGCTTTTTAGCAACTACTGATTTTTCATCAGATCAAAATAAAAGCAAACCTAGTGAGAAAGCAGTTTTCTAAGACCATACTGGATAAATCCAGAAATCCATCTCTGTCCCAAAATATAATCAGTGTTACATAATCTACAATTACCAGAAAAAGATAAATCAGCACCTGTCAACTAATGAGGAAGGGTTATCATTAAATTATCCCATAGTAACAGCTCCTTCTCCTTTCTTCAAAAATCACTTTTTTAAACCTGCTTTTAATGCCTATTTCAAAAGACTGCTGTTATAAAATATAAATTCCCATGCTAAAAATCTCTTAAGATTCTTTCTCTAGAACCACATTCTAACAAGAAAGCAGTAAAACCACATACTTTATAAAAGATAAAAATACTTTACTTTGGCAGTTAAGAAAAGGGCTTGTTCTGGGTCAGTTACTCTGTTTCTGTTGACACAGCAGAGGCAGTGTAAGCATAGATCTGCCAGATGCTTCTGAACTACTGTCACAAGAGAGGAGGACACATTCCCAAATTTTGAAGTTCACAAGAGGTCTGGCCCCAGTCCATGGGTCAAGTGTTTGCTGCAAGGGGATCTATCTGCTTTGCAACTTTGCTTTCAAGTCAGGCAGCATCATCCTCTATCCTTGACCACATACCCTTACTCTCAGATAAATGTACAAGGGAACCATTGGATATTCTTCCTTACCATTCTCCATGATTTCTCCTCTGTTTCCTCCTCCACTGCTTCCTTTTGCACCTTGGTTTAGGTGTGAGCGAGTCCTGTGAGCCTTGCTCCCAGAGCAGGCTAAGAAGACCTGCAGCCCACAGCAATCTTTCTGTGCTGTATTTCTAGCCATCATTCCTGCTCCTAACACCACCACTGGTCACTGTGATCCTTCTGGAAGGTGCTCCACAGAATTTTGGTGTTTGCTTAAATACAGCTTTGGACTAGAACAGTGCTGTCAATTTTGACTAAGCAAAATACCCTAGGGGTCTAAAGGAGGGAAGAAACTACAGCCAGTTTAGAATGAAAATCTCTCCAGCTGCAAAAAACTTCTCAGCACTAATCATTCAATCATGCTCAGATGGAGAAAGTGGTCACCCTGAGTTTGCCTAAATGTGTGTATGAACCAAGCTTGTTTTGCCTGAAATTTTCTTTATAAGCACAGTAGTGGTCTCCTGTCTGTATTAAGTTTTTAGGTGCTTCTCTTGACTTCTTTTATTTCTTCAGCCTCCCAGCTAAAATGCTGAAATAACTGCCCATGATCCTACTTGCCTGGCACTGTCAGAGGAAGAAGGGAATGATTTAATAACTTAAGGCTACAGAAATGTTTTCAGCCAAACCAACAATCGAACTCCAAAGTTCTCTGAGATTTGATTCATGGTGTTTACAAAACTCTGATTCTGTGACCTCCACATGTCATTGCAATCATAAATAACTGGCTGTCTCCCTCTGTTCTTTTTTGCTTCCCATTATCCACTCTCCATCTCTTACTTCATCCTTAAATCACACGTTCCAAGGAACAGAGACCATCTTTTCACAATAATCAACAGTGCAGGACTATGCTCTAACACAAGCAATGACTACTCAGGGCAGTGACTGAAAACACCCCTTCTGTGCCTCCTCTGAGAGCAGTTAACATCAGGTCACTGTGGTCTCAGCTGCACAAGGTACCTGGGCAAAACACAGACCCAGCAATCATATTATTACATTCTAGTGTTCTGCTCTGCACTCTTCTGTTTACAAACAATATTAAGTAGCTTGCAAATGTGATGCTTGGAATTCAACATGTCATTTTAACCACCAACTTCAAGTGTGAGGTACTTAAGTTTAATGGAAGAAAAAAAAAAAAAAGAATACTGCAAGAAAAGCATCATCTCAAAATATGTTATGCTCTAGTATGGAAGGAGGCAAAAATGTGAAGGCAAAAATGCCTGTCACTACATCCAAATGTAAGAAATTCCAAGGAGGCTGGTATAATCAATCACAGAAAGCTCAAGTAAATTTTTCATTGTGAGTTTTCCTCACAATTGGTTATATAACCAATGCATTGGTAGGACAGAGAGAGAGATTTCTCTTCAGACAGAAAGAAGTTGTTTAAATCTTTTATGGGAATATATAAAGAGTATTAATCAGATTTTGTTTTAATATGCCAAATTACACAAAAATAAAAAGGGGGAGGGGAATACAAAAGCCTTTTAACAAATGAAAATTACAGTCAGAACTAGTTTTAAAGTTAACCTACTGGCAAACATCCATATCTAATAAAAGCAACTTTACCAACACTCCCCACCAAGACCTTTCTTTCCCTCCCCCAATATCCCCATGTGCTTAAAAAGTAGCCATGACAATTCCTAAGTATGTTGTATAGCTAAAGTATAAGACATCAGTTAATGAACTATGTACCCCTAGATCTGAATGGGAAAGTATGTCACATATGCTTAGATAACATCAGAAATAGAAAAGTCATGGGAAAGGAACTGAGAAACTACATTAGCCTATGAAAACTAAGATAAAAATCTAGCCCAGACCTCTAAGGTCTTTGAGGTCTTTCACATGACCAAATTATTTCATCATTTGCAATGTTCAGGGGCAATTCAATCTGGGACTGCTTACTTAGTAAATGGCTTTCTTTTTTTGAGGCCCATCTCACCTTGCTGAAAATGCTGCTAAGTCTACACTAAGTACTCTTTGGACATGTGGGGAAAGGTGGTAGAGGTTTGAATATTTCTGATCTATCCAATCTCAAAGGAAGTGGATGGTCTCAGCAGCTGAGATCCTGTGCTGGCCTCTATCTACTTGTCTGTGGTTTGATAATTTCTAGGCAGAATTTCAAGACAGGAGGTTTGTACAACACTCTTTCATTTGGCTTTTCTTTTTGGCTTATGAGAGACCACCTCCCAACCTCAATACCATGTATGCTGGGCTTGTGTGAACTCAAAGGCCTTTTCTGCAGGGACAGAACAAGCATAGAGTAGAGGGGATGGTAAACCTTAAATACAGAGTTAAGGTGAGGAAAAACCTCACTTCACCATCTGGTGTCTGCAAAGACCAGACCTATGCTAAGAACAGTGGATGAACATAGCTTGTTAAGAAAACAAGAAGTTACTGTACTTACAAAGAACTTGTGCTTAGGAACATAATATTTGATTACTTTCCATGGACCAGCATTTGTGGCTGTCTTGTCTACAGTTTGCTTTTGGGTACTTTTGATATGTAATACATGTTATTAATACTGTTATTTTGTATATGTATCCCTAATTATGCTGAAAGAGTCACAGATTTTAACAATGAAAAATAAGCCCTCTAAATTCTGGCCTGTGCAACAGGCCAGTGGTAAGGAGATACAAAAGAGTATCAGGGAAGGCTGGGAGAATACTGAACCAGAGCAGATGTGCAAATACAACAATAGTAAGAAAAATTAAAGAATTTCAGAGATGAATATTTAAAGTGAAAATCCATCTTCCATTTTAATTTTTTTAACAACGAAAGAACTCTCCATGTGATCTACTTTTTTCATATGGTTGAAACATGAAAATCTAGAATTAAAATTACATTTTAAAATATATTATATATCTGTTTCAAAGAACATCCAGGCAAACCTGCTTTCTCTTTTTCTCTTGTGCACCTTTCCACGCATCTTTTTCCTGTGTTGATCTTTCAGGCTCTGATTCCATGTGACTGAAGTCAGGTGAACTGTTGTTGTTGGCTCCACTGGAGCAGGTTAATACTCAAAACTCCATCTGTCTGCAACTCTTCTTTTCTGTCTGTACCTCTTATTTTCACCAAGGATATGAATAGAAACAATACCTTCACATGAAAGGTGCTTTACTCAAATAGTAACTCTTGGAGAACCACCATCAGCCCTGGGATGAAACAATCCTTTATTCTGACTTTGCTATTATGCAAATAATTTAATAGATTTCTAACCTTTCCAGATAGAATATGTAAATTGCACCTCCTTACAAACAGGGTTGCTTCACCTTCATTCCCTCAACTAAATAAGAAATAAATGGCACAATAAGAAATGTAGGGATGTCAGTTTGTTTGAATATACTTTGGTATCCTCTTTGTAGTACATGCAGGTTGGGTTAAGCAGGTAGGTTTTCTCTTCATTATAGTTTAAATACTTACCTTACAGATCTATAATGCAAGGAAAACACAAAAGAAGGCTTTTAACAGCCATTAATCCTTCTAAGGAACTAAGCCAGACCAAAAATGAAGGCTAAGTTAAAGCTGAAAGGCTTTTGCAGGCACAGAGACTCTGGTATATAGGATGGTAAGAAGTTAGTGCAGAAACACTAACAAGCAGATAAATGCTTTTGCCACTACAGTTCATTTCTTGTTTCTGCTGTCACAGGATATATTCAAGTACCTCAGCACAGTTTCGTGGGTGGAACTCCATCTACTCTCAGCAATTTGAACAGCACAGCTATTCCGGTCACACATCAGGACTCAACACATTCCTCCTGGCAAAAGACTGTACTCCAGGCAGAGAAATGCTGCCAAGAGGTTATGTTTGATTTGTGACAAAGAGATAAGAAAGCACACAAAAGTTAAAATTCTCCAGGAAATGTTAAAATGAAGGTGAAAACCTCTGAAAGGAGGATGAAATACCCCTCCCCTCAATGCACGAAACTGCTGAGCTTCATTACACACTTCTGGTAGATGCCAGTAAGTTGTTCCTTGGTTTGCTCTTGCTTAAAATTCAGCACCTCAGCATGGTTGAGTTATGGCCAGCATTATCTAAACCTTGACATCATTCAAAGAGAACCTCTCCAGGACTGTCCAGGAATGCCTCACCCTTATACCAGCACCAGATAAACACCAAGTCCTATTTATTCCCCAGTCTCTTACTTCAACATGGAAGGATGTAATTCACACTCTATGTGACTTTGAAAGACCAGGGTATTTCTGAAATCTTAAGGCAGTGAAAATAGAATAAACTGACTTTTACTAGAGTAGAACTGGATCAAAAGAGAGGTGATCTTCAAATAGTGGTAATGAACCTTAACTACATTCAGCGTTGTACCCTCCTGCTATTAGACTGTATATACTTCAGGCACTGAAGTTAAAAGATTTTAACTTACATACACAAAGGGCAAGGTAAACTACACATTTTATCAACTAATAGGTCTTTTAAATAGCAGAGACAAGAGCTCCCAAAGGCACTGCTGACAATATCATGCAAGTCATCTAGTAATCATGATCCAGCCTACAAGACACACAAAGAAAACTTTTGTATATGAAACATCATTTCAGAATCTCACAAGACCAGAAAGCTCTCAGTGTTTCAAAAAGAGATTAAATGTTAACTCCGTTGGTCTCTTTTGTCTGAAATTCACTCTTTCTATGAAATTCAACACCACACAAAGAGCCAGAATCAGGATTAAGGATCTCATAAACCCCATTTAATGCCTTAAAAAGGCTTCTGTGCAGAAATGAATTCCAGTCTCTGAGAAAAGTTGTACTATTCACAAAAGCAGGAGGGAGGGGGGGACTTCAGAATTACTATGAAAACTGTGCTCCAGGAAATTTTAAAACTTTTTTTGGAAACATACTTCCTCTAAATCAAGATGTATGCTCTTTAAAATAGGCATTGAAAATGTAATCTTAAAACGTTTTCACTTAAAAAGTTGTAATTATTAAAGTCAATTTCTCTGTTGCTACTGACTACAGAGTGAGAGCAACAAAATGACAAGAATCAGGTCAAAGTCAGCCAGCAGCTACAAGGCTTACCATTTGCAGGGATTGTCCCTAAAATTAGGGAAATGGTCTTCTATTGACAAGAAACAGAAGGCAGAGAAATGCAGGATAGTGAGTCCCCTGTAATATGCTCTTCATGTACCAGGAGGTTGAGGTCAAAGAAGACAAAGAGAAAGAATAAAAGAACAAACAAAAAAAAAAAAAAAAAAAGAAAAGAAGATGACCTTATATTCAATTTCTATACTTCAGGTATAGTCCTACTTGGGGACCTCCCTATGAGTCCTAGAAGCTCTTTCTGCTGATAAAACTGTTATTGTGTGTTAATTTATGTCTCTAATGCATGCCATAAATGGACTGAGCAGTGTATTTGGTGAAGGGACAGGGAGTCCCTGGTGATGTAAGCAGGTGACCAGTAAAAAGTGCCTTCTAAGGAACAGCAATGCTGAAAATTTATTTCAGAAGCATAAAAGCTCATTGTCATGGGTGCCACTGCCTAAACCTCTTGTCAAACTCGGAGGTGGCTTGTCACTTCTGCTTTAACATGCTGTTTGAGCTATTGCAATCTGTCAGAGAGCAACAGCAACTAGGCTAAACCTCTTCATAAGTTAAAAAGAGATTTTTAAGTTGTTTTATTTATTTTGGTTTTTTTCTTTTTTCCAGTTGGAGTAAATTCCAACACCACTATTTGGGCACGAGCCAGCCTAATGCTCAGTATGCCTGGGAGTCCTGGGGCGTTTGCAAATGCTGCACTGCTGCAGGAAACAGTCCCTGGGAACTGCGGGCTCTGAGCTTCCCACTGCTTACCTTAGGGAAAGGAGAATACCCCAGGCAGGAAGGGTCTGTTTTGTGGAAGGAATGTACACATAACCCTGTACATCACCGAACCCCAGAAGAGCTAAAGCTCCAGAGAAACTGCAATGTGCACACAGCAGCAGCCAGACAACTAACAGACCAGCTGGAAAGCAGCAGAGCAAACACTCAGCAGCTAAAACAGCCAGCAACAGAAGAGGCTGCCACTTCAAAATATAATCATTTCTCTACTATCTAAAATCATATGGGACTGGAATACCCCAGTAAAATATAAAACTCAATCCTGGGGAGATGCTGCTGCCATCACATGGCACAGTAACTGCATGAACTCAGTAAAATTGCAATGGTACACAAGAAAATCAACTGCATTTATTTTCTATGAGACCAATGAGTTTGCTTAACATATAAGGAACATATAAACATACTTAAGAGAACAGTTTTGAGGAAAATTGATCTGTTTGGAAGACTTCTGTGTCTTGACTGAATTCTGCTACTAAAATCTAGGGATGCACATGACCCCATGCTCTATACTCCCCTGGGACTGGGGCTCACCTGAAAAATCCTCAGGATATAAGCATTGTGAATAGTAAAAACTTTTTACTGTACTTCAGAAGCCAGTATCCATAACTGAAACTCTTCATGTCATCGAAGTAGGAAAAAAATGTATTCACTATATATTTTCTTCAGTTACATATAATATTTTCACTGTAATTACGTTATTTCCGTCTGCTGTATTACAGGAGTGAAACTACCAGGATTCCTTCCTGCCTTTTGTCACAAGGTGGCGACGTTGGAAGCAAGAAATGTGATGGAAACCCGGGACAGAGCAGCACCCTGAAATGCTGACTTCCACTCCGCTTTGGAGGAAATAATAAATCATGGGCAAACTCTGATCCGTTTATTTACCTGAAAATTCACGTACTGACTTTAAACGTAAAGCAATTAAAAGAAATGTCAGCCCAGGGCTATAAATCCCTTAATGCAATCTAATCCTTGAATTATCACCCATATAATCCTTTCGATATAAACATTTTGGTGGGAATTCACCCCACCTGTGCACACCTCTTCACCATATCAAATTCATTATGTAAATAAGATGAGAAATAATGGTCTTTCCTTTCTAGGATTTCTTCTCCTTATGATTTTATTAGCAGCTATTTTTAAAGAAATATATGGAAGCAATTACAAGACAGTGTTAAAACAGTACAAAAATATGTCAGCAGGATGAGTTCCAAGGTAACTGCAGTTTCCTGCCACAGACCAAGCAAAGCAGAAAAAAAATTAAGACATGAATCTTGTTATTAAAAAGCATCTGTAAGCTTATTAGCTCTGAACAGCATCCAGCATCCTATTCAAAGACGTTTTATGCAGAAAAATGAGCAGAAGCTCATTATTCACAGAATCATAGAATCGTCAGGGCTGTAAAAGACTTTTAAGATCAAGCCCAACCACCGGCCCAGCACCAACACCGTGTTCACCACTAAAACCTGTCCTCAGGTGCTATATCCACACGCCTTTCCAGGGACGATGACTCCACCACTTCAGCCTGTTCCAAAGCTTGACCATCCTTTCAGGAATTTCTCCTAATGTACGACCTCAACCTCCCCTGGCGCAACTTGAGGCCATTTCCTCCTGTCCTATCCTTGCTACGCGCTCCTTTCAGGCAGTAATAGAGAACGATAAAGGACCCCCGAGCCTGCTTTTCTCCAGGTTAAACACCCGCAGCTCCCTCAGACACCGGGTTTGCTCCCAGGGCTGCTGAGGGAGGAAGCTGCTGTGGCGGGGGCGCCTCACACCAGCGCCGGGCCCCGCCAGCCTCGCTGGGGAGGTGCCGTACCCCACAAGCCCAAGCGGATTTTTCTCGAGAATGCACCTAGGACAGGCACAAACAATTTAACCACCACACAGCCGCACTGCCTAAGACCTCGGGGTGAGGAGCAGGGAGGGCGCCGAGGCGGGACTCGAACCCACATCTCCGGTTCGCCGGGCACTGCGCTCCGACGCGAACACGGCCCCCCCTCAGCGACAGCACTGCCGTACCCAGCGCGCATTGAGTGGCAGGTGCGGCGGCCAATCGCGGCGCGCGAGGCGGCGGAGGGGGCGGCNTTCCTGCCGCTCCGCCACGCTGGGGGCGGGAGCGCCTGGGTGTCCTGAGTAAGGTGAAGCCTCTCGAGACGCTGCTACAGGTGCTGAGTTTTGTTTGGTGCTGGTTTCCACGTGTGTCTCTTAATGATGCCGCTAAATCGTAAGCATATGGAGCAGAATATGTATGTTAATGTACTCTTTTTTTTTTTTTAACTTTTAATGGCGCAGTGTAATAAGTGCGTTGTTCTACCGGTTTATATTTTGGTGTGTTGTTACAGCCTTCCGATGGGGTTAAAACCAGCTGTCAGAAGATATGAAACAAGGAATAAGGCAGCAAGGACAGAAGTGCCGTCATCCAAGTCCCGAGTGGACTGGAGACGCACCAGAAGGGCGCTCACACTGCTTGACAGCAGTGACGAATTCTCAGCCACCTCTGAGGAGGAGTCCGCCGAATCAGAAAGTGAAACGGAGGAGGAGGAGGATCAAAGGGCCGTGAAGAAGAGTCTTTCGGATCAGGAGGAGAAAGGCCACCGTGGGGAAGTGGCAGAAGATGGGGACGATGAGTGCGTTGTGCCTGGGAAGCGCAGGAGGTTGAGCACCTCTGTCATATATGACAGTGATGAAAGCGAGGACAGTGACGTACTTGTTAGAAAGGTTTCTGCCAAACGCCGCTCTATAATGGATGACGATGAGAGTTCTGAAGAACAGCAGCCTGATAAAACATGCCCTGATAAAACAGAGAACGTTCCTACTAATAGGAAACAGACAGTGCTTGCAAAATTGAAAGAACTTGCAAGACAAAGCTCAGCTCGGCGATCCTGCGGCAGTTCAAATTGTGAGGTCTGGGTTTTGTCTTTGAAATTTAATTGGAGAAAATATTTAGCGTGAGGAAGTTTAAGAGATACATATCAGTGGGATTTTTTGGGTTTGAATTCATGACAAATGAATAGTTCTGTAATATTTCAACAGTCACATTAACAGGATAACAATAGTGACTACTGAAAATCTATCAATATCAAATTATTTTTATCAGGAAGTAGAATATCTGCTCAAGTGTCTTGGAGATCTCAAGTTAGCTTAATTCCTGGAAGTAGATTGAAGAGAGGTACATGGAAACAGCTAGTTTAAAGCTGAAAGTAATTGTCTTCTAGTACAGAGTGATGTATTTTTTGGAAATGTGTGGTTTCTTGTTAATTGAACAAATGGTGTTATTAGATGCTCAAAAATCATAGCTGGTGTACATAGTATTTTGTTTGTGCAAATCCTGAAGATTCTTGTTTGAATTACTTTTTAAAATTTAATTAGGATTCTAATAGCGACACAGAAGAGGAACCACTCTGTCAGTTGCCCCTCACACCATCAGAAGGTAGTGAAGCTGATGATGGCAGCATGAAAGATTTTATAGTAGAGGAAGAGGAAAACAACGATGATGACGATGACAACGACAGCACAAAGCACGTGAAGAGTGACAATCAGCCACATCAAAAGCAACCAAATCCATCAAACAGTGAGCTGCTGGCACGCTACATCCCACAACGTAAGATCAAAATTGGTGATCATTCTTCATGTATAATTTGCTCATAGTACTGTAATAAAAATTAATTGTTTCTATTGAGATCCCTGGTGAAAATAGGACATACAGACAGAAATACAAATGCTAAGGAATAGGATATGATATTTAAAAGCAGATGCTTAAAAGGTTTCAATTTATTGTGAAGGCATTCTGATTTCCACAGTAAGCTAAAACAGTCTTTTGATATCTGATTGAAGAGAGGGTGTAAGTTGGAGGGGAGAAAATTAAACCTTATTACACAATATTTTTTAAGTTGGTCTGATTTAGGATGAAGTAGGCTGCCTATGATGCATTTATTCCTGTGGAGACCTGACAGCATCATCCTCCATCCTATGATCTTGTGGTTTATGCTAAGAGCAGCTATGTTAATCTGTCCAAATACTGTTCTCGCTATGAATTTGGGTCTTGGGATTTTATTTTTTGAATTTTTTTGTTTGGTTGGGGTTTTTTTTGTTGTTTCTTTGTTGTTGTTATTGTTGTTTGGGGTTTTTTTTAATGTATTTTTATTCTTTGGTGGAAAGACTTGGGACCAGAGAGCTAGAAGGATTTCTGACTTCATTAGCCAATCTAGGCCAAATTACACAGAGCAAGAAAACTGTTCAAGCTGTTCTTTTGTGAAAACCAATTTCTGGATGGAGCAGAGAGATTTGAAACAGAACATTAGGCAAGTTATTTTCTTCCATATTTTGTTGTTCAGAAGCAGGTGTGTACTGACTGGACAGTCAGTGCTAGCATTGGTAGTCACAAGCATTTTTGGTATTTCTTCCCCAGTGAAGACCTCAGCAGAGCTGTATTTGAAAGAAATAAAAAAATGAACACAACAAACAAAACACAAGTAAAAAATCCACGACCACAACATAAGCCTGGCCTTTTCTGATTTACATTATTTTCTGCTATTCATAGAACAAATTATTCACTTCTAATGTTTGTAGCTCTTACTGTGGACTTGTCTTGCTGGAAGCACATGTGACTTTAGGATGCTAAAATTCTGTGGGATCAATTTAAAGGCAAAATCCTATGGGTGTGGATATTGTACATAGAATTTGTTTCTAACTCTATATTTAAATAACGTTACATTTCTAAATTTACAATACTGGAGAAAAACAATTCTTACAGAACTTCTAACATGGCTTACTTTTTAAAAATTTTTTTCCTTCTTTTGGTAAATTTTGATTGTATTGCTTTCTTCTCAGTATCTCGCTGTGATCATTTTGTACACTTCAAAAGAATAGTCAAGGCTTTCCTCATAAATGCAATTGATGACACTTTTCTGAGCTCATTATATGGTAAGTAGATTGCATTAAATAATGTAATAATGCATTCAGAGTTATACAAAGCAATTTATTCTAGGGAAAGGTGTTTCTGCTGATTAGAGTATAGAACTGAGGGTTCTGAAATCTGTGGTTTTCCTGCTATTTAACTTTGGTGGGGAAGGGCAGAGGGGACTCTATCTGAAAATGATACAGTAATCTTGGAAAAATGTGTAGACTTAATTCTTAAGAACAGAAGGCTTAAAATGCCTTCTTGAGATGCAGGAATGTATTTCTGTGTTTCTAATCAGTAGTAACCTTTCCAGCATGAAAACCAAATTAGTTTCAAAGCAGGTATCTCAATGAAAACATTGCAAGGTCAGCTGGTTTGTCATAATCTCTTGTGCTTCACAGCTTTTTTTTCTCAGGAATTTGATAGATAATTTATTATTTTAGTCATGGAGATTACTATATATCGGGGGGAGGACCATTTTTTTTAACATTTCAGATAAAGAAACTTCAGCTGCAGTCAGTACTTGTCTTACCACTTTCTGAGGAAGTACTTTTTGGCATTTGGCCTAGTGGGGCTGAATGACAGCCTCTCACATAGTTTCATAAGCACTGTAAAGATGGGATTAAGGAGAAGACTCTCAGTGTCAGACTGTGGAAGGAGTCAGTAAATTGCCAAGCGTGGAGGTTTTGGTGTCATCAGGAACTAAGGGAATGGAGAAGCTGAAGTACACCACAGACCTCAGAATAGAAACTATACACTCTTGGAGCTAAAAATGTCTTTCATCTACTGCTGCTGGTTCTTTCAGGTGTTTGGTTTGTTTTGTTTCAACAAGTAAAAACAAGCCTTTGAGAAGTAATAAGTAACCACTGCCAGATTAATGTTGTAATAGCTTCCTTCTATTTCAAATGGTATCTGCTCAGTAAAATGTAACAACTTACTGCCAAGTCGCTGGAAGTAAATGAGCTGTGCGGGTGAGCTGGAGGTTGTACCTGAACATTGTATGAACATTACCTAGCATTACAAAAATGTATTTTTATAATGTAGACTGGATTGTTCTGAGTTAATGGAAGGGAAGCTGTTCATTAGGTTTGACTCAAGAGTAGCTACTACAGTATTGGAGTTCACACTTGCTTTTTATTGGGAGGAATTTTGTTTTGTGGTCTAGCACAGCCTCTTCAAGCTCATACTGCAAACGTGTGTGTAAAGAGAATATGGAAAAACAGTTAATTGAGATTATGGTGGCTTAACTACTTTTATATAGAAAGCTAGATAGCCAGTGGTCCTTCTCAGCTCTGCTTTTTTTTTTGGATGACAGCTTTGCCAGAAGACATGGGAAGGTAGCTGAATTAAGTTTTCTGTCTGTTCACGCTGAAGTTCCAGGACAGTGTGCATTGGCCTGCATCTAGGGAAGTCCTGTTTTAATTCCTGGAGTTCATCATGTGTTTGGGAAACACTAGTGAAATAGTGGTAGTTTTACTCATCCTTGTGCTTTTTTATTTATTCTGCTTGTGTAAGTATTTGGAAGTATTTATGCTGCCTTACTCAAGGCATCCAGTGTTGCTTCTGAAATAAAGGTCAGTTTTTCTGTGCTCTTTATAAGTAACAAAGAGAGTTGTCAAAATTTCTGCTCTGAAGTAGCTCAGAGCAGTTTGTTTTCATAGATTCCAACCATTTCCCTTATTCATTATGAACAACTTAAACAGATAGGTCAAAAAACAAGACATTCCCCCACATGCTTCTTCTTTTTCCATTCATTTTAATGGGATTGAGTGAATGGATCTCCATTTGGGATAAGAGGTTTTGACTTCATTTTAGAGTTTATTCATGTACCCCTTTTAAAAAATAAAATATATCCCTTTATCAAGATGCATGGATTGCATGGATCACTTTTAGGGGTAACAGCACATGTATTGAATAATAGTCTAGTAAAATAATTCATAGTTCTTAGTATGCAGAAGCATAACGTCCTTGAAAATTTTATCTAAAAAAACTTGTACAACATAGGGTGGTCAGCAAATTAGTAATGAATCTCACTGAACAGATGGAACAAGACAAAAGAAGTATGCACAAGATATGCTGCTCTCACTTCATTATTTGGACAACCGCTTCATTCAGCCTCGTCTTGAGAACTTAATCTGTAGAAGTCGCTGGAAAGATCGATACAAGGTGTGTAGATTTGACTTTAAATGCTGAAATTCTCTGTAAGTCACTATGATTATATATCCTTTTTAATAGAAACTATTGTTCTTTAAATAAAATAATTTGTTTTGATGCCACATGAGAAATATTTTACATATTGGTAACCACATAAACATTCAGGTAGCAGGACAGAAAGTGTTCTCAGCTACCTGAACGTGTCTCCTGCTAACTTCAGCAGATGACTTTTGAGGATTTTTTTGTCACTTGCTCAATGCTGTAACAAAATGTTTTCCTCGTCCCACAAAGAGGTAAACAGTATGTTTGTCATGAACTTTCTGCTACTACAGAAATTAAGTCAGTATAATTAGTCATTGTGCATCTATTACTAGACGAGTATCAGTGTGATAGATATGGAGATCTAATAATCACTGTAACAACAAAGATCTACATCCCTTTCATTTCTCTTGGACTAATTTTGTGTGAGTACAGAGTACTCAGCAGCCTGTTTGAGACATCATTCAGTTTACAGAGATTCTTTAATGTTATTTGGAATCTGTTTTTCAGGAGCGTATAGATTGTTACCCAGATGTTCGCATAAGCTTGAAAAATACAAAAAATATGTCTTGTCAGGCCTGTGAAATGAAGCAGTGTTGTAAGTTCAATGTGTTGCTCTCTGGAAGGCTTTATAATGGTAAAACTTTGGAAGTGGATGACTTCATGTCAGATGATAAACAGGTAATTTCAAACCAGCACTCTGTTTTTAAGCTTTACATAGTATTACATAAAATCACCTATCAACACCTATAATTCTAGATGCAAGTGTTAGGCTATTGTTTTTCTACGTCTATTATTTTTTAAATATGAGGAACAATTTGCAGTTTGGAGGAGTATAGTCTTGGATTTAGCTACAAATTATGAAGGAAGTTCCTATAAAACTTGAAAACATGAATGGAGGCATTGCCTTCTGCCTGCCCCTCCCCTTCCTCCTTTCTTATATGTTTGGAAAGAGGTAGTGAAAATATCCTCAAATAAATCCAACTTCTAACAGGAAAATAAATCAGATTTTTTTTCTATGACCTTTGGGTTTGCCTGCATCATAATGGCCCATGTGCTGTTTCCTGCCCACATCTACCCACTAATGAAAAAGTCCTTTACCTTTGTGTGTGTCTATAATGCCCTTCAGACTTTCCCAGCAGAAATCTTGCATTGATTTGTGGTCAGAAACGTTGTAAAAGTAATTTTCTGTATGATGGACAATCATCACCATTGAATGATTGTGTTTTCTATTTTGTTGCAGGTAAGGTTTGTTCTACATTGGGTCACTAGGTTTGCTAATTCTGTTCCTGCTCTGCCTCTAGCACTTGGAGGGTCCACATGCATTGCAGCAGTTCTTGTTTGCTCTAGGGTCAAACCCTGAGTGAAACAGTGCACTGGTCATCCTAGCAGTCCAAGTGGGACCTTGTCAGAATTTACTGCTTCATTCTTCAGATTTTTTCCCACATCTGCTCTCCCACATAGCTGTTCACTCAGGACAAAGTATCTTGGCATCTCAGATGCATTGACACTTGAAGTTGCTGATCTCCTTTCAAGAAGACTTGTTCCAACCTACATCAATATATTTTATTAGAGCCTTTTCCCTAGTACTGCATTATCAGAACTATTTGTACAAACTAGAGACCACTTCTATTTAGGTAGTCTTTCAGCTATTTCTCCCACAGTTGTCACTTCTAGAACATTTTGGATTAATTTTTTTTTTTTACTAAAAGGCATCTTTCATGTTGTTACATAATGTTCCATTAGGCAGTCATTTTAGGTGACTTGAGAAGTCACCCAAAATAATTTAATAATAGCCTAATACAATTTTATTTCACAGCTGAGCCTTTTGAAAACCTTGACTCTCAAGAACCTGAGTGTTTCTAATATTTAGAGATCTTCCCTTCAAATTTACAGCTATACATAATCATTATGATTAGGTATGCCTATGACCTTCAGTAATTCAATTCATGACCTCCTATGACAAATTCAAAACACATGATTTGTCAAGAATAAAATATTTCTACAGTTGTTTACCAAGCTGATAATCCAAGTTCTGCCTTTCTTCCCTTTCAGGAGACACAGATGGTATTTTATTTGTGAGTGTAAAACATTTTTTGAATACCGCTGAAGTTCCTCACAATATTTGTTGAAAATAAAAAAGTTTCAGAACAAGGGTTTTTTTCAGTATATTTGGAAATGAGGCATAATAGGAATTCTTAAGTAAAAATAAAGTGAAGCCCTTGTCAAACAGGGAGTATTCTTTACTGAAGCTCAAACCTGTATTGTTTGGATGTTCACAATTTACAGATTTGAGAGATTATGATTTTTTCGTCATACAGGGCACTGCATGCAGTATAGGAGCTTGAAAATCTGTCCCAGAGTTTTTCTTATATTACAGACCCTTCTGAGCAGCAGTTGTTGATACTCTGTTACATATGTGCATGGTAGTCAAGTAAGCTAGGCTTTTCCAGCAGTGCTTTTCCCCTTTTAATCCTCTTTATTGCAGGAAAACAGTAAGTGCTCTGCAAGCATCCCAGCACTGATACTGCAGTCTGTCATAGCTGTTCTTCCTTACATACAGATCACTAATTTAAAAATACTCAGGTTTTCATGGGAAATGTGTGTCTTACCTAACCAGAAATAATTGGTGAACTAGCACAAGTATTTAATTTTTACTTAACTGCCAACTTAACTGTGGAAATAACAGTAGCAGTTCCCTCACTGTTGGCCAAATGTTGTCCTGCATAAAGTGTTGGCTATTTTTCATTTTGGAAAAAAACTTGAAATATCCTATGGAATATTGAACTAACTTGCTAGTTCATTGTTGTCCTCTTCAGCATAGCAGTACAAAATGAGATCTTTTTTTACCCTGTGTACATCAGGATCTGGGGACATGTCTCCTGTGTGCCCTGCTCAGTATAGATCAGTGGCTGTTTAAGCAGACTCAGGAGAGAGAGTAATTGAGCACTTTCCAGTCATTTTCAATAGTGTCTTGTAATGCAACATTTGTGTTCTTATGGTGACCTGCAATTTAGACTGCTAAAAGTTCTGTTCTCAAGCTGTCTTTAAAGCTCTGCTGGCAATGCACTGATCAACTTGTCCTGCCAATTTAGAAAAAAAATATGGAAGAAAAAAGGCTCACAATGCTACACAAAACTGCCATTTCACAAACTTAATTGACTGATAGAGAAGGCAGTTCAGCACTGACAGATCAAATTGAATGAAAACACATAATTGGACTATTTTCTGTAGATTTGTTTGAAAATACCCGAGAAGAGTGGATGTGAAGAGAAGAAAAACAGACCTCCAACCTCCTTCTTCTGCATAAAACTTTCCTTTTCTCTCATCTCTGAAGTATTCTCCTTTGCCAGTAGAAAGAGAAGAGAAACAGCTGTTTCAGTTTTGCTTAGGTTTGCAGTGATTGTTCACTGTGTAGGTGCCAATTCTCATTTACCCATGGTCAGGGAGAATGGACAGATTTAGAGATATAAGTGTCCCCCACGCTTCCCTGCTCCTTATGTCACCTGGATTATAAACTGTTTTCTACTCTCGGTCTTGGTGTTTTGTTTATAATATGTTTAGAGGACATGGATTCAGTCACTACATGTTGTGCTATTGTCCAGCCTTGCTCCTACATTCCGTACAAAGTGATTTAACACAACTTTGGCTGATAGGGCCAGCTTGAGTAGATAAGTTAAGCATTAACACAGAGGGACTGAGAACTGGGAGGGGAAAAAATTAGAGTGAGTACAGTACTGAGATTCTTTCCAAAGCTGCATTCTGAAATAGCATTGTATTTTTAGACTATCTTTCTTCCTGAAAAACACAATACATAGTTACATTTATATGATATTTAGCTATTTGCCTTTGGCATTTCTCCACCTCACACATAAATAAGCTATGAAACTCATTGCCACAGGATATTTTGGAAGGGAAAAATAGTATTGGGTCCCAGAATGGATTAGACAAGTTCTTGGGAAAGGTTCTTTCACACTATGGAGTATGATATTTGGGATGATACAGACAATCTTTACTCTTCACTGCCAGAAATGTGTGTTAATCTTACGATCATTCTAATGTTTGTGCTGGATCTTACAGTAACTTCCTAAATGTCTCCTGCTAGCTGTTGTCACAGGGGAAAAAACTGGGCCATCAGTTTGATGCAAGATGGTATCTCCTATTTTATATCACATAATGTTCCAAATGCCACACCTCATTGCTTGGGATATTTGAAAAGTTGTGTAATGCTCTACAAAGCACTGCAGCTCATTTCTTCATTGCTGCAGTGTTTGAAATGGTACTTCTGGAAATATGAATTAATCAAGGCTCAGCATTGGTTGGTAGTCTTGCACTTCAGAAGCACCTGCAGCACTGAACACAAGCCTTCATTTTTCAGTTTGGGGGATACTAGAAAATGGAGCTGTGTAAAGGTACAATACATACATGATCAGTAGAGAATTAAAATGTAGTAATAGGCATTTTGTATCTATGTATCTATGTAATGTTTAAAATTTCAGTTAATAACCATTTACTGTAGGTCAGATCAAAAGTTCTTTTAAGTGAGTGTGTCTCTTGACTTAACTGATACTATGCCTGATGATATCCACTGAGCTGCTGGTTAATATATTTTAAGGAATTAAAATATATTAATATAGTTAAGAAAATATGTAACTAATACATATAAATTCTGTTTACATAATCTTTAAAAAGGCACTTTTCTGTTACTTTCATTGTTGGCAGATAGGGCTAGTGCTAGGTTGCACAGGTAGGTCAGGTGTTTTGGGGAACTGCTCACAGATGCAAACATTTGGTCATGCATTCAGGAAAGCTCCCTGAAAATGTGGGTTGTAAGCATTAATTAAAACTCAACTTTCTTGTAATTTGAGAGTATTCAGATTATTGGCAATAAGTGGTATCACTGTTGTGGCTCAGAAGATTGGTTCTTATGTATATATATGTGCATGTAATCTAAAACAGCAATACAATTGCAGCTTGCATTACTGATGCAGAGAACTTTAGCCATTTACGTACTTGTTATGGAAAGGTGTGCCAAGACATCAGTCCAAAACAATTTTGTCCTTGGAGGATAAGTTGATGAGGGTGGTTTTGGTTTGGGTTGGGGTATTTTTAAGAAAAAGGAAGTTAATTCCTTTACGCATGTATTAATTATGTTGCTTTTTAGAAAACCTGATTTCCAAAAGCCAGCCAGATGTAGATTTCTTACCTGATAGGCTTTGGAGTTGGGTTGGAGTAGTAGTCAGTGCACCTGTGGGTCATTTATGGGGGATAGAATCTTCTGACTTGCCATTGTATCTACCAGAACTACTGTTCTGGTAGACATGGAACAAAACCTTCTCTTGTGAAATGTGGGATGTGCTTAAACACGGGTGAAAATTGAGTCTTGCTCCCTCCCCACACCTCTAATGTCACATAATCTTAGTGAACACATAGGATAGCCAAAGATTCTTGTGACCAATATATTACTCAGTATTTTCATGGTAGTGCTGATAGATGATAACAAATCTATTCTAATCCATGCTCTGATTATGTAGTAACAGGCACATTTACCATTTGTTTATCTATAAATACTGCTGTAAAGAAAACTGTGAAATAAGACAGTTCCATCTTTTCTGTGTGGAAATCATAGAAGTAAAACTTGTAGTAACTGGGAGATGCAGAGGCTTTATTTTCTGCAGCATTATGGCTTAGCTATTCTTCCCAGACAATTGCAGGTTAACATTTGTATTGCATAAAACTTCAAGTTCAGATTTTATTTTTTTGAAATTCAACCTCTCCATTTCTTAAGTGCTGTGAGGCATATGTCTGTATGTGTTTATATGTATTTCTTGAAGAAATACTGAATATTATTCAGTGTACTAAATGTTAAAACCAGTACTTCATCTCCTTAGGAAGTACTTACATATTAAGCAAAAGTAAGCAAATAATTCCTCTTCCTCTGCTTTCACAATATGATGTTTGTCTAAAGCGTTAGTGATTTTGTAACAAAGTTCCACGAGGAGATAGGAAAGATACAACCAACTACAAACATGATTGTGTTTGCAAGCAGACCACACTGATAAGCTGCCCTTGCTTGGACTTGCTGGCTGCCTGCTTGCTCCAAAATCCTTGTGCAGTGGCTCTGAAGACTACATGGGTTTGTGCTAATTTTATGCATGTAGTGTCATTCTGTTTATTTCATGATTCCAAAAACTTTCCTGAACTTACTTTAAATCTTACTAGATTAGCCCACCAGTTCTGTGTATTGTAAGGTAATCATGGTTCTATCCAAGGGAATGATTTGTTCCTTCTGGCCTAGGTTTTGAAGGTTGGCGTGGTGTGTGCAAATCGTACGAGAGTTTATCACAACTTGAAGCACTTCAAGTACAAGTTGTACATGCATTGCAGCTCTGTTGCTGGATTGGATGGTGTTGAAGATGAACCTGTCAAAGACACTGTAGAGCGGCTTTTCAGCCACTTGGAAGAGAGTGGGTGGATTCAGGAGGTATGACTGGGTTATTCCTGTATCCTTTTCCAAGCAGATAAAAGTAAGTTCAGATAAAAGTGATTTAATGGATCAGTTCTGAATGACAGGCCATCAATAATACATCTCAGCTCAGCCATTCCCTCATTTCTGCTGACCCAGTGTTTCAAACAGTGGGGTGCTGCTGTGCTCACACAGAGTTCTCATCAGCTTTTGACTTGAAGCTTTCTGACAGCAGCGTGATCTCTGGGCTGTGGTGGGCAGGCCCCTGTTTATTTGAAAGCAGCAACACAACAAACTTGAGCTGTAACTTAGAAAGATGGGAAAGATGTACATGAGGCACAGCAAGAATATTTTAGAATTCTGATCACACTGAAGTACTTTGAATTATTCAGAACCACTTCATGAACTATTTTAAGACAATTTGTAGTACAATTGCATTTAGTATGTTTTTAGATATAGCTTCTAAATTGTTATTGACATGCTTGGTCATGTGTTGAACAAGAAAAAGTTGTCTTTACATAATACAGTTATTAAATATTGATACATTATACAAATTTTATTTCATTCACAGAGATACAGTGAGCTTGAAGATTACATGGAAGATGCAGACAATTTTCAAGAAGAGAAAATTGTTTAAGAGGTCATTTAGCTCTTTGAAAGACATCTTAAAAAGTGTGAATGGCCTACTTCATCTGCATGCACTTTATCTGCCTGGACTTCAAGATTTCTGTGTAGGCTGTTACACGTGAATTCACATGCCTTTATACTACTGCTTGATAATGTGTTGTATCTTGTTTTTCTCATCTGTGACAATATAAACCCAAAGTTTTACCAAATCTGTCCTTCCAGGCATTTCATTAATCAGTTTCCTACTGATAGGAAATATCAGTTCACTATCTATTTACTTGTGAAACAGAACTTCCACCTATTTAGCCTGAGCTGCATTGTAGGGAACATAGGAGACACTGAGATCTTTTGAAGTGGTTATGTTTGGAAGGGTAAGGCTTTGTTATACAAGAACTTAGGACTTGCATCTTACCTTCCCTATTGCTCATTATATGCAAGCAAGTCCAGTCAATTAGAATGATAGTTACAACAATCAGGACCCAAATGCAAAGATCTATTTCTCTGAGGAATCAGTATAGACAGTTGCAAGGCAACAGAGGAAATATTCTGCAGTCCTGACTACATTTGCAGCACTGTAGTCATTCCTCTCTTGAGAAAGTAGGTGATGAGTCACAGTATGGGCGTCATACAGACTGAGTCTGGCTTAGCCATCTAAATGAACACATGGGCCCACATTGCTGTCTCTGATAAGCAGCTGGGGCAATTTACTGAGATTTTAAACATCAAGTTACATCGTGCAAACATAATGGCAGCAACTTGGAGTAACTGCAGTCCTGAGAGAATGGATTAATATGCCTGTGCAAGATAAGCAAGGATTCTTTCAGTGTAATTTAACAGAAAGTAGGAGTTAGTCAGAAACAAGATGCATGGCTTACCAGAATTTCATCAAACCCAAAGCAGAGTAGATTTTCAAGGATTTAGGAAGGGTTAAGTATGGTACTGTCCATTCTGAAAAACTGGACATGAACAGTAAAGGTGCACTTGCAGCCCACAGAGCCAGCTGTGTCCTGGGCTGCATTCAAAACGGTGTGGCCAGCAGGTTGAGGGCAGTGATTCTGCCCCTCTGCTCTTAGGAAACCCTACCTGTGCTGTGTCCAGCTCTAGGGTCCTGGCACAGGAAAGACTGGGCCTGCTGGAGCAAGTCCAGAGGAGGGTCACTAAACTGATCAGAGGGCTGGCTGTAGACAGGCTGAGAGAGTTGGGGTTGTTCACTCTGGAGAAGGGAAGGCTCTGCGGGACCTTCTTGCAGCCTTTAAGTACTCAAAGGGGGCCTACAAGGAAGATGGAGAGGGACTTTTTACCAAGGCCTGTAGTGATAGGACGACAAGTTTTAAATTCAAAGAAGGTAGATGTAGATGGACATAGGGAAAAAATTCTTTACTGTGAGGTTGGTGAGGCACTGGCACAGGTATCCCAGAGAAGGCGAGGATGCCCCACCCCTGGAAGGGTGTAGGGTTAGGTCAGGATGTGACTTCGAGAAACTTGGTCTACTGGAAGATATTCTTGGCTGTTGTGATCCTTAGAGGTCCCTTCCAACACAAATTATTCAGTGTTTCTGTCCCTATATTTTGAGCTGCATATAAAAAGAATCAAATATAGCCTAAGATAAAATGCAAGGCACAGGGTTTTGAATCCCATTAGGAGCTGTTCCTACATCTTGCTGTGTGCACATACTCTCTTAGTCTTTTGTGGCTCAACAACTTAGTGAAAGATATTGTTAACACTCTGAATCCTTTTAACAGGTTACTCTCTCAGTAGCAAAACTAAGAAACCTGATTTCTCATAGATTTGTCCATAAGAAATTGCCACATTCATTTTGCCACTTTACTGGGAACAGATGTGGTGATTGGGTAGGCAACTGTTGCCAGGTGTATGTATAACAATGAGTATCTGCTAGCATTTTTACATAGAGACTATACCTTAGATTTATCATTCACTACCCTTTTTCCAGCATTTCTTGTGAGAAATTGACTGCTTTTACTTTTTTAAGGACATCAATGTTTTAAATGCTATTAGGGTGAGTTAGTGGCATCAGCACTCCTTTGTACCACATACAGATAGAAAATATACAAAACCAAGAGAATTCCCAGTAGAGATTGAGACTTGCTCTCAGGTAAACTTAAATTGAAAATACTCTTTCCATACCTTACCTGTAAGTTAGACACCTAAAATTCTGAGGTTTGGTATCTCTTATATCTATCTCCCTGGTTACCAAAGCTGAAGGTTTTCTTCTCTATTCCTTTTCCTCCCTCATCTCTGTTCTTTTGGGAATATTGGTGGAAACACACCCATCACCTTGAAAGTACTCAGGAATCCATCTTGAATATATCCCTTTTAGTTACTGATACTTCACTTCTTCCTGTTAACAAAATCTCTGTATGGTTTGGTTTGCTTCTCTAGAATATAACATACATTTGGTGTAACTTTATTCTTACAAAGGAAAACCATTTTGAAATTCTATACCATATAATAGAGTATGTCCTCTTGGAGCCTTCCTGACTGGTCTTAATTTTTACTACCATATGAATTTTCTGAAAATTCTCAAGATTATGATCTTTGCTTAAAAATTTTGTTGTCAAAATGAATGGTTGATCCCTCATTTTGCTACATTTCAACAATTCACTACCAAAAAATAAGTTTGTGAAACTCTGGCTTGCTTATTACAGGTAATATTTTGAGAATACATACAGTTTGATTGAAAACTGAGATGGTCAAATTGTTGAATTATAAGTTTTACTCATTTTTTGATATCCCAGACCTTTTTTTTCACCTCCTCTTCATTCACTTAAAAAGTGTGTGCTATCTATAGCATTTCTTTTCAGATCATTGTTTTTTCTGTTGCTAACAGGGATCCAAAATGTCCTGATGGAATTTCTTGGTAGAAAGTGTTTCCACAGATTTACTAATCTTGGCTGGGGTATCACCAGTGGGACTAAGAAAATGCCTTAAATTGAAATCACTCATTTCTGTTTCAGTAAGAAACTGATATTTGATTTGGCAGGAGCAGACACGATGTTTTTGTGTGTATTGTGTCTCTTCAACTCTGATATTCACCTCACTGAGATAGGAGGAAGTGATAATATTTTTGTGGCTGTTGTTCTACCTGAAGTGTTTCTACAAAGCAACAAATGTGAAGTGTCATTACATTACATTTGCATTTATCTTTACCACAGGAAGTTAAAAAATTGTTTAGAAGAGTAAATATGTAAAAATTTAGATCAAATTTTCCAGGTCTGTCTGCAAATGCTAATACAGCATGAAGCACAAAGAAGACTCTTACCTCTGAGACTTTCTATATATAGAAATAATCAGTAAGAATATTTCTAGCAGAAAAATTTGTGCAAATATCTAATGATGGAAGAAATGAGAAACGTGAACAGTCTTTCATGCTTTTTTTTCTTTCCACATCAGAGAAGTTGAATGGAGTTAGGAGGTGAGAGAATAAAATATTTGTTCCAGTAGGATATTTTAAATTGTTTTAGTGTTAATTTTTGAAGCAGTAGCTCTAATTAAGATAAAGTACCTGTCTTAATGGAACAATGAAGAGAGCTCCGAATGCGATTAGACATTGCATGGGTGATTAATGATCATACTTGGAAATTACTTTAGTTCCTGTAATGTTTTGATAATCTGCTGTAGTTTAAGTTCTGTAACTGGAGACAGTGATAATGATGAAGTTCACACAAGGTATTTATGCACAGGATCAGGCTGACTAACACGGTGTGCTTCTGGGACAGGAGGTTCTTTTTGGTCCATATTCTGTCCAGTTCTTGCAGTGAAGTATGAAAAGAAACTATTTTTCTCCTCGTGTCCTTCAGTTTTTGGAAAGAAAGTTGTTTCCTAATAGTAGATAGCTGTTACTGTCACTTTTTTGACAGTGAAGGCTTCTCCTGTTTCCCAAAAGCAGCTATTTTTAGCACTTCAGCAGGCAATTACAGGCAATTCCCATGCTTAACTCCTCTAGTTTACATTTATTTGGATAAATAAAGACTTCTAGTTTTATCCTTTTTTAAGTCTGTCTGGATAAACAGAGTGGGCTAGTGTACATGTGTGCTATACAAACACATGTAAATACAATACCATTCCAAGAGAAATATCCAGCACACACAAAGTACACTTTAAAAAGTTGCCTTTCTGATTCTGCTTTGAGAAGAAAGAAATACCAATTTCTAATCTGAATTTAGAGATTAGGCAAAAGAATGTAAAATGTATGATCTATCAGCCAAGGAATAATGTGAGAATTATGTGAAATTATGTTAAAAGAACCTGATAATAACCCTATCAGTGGCTCCACTTCCCTGAATAGTCAATGTGAATTTTGGTAATTGTCTAGGTTGTAAGTGATGGCATGGGGTTGTTTGGGGTTTCTTCCCCTATTGTTTATTAAACAGGATATAAACAGAGTTTCCTTGGATTAATTTTTCTAAGTTAAAAAAAAAAAAAAGCTCTGTTCAAGATTGCTAAGATTGCTTACTTTACAGTTTAAACAGAGCATCAATTGCATGCACCTTGTGCCAAAAATTTAAGGACAAGAATCCTTAGTCAGACTCTGCTTCAAAGTTAAACAATTTGCCAGGTGAGCAGCATCATACATGAGCCTGCCTAGCTGGGAATACCCCAGGAAATCAAAATGGCAAAGAACCCTCCCTGAAAAGCAAATAATGGAAATGGCTGCAAATTCAAAGCTCTGAGTTCAGAAAGTCCTCTGTAGGATTGATATTAAATATATGCTGCTCCAGTGGAGTTTGAAGTTGAATATAACTTTGAAGCCATTTGATATGTGATTTCTAAACACAGATGAACGAGGCATGTGCCAAGACTGAAGCATGCACTCGAGATTTTAGGCGACACAGGTTCAGCACAGTCTTTTTGTTCCATTTTTGGAAAGTTATTAGCATGATAGGATGTCTATGGTGAGAATTCCTGGCTCTGAACCCAGCACAAATAAGTGCTTTTCTCATCTGGAGGGAGCTGCTAGTTTGGGAAACTCAGAGCTTCAACAGCAGTAGAAAATTCACACAGAAAAAATGCTCAAGCATGATAGTTAGTTCATATGAGATGACAATGTCAGGTAAAAAGGTCTCAAATTAGTGTCAACAGAAGGAAGAAAGTAAATAATCATTCAGGACCTGCTATGTTAATTGCTTTATTCTGAGTGTGTTTACAAGAATGCCACTAATCGCAAGGGATGTTACAACGTGTCAAGAACCGAGAGCTTTTACGAAAACTGACAACCAACCAGTCCAAAACTGGTGGCAGTATCCAGGGGTTGGTGCCGTTCGCCAGGGTCTTGTGAACAAAACTTGGAAAGCCGAGAGATGCTGTGGGGTATTTCCTGCTCGGAAACACCAGGGGCAGCATTTGCTGCGGATTGAGCGAGCGGGACTCGCAGCGCAGCCCCGCAGCCGGCTGCCTTCGCCTCGAAAGGGAGAGAGCAAACCGCAAACCGAACTCTAGAGATGCTGCTTGGCAAAAGGCGAATCTTAAACGGCTCGAGTTAAAACGAAAAAAAAAAAATCTTTGTTTGGAAAGATCACTCTGAGTTCTACGAAATCTTGTAAGAGAAAGAGGAAGAAAATTCCTCCAGCTGTCTTGGTAGCTTCCGTAGCAGCACCACGGATTTCATATTCCCACAGCCACTTTGAAAACCCCAGCCAAGCCGTCATTTAAAACGCTCTTGCTTATTCTCCATGAGATTTGTGCGTTACTGTTGCACGTGTGTTCTGTGACCGACCCCCTTAAGCGCAGCAATGACATTTGAACTGTAAAGAACAAGTGAAAGCCCAAGCAAGGCCTGAAGCAAAGGTAACATTGTCTACTATTTTACAAGCATTATAATTGCATTTTATTTTCCAGCTGTGCCAACCCATTGTTCCCAACAGATGCAAGCTACTGCTACGTATCAAATAATAACTCACTCTTCCTCAGTTGTTCAAGGTTAAACAACAACAACAACAAAAATCTCTTTTTCCTGTTAGCAATAATGCCTTCCTCTGAAGGCAGCACAACCCCAAACCCTCTCCCCCAGACTTTATCCCTCAGCAAAGTCTCAAAGCATTTGCTGAGACAAACATGGGTCTGAACGTGCTGGAGGCTCTGGTGGGTGCTCACAAAGCCAGAACCTGGAAACCCACATGTTGCAACAAACCCTCATGTTTGTTGCTGCATGAAGGAGATGGGGGTCGTGAAAGTGGGGGCTTTTATATTTCTCATATGTCTAATGCTGCATATCTTTTATATTCTGGGGGATTTTCCAGGAATGTGTCACTTCATCACTGGTATTCGAAGTATTTATTTGCATGACCTTGGAAGGGGATAAAACCACCTGAGAGGGTTATCGTCAGCTCCTCCTCATCCTCAGCTTAATGCTCTCAGTATGCTGGGATGAAATTTGTGTATTTTTCTGACTGGACCCGTTGCAGAACTGAAAGAGATAATGCACCCATGTACAGTCCCGAAAGACCTTAGAGGTTTTCCATCAGGGATGTGTCTCTGCGTGCTTAGGGGCCATTTTTATTCCCGGAGGTATTTGGGAATTTGGCTAATGCAGCCACAGTAGTACAACAGCATATTGCTTTAATAAAGCCGGCCAGCTCCCAGCTATTTCTGCATCCTCCTTTACAGCTCACCTACAACAACACGCAGAACCTGACTGCTGCCAGTTGCAGCAAGGCCAGTTCCAGAGGCCAGATCTCGCAGTCTCAAATTGCCCTGCTCTAAATAGAGGAGCCGGGCGAGAGAAGCACTAAGCCTGCGGCTTTCCCGGGGAGGAACCACAGTGCAGGCGCTACGTGACTTGCCCCGGACACCCAAGAAGCTCCTGTCAGCGCGCGGAGCTCCCACATCCCCAGCCTGACCTCGTGTCGTGCACTCGTCCCGTGCATGCGAGCGCCCTAGAACGCACTGATTGTTTTTATACCGTCTGTTCCAGAGAAATCCAGCTGGTAGAGGAGCGCAGCGCCGTGATTTATTTGAGAACTCCCTCGTACTCGCCTGAAGGTCTCGCCGCCGAGGGAGGAGGGAGAGCGCGGGAGGCTGCGCTCCTCGGCAGCTGCTCCGCGCCCGGCCCGGCACCCAGGTAGAGGGCGAGGAGGGGAGCGGGGATTTCCTCGGCTTCCTCCCATGCACATACCTCCCGGGGAGCGGCAGCGGCCCGACTCCCCTCGGCGGCCGCTGGGAGGCTCCGCGCCTCGCCCCGGCCTCCCGGGCGCCGCGTCCCCGGCCGCGCTCTC
>VZRX01023548.1:45152-68543 GCA_013398075.1 Notiomystis cincta | reverse complement strand
CCTCTCCTCTCCTCTCTTTTCCCTTCCCTTTCCTGTCTCAGGATCAACCCAGCCCTGATGTCACTCTAAGCCCTCAAGTGTAAAATCCAATTCCCCTCATGCTTTTTGCAAGCTTTGGGCTACATCTGACTGGTATTAAAATGTTGTTAAAAACAGCTGGGTCTCATCAGCCCAGTGGTGTGGCACTCCTGCAAAGCCAGGGTCAGAACTGGTGGCTGTGGCTGTGCAAGGATGTTCACAGAATCATGGAATGGTTTGGGAAGGGACCTTCAAGACCATCTCATTCCATCCCTGTGCCGTGACCAGGGACACCTTCCAGCAGACCAGGTCACTCAGACCCACGTCCAGCCTGACTTTAAACACTTCCAGGGACAGGGAGTTCACAACCTCTCTTGTGAAACCTCTGTCAGTGTCTCACCACCCTCTTGGTAAAGGATTTCTTCCTAAAATCTCATCTAAACCTACCTAAAACCAAGTTGGCCTTTGATCTGTCCAATCTGTCTCTCCCACTCTCCGTTGTGCAGAGGGTTAAAAGGATTTTCACAGCCATTCTCTGCTTTCCAGCCTTGTACCTTGGCCTGGATGCCTTTCCCACATTTTTATTGGGAAATAGCCATTTCCAGTTCTGCTGCAGTCCTCCTACCACAGAAAAGAAGGGGGGGAAAGGGCCCTTTGTGGCTCACAGGTGTCTGAAGTGAAGGGTGTAACAAGAACCTTTCTGAATTCTGTGATAAAAGCCAGGAGATGTATTTCTGGCAGGCAGAAGTTGTTCTGAGAGCACCCAGCAGAACAAATTGCAACAATCACTTGACAAAATCTTCTAAATTAAATTTCAGATTAAAAAACCTCATGGAAATTAAGCTGATAATCCATGCATTAAAAGCAAAGCAAATCAGGCTACTTGAGAAGCACTTTGTAAAGAGAAAATCACAGACCCACACATCTGAGCTGGGAGTTTTTGACACCCTGGTGCAGGGGAGCTGCAAGACCTTCAGATCACAGAGAAACTCTGTGTTCTCTGTCTTTATCAGCTGCCTCACCCCCGCTTTGTCCACACAGAGATGTTCAGGAATATAAATTTATGCCAACAGAAATCAGAATAGATTCAGTTTCTGCTGTTACAAAGTTTGCAGCCTGGTTGGAGCATGCTGTGGCTGTGGTTCTGCATCTCTCATGGATCACTGTGCTCTGTGCATCCCCCACACTCTCAAAGCTTTTTTTTTTCCTGGAGTTGGATTCACTGTAGAAAACTCTCTCCTTGTCATTTAAAGTCTTCTCACAAAGTGTCTCACTGCCTGCAGGGCACAAGTTAATATTTGCTTCGGTTTAAATGTGTTCTGGTTGAGGCAACGACAAGAGGCTGCAGGGATGATACAGGATCTGCAGTAGCTCCAAAAATACATTAGTTCATAGAATTTCAGAGTGGTTTGGGTTGGAAGGAAAGTTCTGGATGATCTCATTCCACCCCCTTGCCATGGGCAGGAATTCCTTCCACTAGACTGGGCAGCTCAAACTGAGTAAGACAAAACTTTAGTAAGACACAGAAAAACCAACGTGCTCAGAAATATTTGCCAGCTTTAAAATTAATTTAATTTCAGATTTAAACAGAAAATCTCAAAGTTTGTTGGAACTCTGCCAGAAGTTACAGGTGACTTTATAACACAGGATCCTGACAAGCTGCCCATGATCTCTGGGCTGGGAAAGTAGGAGACAACACAACACCTGTTGTGTAATTCCTGAAGATGGCTGTCCAAAATCCCTGGGACAGGGGCAGTGGCACACAGCAGTGAGGGAATGTGCCTGTGAATTTTTATATTCTGCTTTATCTTACTGGTCCTTCCTCAGATCAAACACATCAGCATCTTCCCATGGCATTCCCACTTGGATAGGTAGCAGGATGTTCTGGACCAACCCAATTCAGGACAAACTTCAGCTAAATCTGAGTTAATAAATAATGGTGGCTGCATGTCCCAGATTTATTAGCACAGTCCCAGACTGGCAGGGTCACACCATCCCCTTTGCTTGTGACATTTTATCTCAGCTCCACAGAATCACAGAATGATTTGGGCTGGCCTTCAGGATCATCCAGTTCCAACACTCTCCATGGGCAGGCACATCTTCCACCAGATCAGATTTCTCAGATCTCCATCCAAGCTGGACTTGACCAACCAGGACATGTTTTCTTATCTTTTCTTCTCCAAGCCCTGGAAATTCCCTTATTTCCTCTTGTGTGGTGGGAATATGAGGTATGAACAGGAAGAATCTCCCTTTGTCTGCTCATTTCCAAATCTGGAGTAACAGCAGATTCCAAAGGTAACTTCTGCTCTCCCAGGAATTCTGTTTTTCCCTCTAACCTGCCCAGGACTGCTGCCTCCTAAAGACTGAGGTGCTCCATGTGCTTCCTCATTCCAGAATTCCTGAGTGAAACTGCACTTGCCAATGGAGCTGCTGGACTTGGTCACATTTTACGTTGCCTTGCTCCCTAACTATGGTTCAGTGGCCTGCTAAAATTAATTTCATATTAATTGTTTTAAAACCGACAGCATCCTGTGCTGCTTTGGGTGAGCAATTGCCTTTCTCTGCTGGGAAATAATTCTGGCATTTCATTTGGAAAAAAGTAATTAACTGCATGGGTATGCTTAGTTGAGTAAGTCATTACAATCTCTGACTTATGCAAATGAGATCGTTGAAGTATAATTCCAACTGACATAACTCCACACATACATAAACTTTTAATTTGCACGGTCCAGCCGAATATTTGTGGGCAAATAAAAGAAGTTCATGGGTTAATTTATAAATCCCTGTTGCATAATCAATATTCAAGGAGCAGGGAACTTGTAGGGCAGCTGCTCCCAGAGCTTCCAAGGATTTTTTGGCACATCATTGGACAGGGAACATGAGGAATCCACTGGTCCACGCATCCCTGTGCACATTTTGCAGCTGCTGTAGCATGGAACAAGTTTTTGAGGTCGCCCCCTCATTTTCTTCCTGCTTTAATTAGGATGTTTATGGTGTTATGGAGACAGGTGACAATGCTCATGGATTTTATTAACTGTCCTGGATTTCTTTGTTCCAACAAATTTAAACTTCTAAGTGAGTGTTGGTAATTTCTGTTTTTCTTCTTTGTTATCTCCTTGCACCATGCAACTTTTTCTCTCCTGGAATGTAACCTTAATATGCAATTTCTTAGCCAATTTAAAATAAAAAGATGGACACAGAGGTTGAATATGGACAAAGAAAGTTAGGAAATTATTCTGTAGAATCATTAAATATCCTGAATTGGAAGAGTCCCACAAGGATCATTGAGTCCAAACTCTTGGCCTTTTACAGGACAACCCCAAGAACTGCCATAAAAATTTTTCCCCAGAAAATTATTTATTTGCCCCAAATATACTCATTTACCCTGAAACTTCTTGGGAACTTGGAGAGAAGAGTATTTTGGGAATGGATATCTGAAACAAGAGAACAAATGCCCTAACTTTGTTCTCCACAGCTGATGTTGTACAGACTCAGCATAAAGCCAGGCAGTCAGACAGGGAAAAAATTCCTAGTTGGAAGAATTCCATTTTATTACAAGGCTCTGAGTTAAACCAAGGATCTGATATCGCTGGAGAAATCCCTGAGTTTGGAAGACCCTCTGCTAGGAGGTCAAAAGGGTTCCTGTAGGATTTGATTTATCATCCTCTGGGGTGGCGATTCAGTGGGACTTAATTTTCCACCTCCCGAGTAATCAGGAGCTTGCATCCATCTTCTCCTCTTGATTGATGACCCTGACTCGGAATACAAGAGGGAATGAACCCTTGGATGGAGGAGGTGGAGAGATGAGGACTGAAAGATTTCTCCCTGGGAGAGCCAGGCTTTGACAAGGCTGATTAACAGGGAAATGGCTTTGGGAGCTCGAGGTCGGCGGCTCTGCCCAAGCGGAGACAGAGAGGGGCTGCTCCGAGGCTCTCGCAGCAGCAGAGAGCTGTTAACAGGAGATGTTTAATCCTCTCTGGCTGACAGGGAGCTGCCAAGACACTTGGAAAACCTTCCTGCACTCCTGGAAAGACAGGTCTGTGCAGATGCTGAGGTGGGAAAAGGAGCAGTCAGTCATTCCCGGCAGAGACAACAGGAATTTTCAATTTGGGTTTCCCTGGAGCGTGGCACAAAATCTGACTCACATGTATAGACTGCAAATTATCAGATCAGAATTGATCAGAATTGCTCAGAATTGATCAGAATTCATGGAGGGGAGGGGTATAATTAAAATCTATGACAGTTCTGAATTCCTTAGGTTTAGGTAAATAAAAGAGGGGTAAATAAACATTAATTGTAAAACAACTGACTGTGACCGCAGAGTTGAGGTGTCCGACTGTAATTCCAGAAGCAATTACATCCAGAGCTCAGAGCAAGGCTTTCTCAACAGCTGGAGCTATTCCCTAATTGCTGAACTGTCCTATGGAATCCCTTTTAAAGTTGTTTTGTTTTTTAATTATTTTTTTTAATTAATTTGAGTGGTTAACAGTCACCTGAAGATGGAGATGTGCAAAGTCTGGATCTCTACTCCCAGGAGAACGGAATGTTCCTTTGGTAAAACTATCCCAGTTTATTTAGTCAGTACCAGAGAGACTTTCTTCAGTACCAGAGAATCTCTTCAGAACCACCTTTTTCTCTTAGTTGAAAATGATTTAACAAGGAAGGAGAAACAACAGCATTTCTGTGTGACCTGAGTCTTGCCCCTTCTCCCATCTCTATGAGGTTTGAGGAGGGAATCAGTACAATAAGACCCTTTCCCAACTCTGGAGAGCCAGGGCAGGTAATTCCTGCATAGTTTGTATGCTTTTTTTCTCAAACAACCTAAAAACCCCAGAGAAAATGTCGAGTCTGTTAAGCAGAATTTGTCTCTGGCAGCAGCTTTCACCTTCGTTAGTTCCTTAATGGAAGTTTCTCAGCTCAGTATCAAGCAACTAAAAAAATAAAAGGAAAAAGTTGTTTCTTTGAAACACAAATCCTATCACAAGGTCAAGCTGAGATTGCTGCTGCTTTAATAAACACCTCGAATTGTCTCCGATTAATTCTAAATAAATTTTGTGTGTGATAAGTGATTTCAAGCAAGTGCTGTTGACACACGGAGCTGATGGAGATTAAGGGGAGAAGGAGATGAACAATGGGGTGAGATTAGAAACTCATTGTCACTCGGAGCAGGACCCTGGAGTGGAAGGATGACACAATCATTTGTCATGTGAGGAGCTGAGGGGAATGAACAAGGATTTTCAGGGAGATGGCCGGAGATTTGGAGCGTGGCCGAGCTGCTCAGGAGGTGAAGTCAGTCCAAGCCATAAGAAAAGCAAACAGTGGGGCAGAATATTAAAATAAAGCTTTTTTTATGCTGGTGGGAATGGGAAAAGTGGGGCAAAGCAGTGGGAACTTGTGCAAGTGAGTCAGAGGATGTTTACAGTAAAAAGGGAAAATCAACTTTAGGTGTGGGACTGATTTGTGGAACCAAGATTGAAGAACCATGGAATGGTTTGGATTGGAAGGGACCTTCAAGATCATCTCATTCTACCCCTCTGCCATGGGCAGGGTCACCTTCCACTATCCCAGTTTGTTCCCATCCAACCTGGCCTTGGACACTTTCAGGGATGGGGTAGCCACAGCTTCTCTGGGCAACCTGTGCCAGGGCCTCCCCACCCTCCCAGGGAAGAATTTTTTCCTAATATCCCATCTAAACCTGATCTCTAAGTTTAAAGCCATTCCTCCATGTCCTGTCTCCTCAGTGGTGTTCCAGGAGTGGATTTTAAGTCCAGAGAGAGTCATGGGGATACAAGACAAGTAGTGGTCACGTCCATCAGGAATTCAATGTTCTGGTTTTCTTGGATGGCTTAGGGTAACAAGGATTGTTCCCTGCCCATGGTAAGGGGGTTGGAATTGGATGATTTTTAAGATTCCTTTCAACCCAAACCATTCTTGGATTCTGTGAGTTACTTGTCAGAGCCAGAGTCACTTGAGAGGATGATGGAACTGGGGAGCAGCTCTTCAGTGGCGTAAGAGGAAAGGAGGCAGATGGAGTCAGAGTGGAAATACCCCCAAGGCTGAAGGAAAGGGAGGGAGAGGGGGTGCTGTGGCTTAGAATATTCAAAATAGTCCAGATATAAACTTGGAGATGGCTCCAGGGAATGAAACTCTGCTGCCTCTCAGGTCTTGGTGTCCTAGAATTTCTTTCCAGCTCAGATAGCAGGGAGTTTTGCATATTCTCTGAGACAACAGAAACAGGGTGGGTTTTTTTTCAACGTCTATAAATGTATTTTAGTCTAATAAAATTACATAACAACATATTCCCTTCCCCCACTAAAGGATATTAGTTGCAACAACTTTTTTTTTTATCAAGTCTTAATTAGACCTTTACCTATTAATAGAAACACCACAGAAACTCAAATCATTCCCATTAACAGGTGAGAGATGTTTATTAATGACCCCCACACTGGGTCTGATATGAAAAATTCTTATGAAAATGTATTCCTCTCTAAAAAAGCAATGACTTATTCAAAAGAAGAAGATGATTTGTGTGCAGGCAGAGAGTGGGGGGAGCCTTGATGAAGTTTCTGGGACTGGTACATTTGAAAATCGCCTCTTCAGGGCAACATAAATAAATACAGCAGAACCCTGAAGAAAATAAAATAACATGAATCATAAATCAAAGCAATGTACTGGAGCTGCAGAGGACATCGCAAATAGATGGGATAACAGAAGGAAATATTGGCTCAGGCATAAATAGCTCTTAATAAATCACCAGCCAACGGGAGCAGGGCAGCAGCTTCCCCACTGGAGATAAGGACAGCTGGAAACATCTTGCTGGTGCTTGTGCAGTCACTGCAGACATGGGCTGGAGATCCAGGAATGTGCTGGAAACCTCTGGAATCCTGCATTCGACAGGAAAGTCACTGGCCTGAAAGGATGTGGGAGATTGAACTGGTTCAAACCTTCAGGGGTCAAATAAAAAACACCCCCAGGAGCAGAGGGTGAGCACAGCCCACCTCGGGTTACACCTGGGTGTTGAACAAGGTAAGAGGCAAATCCTGTGAGGAGGGAACTGTCTCTTTGTCCTTAATTAGGATACTCAGATGGGATAAATCCCCTGCCTGGGAACCACAGGGACATTCAGATGTGGCCTCAAGGTGCTCATCTCTGCTGATGGGCCATAATGGGCTCAACTGGGCTGGTTTATGTGTCTTAGAAGGTGTTAAAAATTCTAAAGTCTCCCATGGCCCACAACATTACATCATTGGGTGTCCTGTGATTCCATCATTCAGATGAAACTCCCTGTCCCAGGGGAGGTACCTGGGAGTTCCTACCCGAACCTGAGTGAGTATAAACCCGATAGATGGTCTGTTCCGTTGTCTTTCCTGGAGATTTCTCCTCACCATTTCTTTGGGACTTTCCCCACCACCTGATGAATCCAGTCTGCAACCATCACTTCGACCTCTTGTCCCTGGAGGTGTTTAAGAAAAGATTGGATGTGGCCCTTAGTGCCATGTTCTGATGGACAAGGTGGTGTTGGGTCACAGTTTGGACTCGATGACCTTGAAGGTCTTTTCCAGCCTCACTGATTCTGTGATTCTGTGATCTCTGGGGTGAATGATGATGACAAGGACTCAAGAAAACCCATCTGCAGAGCTGTCCCCAGCTCTGAGGTCCCCAGCACAGGAAGGGCATGGAGCTGTTGGAGCCAGTCCAGAGGAGGCCACCAAGGTGATCAGAGGGATGGAGCAGCTCTGCTGTGGGGAAAGGCTGAGAAAATTGGGGATGTTCAGCTTGGGGAAGAGAAGCTTTGGGATAACCTAATTGTGGCCTTTTGGTACCTGAAGTGAACCAAGAAAAGTCAGGGAGAGACTATTTAAAAGGGCCTGCAGTGACAGGACATGGGGCAATGACTTCAAACTGACAGAGGGGAGGTTAGATATTAGGAAAAAAATCTTTATATGAGGGTGGCAAGGCATTGAAACAGTTGCTCAGAGAAATTTTGACTGTCTCATCCCTGGAAGCGCTAAAGGCCAGATTGATTTAGTCTTAGAGCAACCTGAAATATCCAAAGGAGTTAGAAAAAAACGTGACATAGAATGAGAGAATCATGGAATGGCCTGGGTTGGAAGGGATCTTCAAGATTATCTTGTTCCAATCCCCTGCTATGGGCTAGGACACCTTCCCCTAGACCAGGTTGCTCCACACCCCATCCAACCTGTTGTTAAACACATCTGGAACAAGATTTTAGTTCTCCATTGTGGCTCTTTTTTTGCAGAGAGGTGCTGGTGGATTTCTGTGTCCTGGATGAGGCAGGTGGTCAGAGGAGTTGAGAGCATTGGGTCCTCTGCTCCTGAAGTCACTGAGGTGTTGTCACAAAGGTAAAACAAGTGTAAGATGAAGGAAGGGAGGGAAAGAAGATCCATGTCTTTTAGTAAAGGGAAAAGAAAGGAAATACAGATTAAAACTCCTGTACTCTGAATTTCATCTGCCTTAGACAGAACTGTCAATTTTAACACAGCCTTTTAGGATAACAAAAATTATAAGGTCAGCCATGAATTTTAATAAAACAAACAGGACTGATTCAGTTGTTTCATTTTCTCTGCTAACCTTGAGAAAAACAGGTTAGGGGCTGATATATAAATGCATTTTCAACCCTGGCTGTGGATATGGTGGCACTTTAATAGAGAGCAATGCAGAAGTTACTGCTGCTGAAGAGCTCCAATCGTTCAGCCTGGTTGGACTGTTTAGAAAAACACTGGCCTGTGAACAAGCTCCTGACTCCCATGTTCCCAGTGGTTTATGATCCCATACACAAATGTAGGTTTAAATGTCTGAGCCATTCATCACCCTGGGAAATCACAGTGTTTTGTTTGAGAGTTCCCAAAGAGAGGAAATAAAATTGGGAAGTCAAGGTAAAAATGGATTGTGTCTGATTAGGTCACTATCTAGGAGAGGTTCTTCTAGTTTGGTGGCATCAGGGGTATTTCAGGTTTGATTTTGGAAAAAAATATCTTCACTGAAAGAGAGGTTAAGCACTGGAAGAGGTTTCCAAGGGAAGTGATGAAGTTACCATCCCTGGGAATGTTTGAAAAGTGAGTGGACCTGGCATTTCATTATGTGATTTAGTAGGAACGATGGTATTTGGTCAAAATTTGGACTTGCTGATGCTGGAGATCTTTTCCTAACTTAATGATTGTATGATCCTTTATTTTTTTTCTCCCTCCTTGGCAGTGAGGAGCCAGCAGGAGCTGGAATGTCCTAGCAGGACACACTGTGTGTAAAACCCACACCAGAACCTCATGCCCATAACTCCTGCCCTAACAAAAATAACCACAAGTCACATCTCTCCAAGGTGCCCACATTTTTCATTTATGCATCCCAAATCACACCACCTCTTTTCCAAGATGTCATCCTTCCTGCAGTGATGAATTGCTCCTACTTTTAAAAAATCCACATTTCCCAGTGTGAATGTTTTCTTAGAATTCCTCAAATTGCCTTTGGCAGTGGTTGTCTCTTCTTGTCCTCAACCACTTTTTGAAGACGTAGGTTCCTGTGAAATACCTGCCGTGATCCACCTCAGGAATCCTCACAGGGAATATCACAGGGTTTAAATATAAAATCTGAATAAACTTAGGCTGGAGGAGTTGTCTATTCCAAGGTAATTCTCATCATTATCATAATGGCAATCAGAGTTTGGGAAAAAAGTGTCAAAATGTTACGGTGAAAGCCGCGGCTCCGTGCCAGGCAGGGGGAGATGGCGCATCCCAGCTCCCTGTTTGTTAGGGAATAGCAGTGAGGGATGTGACAAGCTCGTGGCAGCTGTGTGGGAGACTCCAGCACAGCTGAGCTTGGGACAGGCTGAGCTTGAGGCACTAAATCCTGCAGCAAACACCTCTGGAGGGCAGTGAAATTCCTTTTAAAGACCTCAGGATGGCTCAGCTGCGCCGCTCGTTCTCCTTGGGTCAGTGGTTGGGGTTGGGGTTGGTAACTGCTGAATTTCTGGGAAGAATTTTGGCTTTACAGAGTGGAATAATTTCGGGATAGGGGTTGGGCTGATGAAAACATGAGGCTGAGATAGGAGTTCAGAGACCAGATGAGGTTGGAGGTCAAGCCAACATCCAGTTAGGTCTGGTGAGGAAACAGTACCTGACTTATTCCATGCATCTCACCTGGATCCAGTTCTGGGTTCCCAGGAAGGATTTGGAGCTGTTGGGGCGAGTCCAGAGGAAGCACCAAGGTGATCAGAGGGATGGAGCAGCTCTGCTGTGAGAAAAGGCTGAGAGAATTGAGATTGCTCAGCCTAGAGAAGAGAAACTTTGGGGTGATCTAATTGTGGCTTTCCAGTACCTGAAGGAGCTGGAAAAAAAAGATGAAGATTTTTATAAGAGCCTGGGGTGGCAGAAAAGAGAAGTGGTTTTAAACTGATAAAAGGTAAGTTTTGATTAGAAATTACGAAGAAATTCTTCCCTGTGAGGATGGTCCTGGCAGGGGTTGCCTGGAGAAGCTGTGGCTGCCCCTGGATCCCTGGAAGTGTCCAAGGCCAGGCTGGATGGGCTTGGAGCAACCTGGGATAGTGGAATGTGTCCTTGCCCACGGCAAGGGGTTGGAATGAGATGGCCTTGAAGGTCCATTNAGAAAGGAAATACAGATTAAAACTCCTGTACTCTGAATTTCATCTGCCTTAGACAGAACTGTCAATTTTAACACAGCCTTTTAGGATAACAAAAATTATAAGGTCAGCCATGAATTTTAATAAAACAAACAGGACTGATTCAGTTGTTTCATTTTCTCTGCTAACCTTGAGAAAAACAGGTTAGGGGCTGATATATAAATGCATTTTCAACCCTGGCTGTGGATATGGTGGCACTTTAATAGAGAGCAATGCAGAAGTTACTGCTGCTGAAGAGCTCCAATCGTTCAGCCTGGTTGGACTGTTTAGAAAAACACTGGCCTGTGAACAAGCTCCTGACTCCCATGTTCCCAGTGGTTTATGATCCCATACACAAATGTAGGTTTAAATGTCTGAGCCATTCATCACCCTGGGAAATCACAGTGTTTTGTTTGAGAGTTCCCAAAGAGAGGAAATAAAATTGGGAAGTCAAGGTAAAAATGGATTGTGTCTGATTAGGTCACTATCTAGGAGAGGTTCTTCTAGTTTGGTGGCATCAGGGGTATTTCAGGTTTGATTTTGGAAAAAAATATCTTCACTGAAAGAGAGGTTAAGCACTGGAAGAGGTTTCCAAGGGAAGTGATGAAGTTACCATCCCTGGGAATGTTTGAAAAGTGAGTGGACCTGGCATTTCATTATGTGATTTAGTAGGAACGATGGTATTTGGTCAAAATTTGGACTTGCTGATGCTGGAGATCTTTTCCTAACTTAATGATTGTATGATCCTTTATTTTTTTTCTCCCTCCTTGGCAGTGAGGAGCCAGCAGGAGCTGGAATGTCCTAGCAGGACACACTGTGTGTAAAACCCACACCAGAACCTCATGCCCATAACTCCTGCCCTAACAAAAATAACCACAAGTCACATCTCTCCAAGGTGCCCACATTTTTCATTTATGCATCCCAAATCACACCACCTCTTTTCCAAGATGTCATCCTTCCTGCAGTGATGAATTGCTCCTACTTTTAAAAAATCCACATTTCCCAGTGTGAATGTTTTCTTAGAATTCCTCAAATTGCCTTTGGCAGTGGTTGTCTCTTCTTGTCCTCAACCACTTTTTGAAGACGTAGGTTCCTGTGAAATACCTGCCGTGATCCACCTCAGGAATCCTCACAGGGAATATCACAGGGTTTAAATATAAAATCTGAATAAACTTAGGCTGGAGGAGTTGTCTATTCCAAGGTAATTCTCATCATTATCATAATGGCAATCAGAGTTTGGGAAAAAAGTGTCAAAATGTTACGGTGAAAGCCGCGGCTCCGTGCCAGGCAGGGGGAGATGGCGCATCCCAGCTCCCTGTTTGTTAGGGAATAGCAGTGAGGGATGTGACAAGCTCGTGGCAGCTGTGTGGGAGACTCCAGCACAGCTGAGCTTGGGACAGGCTGAGCTTGAGGCACTAAATCCTGCAGCAAACACCTCTGGAGGGCAGTGAAATTCCTTTTAAAGACCTCAGGATGGCTCAGCTGCGCCGCTCGTTCTCCTTGGGTCAGTGGTTGGGGTTGGGGTTGGTAACTGCTGAATTTCTGGGAAGAATTTTGGCTTTACAGAGTGGAATAATTTCGGGATAGGGGTTGGGCTGATGAAAACATGAGGCTGAGATAGGAGTTCAGAGACCAGATGAGGTTGGAGGTCAAGCCAACATCCAGTTAGGTCTGGTGAGGAAACAGTACCTGACTTATTCCATGCATCTCACCTGGATCCAGTTCTGGGTTCCCAGGAAGGATTTGGAGCTGTTGGGGCGAGTCCAGAGGAAGCACCAAGGTGATCAGAGGGATGGAGCAGCTCTGCTGTGAGAAAAGGCTGAGAGAATTGAGATTGCTCAGCCTAGAGAAGAGAAACTTTGGGGTGATCTAATTGTGGCTTTCCAGTACCTGAAGGAGCTGGAAAAAAAAGATGAAGATTTTTATAAGAGCCTGGGGTGGCAGAAAAGAGAAGTGGTTTTAAACTGATAAAAGGTAAGTTTTGATTAGAAATTACGAAGAAATTCTTCCCTGTGAGGATGGTCCTGGCAGGGGTTGCCTGGAGAAGCTGTGGCTGCCCCTGGATCCCTGGAAGTGTCCAAGGCCAGGCTGGATGGGCTTGGAGCAACCTGGGATAGTGGAATGTGTCCTTGCCCACGGCAAGGGGTTGGAATGAGATGGCCTTGAAGGTCCATTCCAATCAAAACTATTCTATTGATCTTCCTCTTCAGAGCCAAAGACACCAGAGAGGATGATGGAATTGGGGAGGAGATGATGGAACAGGGGAGGAGATGATGAAAGGCTTGGTGAGCAGAAGAACCAAGGAGGTGACAACCTAGGGTTGGTTTAAGATGAGCAGGTGGCACCACTGCAGTGATTAAAGTTAAAAATCCGACATAAAAAGCTGTCTCAAGGCCATGCACAGCTTGTGGAAAGAAGGTCATGAGGGGAGTGTGGGGACAGAGGCATTACAAGTGTGTGAAGGCCCCTGCCAGGCAAACCCTGAACCCTTTCATCACTTGGACGGATTTTACAGATGCACAGCAAGAGAAGAGGAAAGAGAACATCTGTTGCTGTCTCTTTTTTTGGTTTAGATCAGAGAGTGTCATGACGTTACAGAAATGGCTCTGGTGCCTCACTCTATGCAAAGCAAGGCTCAGAGCACAAATTTCCTGACTTTTTGTGCACCTCTTATCACAGGAGGGCCTCTCATGGAGTGATTTTCTTGCTAAAACAGCAGTGGGGCTCTGCTTTGTGTTGTTTGGGGTGAATGTTCTTTGCACTGAAGGCAAATCCATAAAACTCCCTGTACCAGGTCCCCATCAAGCCAAGTTTTGTTCCAAGCAGCCACAGTGAGGAGCTGGGACCTATTTCAGGTCACCTAAACCATGTGTGAGAAATGTGTGCCAGCCCAATTCCAGCCTGGGAATTGGGAATCTGGGACCAGTGGGAATGTTTGCTGCTAATGTAAAAAACCAGGAGATGGAGATGTGCTGTGCTTGCTGATTTTAACAGGGAAGAATGAACACAGATACTAAATTTTTCATAGTTGCAAATTTGCTTTTTTTCCTCCCACCACCTTTTCAGCAGTAGAGGCAGCTGCCTCCATCACCTGCCATTGCCAGTCGGGAAAACATTAAAAATTAACAAATTTTTTTTCCAAGCAGAGGGCAAAGGACTCCTCTCAGGGCAGAGGGCTTCAGGTCAGGATTCTTCAGCCCTGAAAAAGGACAATTAAGAAAGGATATTACAGAAGTTTTTTAAAACTGTTTGTTTGCCTGGAGAGAGCAAATGAGGAAAAATCATCACAGAGTTCAAAACTTGTAGGCTCAAAGGTGGCAAACTGAGAACAAAACGAGTTTGGTTCTTCACAAAGCCTTATCAAGGTGTAGAGGTCTCAGCAGCAGAGGGTTCTGGGAGATGCACTGTGAGGAGTTTGCAAAGCCAGGGGGCAATTCCATGGAAGGAAAATCATTTAGATTTTTATAGTTTGAAGATAAAGCCCCTGGCTCAGGATTTCTTCACACAGAGATCACTGGAAGCAGGAAGAATGTACTGATGAGTGTGATGGAATCACAGAACACCCTCAACTGGAAGGGATCCACAAGGAGCACCAAGCAATATTTCATTTGTTATCAGAAATTCAATACAGAATTTGCATGTTTAGACCAGAAGGAGGAGGCTCTGAGCTACCTGGTCCAGTGGAAGATATCCCTGCCCACGGCAGGAGGTTGGAATTCAATGGTTTTAAAGTCCCTTCCTAACCCAACCATTCTATGATTCTATGATTCATTTCAAATGATGGAACTTCCCAGGTCTGCACCTGAAAGTAGAGTTTTGTTTGCTTTGCCCTGAATGTAGATTTTGATTCTGAGTCTTAGTTTCACTTTTGATGTCTCACTAGCACAGTGACATCTTCCTCTTACGATCAAAAATGTTCAGCACAGATTTCCTCATCTCCACGTTGCTGGATAGATCAGCCTGGATAGATCAGCCTGTTGTGACCTGTTACCATTTTATGGAATACCATCATCATTCTTTTCCCTCTTCCCCATTCTTTTTCTCTTTAAGGCAGTAATAATAAATAAATAAATAAATAAATAAATAAATAAATACACAAAAGTGGAAAATCAGAAGTATAAACTGCCTTTGTGACTGGATGATTTCCTTGCTGCATTAGGAAATTCCTGTTGTGCCAGCAGCTCTCCTGGATTCCTGGGATGTTCTGCTGTGTTCCTGAGAGCTGCTTTGCCTTCATCACCTCATTATTTGGGAACATCCTCCTGATTATGGATATCCAGGATTTTTTGACTCAGCTTAGTAGCCAGGAGGGGGGGTCCGTGCTTTACAAATCAGCTCTGTGTGGATAAAAGAGCTTCAAGTAGAGGCTGCACTGTGAAATGTCCCTGGGAACTGAGTAGAGGGAGGGGTGGGATGGGCAGAGCAGCACCAAGGTGGGAACAGGAAAAATGGATGTGGAAGTGGCCCGGGCTGTGGGGAACAGCACAAGAAAGGCAGTGGAAAAGGATTTTCAGGATGCAACAGAACATGTCAGATTTTAGTGTTTGTGCTGCTGCCCTTGATCCTCACTTTGTGTTTGGCTCAGAAATGATGGAATCATGGAATGGTTTGAGTTGGAAAAGACCTTTAAAGGTCATCTTGTTCCAACTAAACCTGCCAGGGACACCTTCCAGTGCACCAGGTTGATCCAAGCCCCATCCAACCTGGCCTTGAACACTTCCAGGGATGGGGCAGCCACAGCTTCTCTGGGAAATCTGTGCCCTCTCAGGGAAGAATTTTTTCCTAATATCCAATCTAAACCTACCCTCGTAGATTCTGAATTTCTCATCCTTTTTGAATGTAACTTTTCTTTGGACTTTAGCATGGTGTCCATACCTTTTACATAGGAGCTAAATTGACAGAGCTCCTACTCTCCTATTTTCCCTGAAAATCCCTTGTAACCCCTTCTTGAAACAGGAATGTTGTTTAATGTCTCGTCTGGTGTAACTAAATTGGGATGAAAACACCATCCAAAGGCATCAATTCAACCAAGGCAGAGAATATTCCCCTGGGGGGAAAATGGGTTTTGCTTTGAATATCTGACAATTTAGTTAGAGAACAGCTCCAGCCTCATTAGGCTCCTCATTTTGTGAGATGAGGAACAGAGGGATTAAACAACCTGCTGGTAACAGAGCCAGGCTTCTGTGCTAAAGCTGGGAAATGTCAGTTTGGAGAGGATGAAAATATCACAGCAGAAGGGTTGTGCCACTTTGCAAGGTACAGCCATCAACAGGAGCAGGAAGGGAACAGAGCTGGGAGGCAACTGGGGCATTTGGGAAAATAATAAAAATAACTCAGCCTCTGATATCTGGGCTCAGTCACTGGAACAGTCAGAGGAAATGAGATCCGAGCACAGGCCTGGAGAGGGTTTGGGGAGGGGTTTCCAGAAGAAATCAGGAGACATTCCTGCTTTTGTACTGATTAGATCCCGCCTGGAAGGCAAGCTTGGCACTCCAGTGAGCAGAAAAAAGCCATTAAGAGAACCTCTTTTATGAGAAGAGACCCTGGGCAGAAAATTGTAGGCTAAGAGGAAATTTCTTTAATACAGCTTTAAAATAACTTCCAAACCCCTTGTAGCATAATTTCTCATCTTTTTTTTTTTCCTAGGCAGCACCTGTAGAATCCTGAGATAAAGAAGCATCAATGTAACACAGAATAATTAAATATCCTGAGTTGGAAGAGACCCAAAAGGATCATGGAGTCCAGCTCCTGGCCCTGCACAAGACAACCCCAAAAATCACACCTTGTGCCAGACTGACAGTGTTGGCATAAAGGAAATGGAAGAATGAAAAGGAATAAAAACATATATTAAAAAAACCCAACCCAAAAAAACCAAACCAAAACAAACCCAACCAACCAACCAACAACCCAAAAAAAAAAAAAAAAAACCCAACAAAAAAACACCCAAAACCACCCCAAAAGCAAACAATGAGGAATGAATTTAAGAAATAATAAGAACAGGAAGATCATAGAACTCTCTCCCAGCTGGAGCCAAGGGAACCAAATCTGCAAGAAGAAACAAGAGCAGGTCATGAGGGATTGCTTGACTATTGAACAAGCATTTTCTACTTGTACCAGGACTGATTTTTGTTGTTGTTGCTTGTTTGTTTCATTTTGCTTTTTCTCTCCAGCCTGGTACAAGCACTTTCACTTGTCCCTGATGTCTGTTATGATCTGTTAGAGGTTGTTAAATCCAATAAACCAATATATGAGCTGCTGCTGTAATTCCATGTCCCCAGGTGCAGCCAGGAGGAAAACTGAGCACATTTTCCAGCTGGAAGTCTCCAGTATGTTTTATTTGATATTTATATGCCCATATATCTGCATATCCATGGCCAGTCACGCAGATCAATAGAGACAGGAAACACCAACCAATGCCATCCATGGAAATAACATCCATTTAAATCCACAGCATTCCCAGAAGCATGAAAAGCTCTGAGAGACTGATGCTGTTCCTCCACCGAGCTGACCAGGACTGAAGTTACTCCAGGAATATTCACACACGCTCCATGGGTTTCTCCAGGGATTAGGCTTGGATGGACTGTGCAGGAGCAGGCCCTCAAATCCTCACTTCTCTCCCCTTGCTGCCACCTGAACTTTTGAACCCTAATGCTTCAAAAAGTCATAAAACATCCCATGTTGGGAGAGATCCACAAGGATCATCGAGTCCAACCCCTGGCCCTGCACAGGACACCCCAAAAATCCCACCCTGTGCCTGAGAGCATTGTCCAAACACTTCTGGAGCTCTGGCAGCCCTGGGGGTGTGACCATTCCTCTGGGAGCTGTTCCAGTGCCCAACCAACCTCTGGAGGAAGAATATTTTCCCAATGTCCAACTAAACCTCCCCTGGCACAACTTGAGGCCATTTCCCTTTGCCCTCTTATTGTTCCTTGGGACAAGAGGCCCTCAACAACCCTGATGTATTCTCACACTACCACCATTAAAACCACCACAGAATAAGCTTGCAAAGACCCCAATTTTCTTCTTTCTGCATCCCATAATGAGTGCTGTTAGCTTTATGTCCTGTTAGTCTAAAAATCACTGGATTCCCATTTAGGATGATGGTTTTGTTGCTCTCCTGAGGGATAACCAGTTCAGGATGTTCCCTTTGAGCTGATTATTCTCCACGTGTTTTCAGTCCCCTGACCTTCCTGAAGCCTTTGTGCTGATGGTGATGAAGGGTTAATGTCTCTTATGTCTTGAAAAAAATAGGAGATCCAGGTCTTTTGTAAATTGAAATATTTCTTGACCTCATAATTCCCTGTAGCATCACTTCCCACCTCGCAAAACCCGCTTGGGATGAGCAGATCAAGAGAAAATGGCAAAGAGAGCAGAAGCCACAGTGGTGGCAGGGAACAAACTTGGAATTTTAGTTGATTTTAGTTTTTTACTTATTCCATGGATGTCATGAAGCTGTTGGAAGCCAGTAACCCCAGGTGTCATGAGGGATGGAGCTGGGAAATGCCGAGAACTTGTTCCTCACACCAACTTCAGGACCTCTTTTATATCTTACAGAAGCAGCTTTATCTTGGAAAAGGGACTGTGAAAGTTCACTGAGTTACTCAGCTGGAGAAACCCTGTATAGATTTGGAAGTTATTGTCATGGAAAATGAGAGGAAAAGGTTTGGGTTACAGGAACAGCAAGAGCAGAGCCAAAGAGGAAAGGACAATAATTTTATTGTGCAAAAAGCCAGCTCGTGTCCCCTGCTCTGTGCAGAGCCAATGCCCTCAGGTCATTCCTCACCCCCTGAGCAATCTTTTCTCCAGGTCTAAGTGGCTGTAACCACCCCAGCTCCCTGCAGTTAGGAGACTTTGCCTAGGAGTCATCTGGGGACAAGTGCACAGGAGCTGGAAAATGTAATTATTGGAGAGATTTTGATTCAGGAGCCTATGCAAAGTTAAAAGTGCTTTGCTGGGGAAAAGGCAAAAAGAAGAACTTAAAGGTCATTTAACAACCTGTCTGATAACAGTGAAATGTTCTCACTTCACGCAGATTATGGCTGGACAAACTTTCCTGATTATATTTAATGCCACCAGCTCTGAGAAACTAAAATCTCCTGTACTTAGATGCCTCCAATTCTTTTTCATACAAGTGTTGAAGCAATGAATATTTTCACATTAAAAAAAATGCTGCAGTTGATTGAACGTGAAGGGAACTGTTCCCAAAATGAAACTGTAGCAGTCAGGCTGGAGAATATTTCCTATAGCCAAAAGCACTCTGAAAAGGTTATTATTACATAATGATGGAGATGTCAAAATTAAGGCAGGAACAAGGCCAGGGTAATTAGGATTCAGCTCACCCAGGTTTAGCTGTCTGAAGGAAAGGCTTCCAGTCAAATTCAAACAAAGCCACCAAGCTTGGAGGGGTTGATATGAATAAATATATGGATTTTATGCCCTCACAAATCCATTTAGAAGCTTGGAGATGCTCTGGGGAATCTCAGATGGCTTCTAGCTGTGGGTCCTGAAGGCCACAGGTGAGGTCTGTGTCTCATGGACACCCTTAGACACCACAAAATCCAAAGTGTGGGAAAGAGTCAAGCCCAGAATTCATATCCACAGGGATGTGTCCACCTCAACTCCTGGTGGGCACTTTTCCATAGGAACTGGGGCTCTGTGGGAGAGGGATGATGTTGTTCCAAGTATCTTATCCCACAGTAGATGTAACATTTGTTTGGCTGAGGCTTTAAATCCCACTTTCTCCATTACCCCTCATTGTTATTTATCTCCTTTTCCTTCTATTTACATCCAATTCCTTTCAGATATTCTGCTATTTCCAAACACGACTCCAGCTCTGGAAGGATGTGAGTAACTCCAAGTTTCCAGTCCTGTGTGGATGTGTTTAATATCTCAGAGCATCCAAAATGCCACAAAATATCCTCTGGGGGCAACTGAGGGGAGCCCTCAGTGTGTGCTCACTGCCCTCAAAATACGATAAATGTTTGCATCATGTTCCAGAAATAATTGTGGAATTTGGGATTTCCCTCTGTGTGATTTTGGAAACATGTTGCTGAGGAAAAAGTGGCCTTGAATTCAATATTTAGATTATTAAAAACACTCATTGTCTATCTTTGATTTTTATTGTTGATTTTTATTGTTGATTTTTATTGTTGATTTTTATTGTTGATTTTTATTTTTTCCTTCTATTGTTTATACTTAAGTTTATACTTACAATAAACCCCAGCTTGTCTTGTTTTCAACAGAAACTTCAAAAACCTGAAATGTATTTTTTTATTTTTCCATAAAATCCGTGGAAAATAAACCACATTCTTGTGTAAGTTCAAGACCGCTTTGTTTGCTTGTTTGTTTTCCCTTCCTCAAGCTTTATGCATTCCAATTTATCACTGCAGGGTCACATGAAAGTCATCTTCTTTTCCTTTTTTTTTTTTTTTTTTTTTTTTTTCTTTTTATCCCTCTAAATAAATGATGGAAAGGCAGCACGGAAGGTGCTGTGTAAAAGGCACTCTCTGATATCATTAACATGTGAAAAGAACTTGTCAAGTATTAAGTGATGCCAGTTCTGCTGTCATGACTGCAAATATCTCCTCTCTGTACCTCTGTTTTCCCAAGTATTCCTCGGCTGGGCTGTTCCCTGTGCTGAAGTTGCCATTTCCAACAAAGCAGATGATTTATCACTTTTATATCTGCATTGATTCCCATGTCAAACTGGACGAAGATGCATCTGAAACAAAAATGATTGAAGAGCAAGGAAAACTGATTTATGGAATATTGATATATGAAAGAGCTCTAGTGCTTTTCACTTGGGAAGTGCACTGGGAATTTTTATAGGAGCACTGGCTAGAGGCAGCAGGGAGTGAAGATCTTCACTCAGATGAGCTGAACTTTAGTTATTTTTAGGGTGAAATCCTTGATTCCAGCACTGTTTATCATCCCTGAGAAAAAAACAGATTTACAGACCTTGAATATGATGGAATCATGGAATGGTTTGAGTTGGAAGAGATCTTAAGGATCATCCTATTCCACTCCACTTCCATGGTCAAGGACCCCTTCCACTATCCCAAGTTACTCCAAATCCTGTCCAGCCTGGTCTTGGACACTTCCAGGGATGGGGCAGCCACAGCTTTTTTGGGCAACCTGTGCCAGGGCCTCCCCACCCTCCCAGGGAAGAATTTCCTTCTTGTACCTAAGCAAAATTTACTCTCTTTTAATTTAAACCTTTCTGTAGAAATCTGGAGGATTTTTAAGCCTGTGGCTAATTAGCAAGTTTAATAGATCTTTTTTAACCATGAAATTTGGAGTTGACACAACACAAGATTGGAGAGTAACGGGCAAAATCCAGTTGTGCTTTGTCACCGAGCAAATGGTGGCTGCTGGTGGTGGAACTCCAGAAATGAGATGGAATTCCCTGGACTTCGTGTTTGTGAGGGGAAATTTCCACTACAGCACCATAATCTTGCTTTGGATGGGCTCAGCTGAAGGAAATCCCCATCCCCAGGTCATTTACGCCCCTCCTCATGTCACCATCAGACAGGATGGGGTCACCAGGCACCGTCTGTTATCCCTGGAAAAGAGCTCCCTGGGAAAAGAGTCCAGAAAGGTTGCAGTTCATAAAATTATTAAATGGTTTGTGTGGAAAGAGACCTTAAAGATCACCCAGTTCTGACCCCTCATGGGCAGGGACACCTTCCACTATCCCAGGCTGCTCCAAGTTCCATCCAACCTGGCCTTGGGCATTTCCATGGATGGAACAGCCCCAGCTTCTCTGGGCACCCTGTGCCAGGTCCTCATCACCCTCACAGGGGAGAAATTCTTCCCAATATCCCATCTAAACTTAGTCTGTTACAATTTGAAGATGTTCCCCCTCATCCTGTCACTCCAGGATCTTGGAATCCATGGATATGATCCCAAAGAGGGAAACTGAGGCACAAAGGAATAGGTTTACTGGTATGACTTGGTCTGTGGGGCAGAAGTGAAACCTCCAAGCTGCCTTTTGTGCACTGACAACCATCCACTTCTCATCTACAAGTGAGAAATAACTCGAATTTCAGCATTTCCTCTGCTTTAATAAATAAAAATGATTCCTCAAAAAGATCAGTTGCCATAGATGAAAAATTAAGATTAAAATGTTCAGAAGAGATTAAAGAACTCTGAGCTCCTGTGGACAAATTCTGTATTCTTCAGAAACCCCTCATGGATTTCAGGGAAGGAGGCAAAGGGGGATTACAGGAAGGTATTGAAACCTCTCTGGTTGGTGAGGGGAAGGAAAACACAGAGATAAGAGTGTCTTATCTCTTGTTTCATATCTCTTTTAGTGTCTGCTGAAGGATTAGGATTTGTAGGATCCAGATATTGGATAAGTGGGATTCTCCCTCAGGTGAAGGTGTCTGAAGGGTACCTGAGGGTATCTGAAACATCTGTACAGGGCTTGGAGATGGACAGGGAGACCCAAATCCCTCTGGAATGGTGTTTGGGGGTTGGGAAGCCTCCCAGGATATCACTGAGAGCTCTGAATGGAATCTCNAAATAAAATAAAATAAAATTATTTATTAACTCAATTGTCAGCACAAAGGGTTCATGGTGGGATCCTTGGGGTATCCTATGCAGGACCAGGAGTTGAGCTTGATGATCCTTGTGGGTCCCTTCCAGCTCAAGATATTCCATGATTTTTAAACATCCTGGGCATCTGTTTGACAAAATCAAGTGGGGACAAGGCAAATCCTCTCTGAGAACTCCAGCTGCTGTTGATTCCTGTTTCCAGCACACCTGGCCTCGGGCACTCACTCCCACCTTTGTCATTCCTTCCATTTATTTTTTTAATCTCGAGTAAATTCCTGATTTCTGTGTCCCACTGCCCAAACCCCATGAAATTTGCTGTGTCCTATTAATTTGGATTGTCACCAGAAAGCAACACCTGTATTTTACACTGCTTTTCTGTGCTGGAAATGAGAGATTTTTCAAAAATAAACAGCAAACCAGTGTCATTTTCTATTTTTTTTTTCGCCCAGAGCTGACAGGAAGCAAGAGGGTGCCTTTTTTTGACTCGTAATGAGGATGCAATCACAGCCAAGAGATGAGCTGAGCTTAGATCAGGCCCTTGGTGAGCTGGGCTTACTCATGCAGAGCATTTGTAATACATTTAACAGCAACAGAAAGCACGAGTCCTGCAGCAGTGCTGGATTAGCAGGGACCTGGAACAAGATATTAATTATTTAGAGCTACATCTGGAGAAATTGAGTCCTTTACCCTGTGGGACCACCCTCCTCTCTCTCTCAACCTGGCATCAATTTATTCCTGAGATTAATTCAGAGCATGTTTCTCATTCCCTGACACTGCCTTAAACTGAGGGAAAGTACATTGCTGAAAGCAGTGGAATTAAATTTGCCATACAGAGATGTGACTAAGAGATGAAATAGGCTCAGCAAAGTCTAAAAACTGATATAAACCCTGAAGTTTTGGGATTATGATGTCTGAATCTTTATTTTTCTGTGGAAAATCAAAAAATCACTGGGATACTTTCTGAAAAAGGTTTGTTACATCTGTGGACAAAGCTCTTTTTTTTCCCCTTGTATTTATTTATCCTTCCCTTCCCTGCCCCAAACTGTTTTTATTTGAGCCTTGTAGTGAGAAGTTATGGAGCTCTGCCTGCTCCAAAATTGATTTGCCAGGAACCCATAGGATAGGATAGGATAGGATAGGATAGGATAGGATAGGATAGGATAGGATAGGATAGGATAGGATAG
>VZRX01023548.1:0-43417 GCA_013398075.1 Notiomystis cincta | reverse complement strand
ATAGGATAGGATAGGATAGGATAGGATAGGATAGGATAGGATAGGATAGGATAGGATAGGATAGGATAGAATAATAGAATAGTAGAATAGTAGAATTTTCTCAGTTGGAAACGGCCTCCATCAGTCATCCAGTCCAACTTCATCACCAATTCAGGGCTGACTGAATGTTAAAATCTATTTTTAAGCTCGTTGTCCAAATGTCCCTGAAGCCTTGACAGGCCTGGGACACTGACCACCACTCCAGAAAGGCTGTTCCAGTGTTTGACCACCCTCTCAGTACCAAAATGCTTCCTGATGTCCAGTCTGAATCTCTCATGGCCCAGCTTTGAATCATTCCCACACATCCTGTCAGTGATCCCATGAGAAGAGCTCATCACCTCTTGGAATTAATTACAGATGTAGAGGACCTGAAATAAGATATGGTTTGGGGCTTTTTTTAAAATAAAAAGATTAAATTCTGCCCCAAGGTCTTCAGTCCCCATTCCAGCTCCAGGGAGAGACTTCAGGCTGCTCTGGTAAATCCAGGCTTGCTTCCCTCAAACTCATCATTTCTACAACCCTCTACTAATCTTAATTTCAAGGTGTTTTAAAGCCCTTTCACAGGTAAACTCTTGGAAAAATAGTCTATTTTGGACCCCTGACAGGATAAAATTCAGAATCCTCTGTTATAAGTGAGGACCACCTGTGCTCACTCCCCAAACCTCCCGGCTCGAAGCGTCCTCTGAGCTGCAGCTGCGGCTCCAAATCTCTAAACCCTGTCACCCACATCCCCTGGGCTCCACCACCCCGAGTTCAGCAGCACAAAATCTGGGATTGTGAGAGCTGGTGGCTGAATCAGCCAAGGGTTTCTTCAGTGTCCCCGTCTGCAGGAGCATCTGGCAGTGATTTCTCTTGGCACATGGCTCGTTGCCTGGATGAGATTTATTGTGATTTATGTAAACACAGCAGGCAGAGGCTTTGCCAGCGACACAGGGAAACGGCTCATCAGTTTTGCTCCAGGAAAACAGACCCAGGAGAGGCCTGGAATCTCCTCACTTCCAGCTTTAAGGTTTGCAAACAATTCCAGCTGGAGAGTGACGGCACCTGTACCAGGCAAAACCCAATTTAGCAGAAACTCTGGGCTTGCCAGGGCCAGAGCATGGCTGGTGAATGGGAAATAGCCAAGACATCCATCTGGAGCAGATGGGGAGGATGGATTTGGGATTAATGGACTGGACTTGGATGCACAAGCCTGGGGTGTGTCTAGAGAGGGGTTAAGATTTATCTCATCTCTCCTTGGGGCTGAAGGATGTACTTGAGGTGTCTTCACGTTGGTTTTGTGCCACAATCCTGATTTTAAGCAAATTGTTTTGTTCCTGAGAGTCTCAGTTTGTCCATCAGTTTCTCGTCAAGGAACAGGGGCTGCTCCCAAATCCAGGGAATTCTGAGACTACTGGAAGATCCCATGGGCTGAAATCTTAAACCGAAGAGAATTATTAGGGGACAACAAAATGCTCCTAATTTTTAAATCAAGGATCACAATCAGAAGAAAATAAAGCAAAAGGAAAATGAAAGTGGAGATGATTCTGATCTGCAGGAATGTACTCCATGCATCATCATTCCCTCCTCCCCCTCTTCCCAGCCCTGCAGCCATGGAGATTTATGGATACACAGATTCTAATTTGTTTTATGTTTTGTCTGGAGGAAGACAGCTGTACACAGCTACTTTGTCTGGAAAATGTCACATTGCTCTTAATTGCCTGAGAAAGAATGACAAGTCAGAAACAATATTGTTATCGTGTTTAATTTCTACTTCCCCCCCCAATATAAAATTTAAATTTTATAAGATTTGAGTTTAAAGGAAAGAGAGTCAGTGTGAGGTCCTCAGTAATGATTTTTCACCTCAAAAACCACCCAGTGAAACGCTGCCATCTCCTCACAACTTCCCTTCTCATTTTAGGATAATAATCAGAGTTGACTCCTTTCTCACTGAAACATCTGCTTTATGCTTCCATGGGTGAGATGAAAAATTAATTTGGGCTCTAATCAATTGATTAATGGGTTTAGCAAAGGGAGCTAAACTTTCCTGGAGCCCCTCTGCTTGGGAGCCAGGCTGGGAGAGCTGGGGATGTTCAGCCTGGAGAGGGTTCCAGGGAGAGCTCAGAGCCCCTTCCAGGACCTAAAGGGGCTCCAGGAGAGTTGGAGAGGGACTTGGAACAAGGGATGGAGGGACAGGACACAGGGAATGGCTTTAAGAGGAAAGAAGGAAGGTTTAGATGGGATTTTGGAAAGAATTCTTCCCTCTGAGGGTGGTGAGGCCCTGGCACAGATTGCCCAGAGAGGTTGGGGAGTCTCCATCCCTTGAAATGTTGAAGTCCAGGTTGGATGGGGCTTGGAGAAACCTGGGATAGTGGAAGGTGCCCCTGCCCATGGCAGGGGGTGGAATGAGGTGATCTTCAAGCTCCTTTTCAACCCAAACCACTCAGGATTTTATTCCATGATTTCTGGAGCTGAGAGGCAGCTCCAGACCGTGGTTTGTGTCAGCACCTGAAATCTCTGGGAAGGGAATTAGGACTTTTAACAAAATCCCTGTCTGGTAGAAGTCACCTCCTTTAGAAAGGGTGGAAAGGGAGAACCAAGAAAACCCCCACATAATCTCCATTTAATTCTGTGCAAATCTTCCCCACGAAATCACACCCTGTTTTCCAGCTGCATTGCCATCAAAATATCTGGATTCAAATAGAGGATTCCAGGGCTCAACAAAACCATTTCCTGCCAGTGATGGTCAGGTTGTACCTGTGACCATCCTTCTGCTTCAGCCCATGGATTTACAGAGATCTGGTTTGAAATGAGATAAAATGAAAATCAAAGCTTCAAGCTCACAAACCTTGGATGAAACAAAACCCCTTACAATTTCTGGAAGAATATTTCAGTATCTTAGGACCTTAAAAGAATCTATTGCTCCTTTTCCAGCTCTTGGTGTCTGCAAATGATCTCTGTTATATCTTGTAGGATACTGAGTAAGGGGATTTGAATTTCTCTGGCTGCTGGGAGAGATGTCCTGGGAAAATATTAACATTGTGTGTGTCATTTTTACACTTCCCCTTTTGAATCTGTGATTCCAGAAAGGAGGAGAAGTATAACTGTTTTATCTGTTCAGGAAAAGAGTGAGGTCTCTTCAATCCTGGAGTTCTTCAGATTTCTCTTCTTTTCTTACTGTTTTCCTGAGTCCTGATATGTTCTCAGTCCCACCAATAAGGGTAAGATCCTGATTAACCAAATTCCTTTTTTTCTTCTCATTGATTCACTTCCAACTCTTCCTCTCAATCCATGAAGAACATCTCAGACCCATAAAAAAAGGATTTGAAGAAATTATTATGATGCCAACAAGGTGAGGATCAGTCTCATTTCCCTGGTAACAAGTGACAGAACAAGTGGAAATGGCCTCAGGTTGCAGCAGGGAAGGTTTAGATTGGATATTGGGAAGATTTAGCCACTGTGAGGGTTGTTGGGGAAATCAATTTTTCTCTGCTTGTTCTGCTTTTGATACACCAAATTCCAGGATCATGTGGTTGCAAAAAACAAACTGGGAGGAGGAACTGTTATAAAAGTGCTGGAAAGAGTTTTAATTTGGGTTTTAGTTCCTTGGAAATTCAGAGGAGAAGCTGATTCTCCCCTTGTTTGGACAAGTTGCAGTCCAAACCCAGAGGGCTTTAGTTTCCTGGAATCCCATCCTCTCCAAGACTTTTCCAGTACCAACACTGATTCCTCTGGCACCCAGAGTCCTGTTTCTTTTCACAATTCCTTATCAGCCATGGTCCAGCAACATCTCCTGCCCCAAGTCCCATATTCTGTGCCATGAACCAAAGCCACCATTCAGATTTCATTAACACGTGGTGCAGCAGAGTTGTTTCCAAGAGAGGGGCATGGAAAAGTATTTTTCCCAGTCTGAAGACAAGATTTCCTCCTTGACAACTTTTTAATTCCTTTTTGTTTCATTGTTTTGTTTTGGTTTTATATTGTTGTCTTTGTTTTGCTTCATTTTTGGTTGTTGTTTTTGCTGTTGTTGTTGTTGCTGTTATTATTATTAATATTGTTAATATTATTAATATTATTAATGTTATTATTGTTATTATTATTATTATTACTACTACTACTACTACTATTATTACATTTCCATGAAAGCACATGCAAGAAACCAGGACATGTGAAAGCAGGGAATTGAGTAGTGACAGATCCTTCTCCCCTGCATCTCTTCCTCACTTTCCCCTCTTGGGATCCTGTAATTTTTTCCAATAATATCTTCTTGGGAATTTTCCTCCCCCTCCCAACCTGAATTAGGCAGCTCAGATGGAGGTGAAAAGAAATCCAGGTTCTCTGTGTGTCAAGTCAGAGCTGATGTAATTCCACTCTGGGGCAGAGAAATGTCTGGAATTCCCTCTGTAGAGAGGATTTTGCACAGGGAATTGCAAAAATTTGGAGCTGGCAGAGCTTCTCACTTCACTGCCCTGGGCAGATCTGCTGCAGGGCCTGAAACAAATCCTTTTTTAAAAAAAGATTCAGATTTAAAGAATTTTTTACAGAATCTTGGGATTGTTTAGGCCGGAATTGACCTCTAAAATCATTGAATCCAACTGTTAATCCAGCACAACCCTAAATCACTTCCCTAAATTCTAGGTAAGGACAAAAGAGTCTCATTAACTCCTGCATCCAGGAATTGCCTCCAGTTCATCTCTGGAACACCAGGAGCAGCTGAGGGAGCTGGGGGGGCTCAGCTTGGGGACAAGGAGGCTCAGGAGGGACCTTCTGGCTCTCCACAGCTCCCTGAAAAGAGGGTGGGACCAGGCAGGACTTGGGATCTGCTCCCAGAGAACAAGGGACAGGGCAGAAGGAAACAGCCTCAAGTTACACCAGGGGATGTTTAGTTGGATATTAATAAAAAATTCTTCCCTGAAATGTTGAAGTCACCATCCCTGGAAATGTTCAAAAACCATGGAGATGTGGCATTTAGGGACAAGGTTTAGTGGTGGCCTTGGCAATTATTGGACTTGATGACTTTAGAAGTCTTTTCCAACCTTAATGACTATAATTCCATGATCTTTTGCTTCCATGGGCCCACATTTTTCCTTTAGCTGTCCTGATGTCAATCAGGTCCCTCAACACCTCTCCTGTACCAGGGCTCAACCTCCTCCTCAATCTTAGCATCACACAAATACTCCTTTCAATAAATTCATATTTGCCTCGAGAAACCTGAAGAAAATAACCTCAGGTTTGGGAGCAATCCCTGCAGAACCTGCTGGGATATTTTTTTGCCTTTTCCATTCATTTCCATTATCCATGGGCAGATACCTGAAATATGTGGTTTAGGTGGGTTTTAATCCATTTTATTCCTCACAATGTGAGTGCAAGAAGTCACTTGTTCACAAAGGTTAGAGGGGATTGTTCGGGAAAAATACTTAGGTAAAATCCCCTGGATAATGAGTTGGAACATTTTATTCAGCCATGGGAACATCAGTCAAGGGAAATGCCTGTGGGAATAACAGGAATACATAATAGCTGACATTTCCAGTGCTGCAGGAATTGTTCACAATTACTATACAACTCCATTAGTTTTCCTAAGGAAATTGTTCTTTCTTGAAGCTGGAGATTAACACCTTTGTATCAGGGCTTTCCACGTGTTGGTGAAAGTTTATTTTGCAGGTTGCTGTGGCAGGAACCAAACCACACTCTGGTTTTTTAGCTTTGCTGCAGCATAATTTTGGAAAGAGCCAAACTGGAATATAAACCTCTGCCTATGGATCTTCCTAATGGTGTAGCCATGAAAATGTGGGCTGGGAGAATCTGTTTCACAACCTGCAGAGCTCTAACCTATGAGTAAGAATATTTTGTGGGAAAAGATGATTATTTTAACCTCCATCTCAGGATATTGTCACCACAGCACTTTGCTGGCCTTCATTTCCCTGCCTGGAACAACCTGATAGTTTTCAGTCTCAATTTGTAGAAGCTGGAAATAAAGACAAACCTATTTATCCATTTATTTCTTCACTAATAAAAGAGCAGTTGCTCTTTCCTAAAGTTAATGGTAGCAATCAAAGAACAAACAAAAATGTTTCCCTGTTTTGGAAAATTGTGGAATTACTGAGTGTTTTTTCTTCTCTGTTTTCCTCAGGAGTGGGAGGCTGCCCTGGCTGAAGCATCCAGGATTTACAGTTGGATTTTTTGGTCTGGATTTTAGGGCATTATGAGTTTGAGCCCTTTCCTTCTTTCCCCTTTGAGGAGTGTGGATTACCACAAGGAAATCCAGTCCACAGTGGCTCCTGAAAAACTTTTCCTCAAGCATTACAGGCCCAGTTTTGTTGGATTAATTGGGCAGCAGTGGAAGAACCAGCACCTCCCACAATCTGGGTGATGGATCATTTTTTGGTTTTTCTCTTTCCTGAAGAAGATTCCCACTCAGATCTCCTTTCTCTTGGCTTTGTGGCATCAAAGGTGAGTGACACCAGCCCCTCCATTCCCTGGAAAACTGCTCAAGTTGCCTCTGTCTTAAATATTTTTGGCTCTGGATCCCCAGTGGGCAAAAGTCAATAGTTCTGGTTTTATGATACCACATTGGGATTTTCATTGTGATAGAGCAAGGAGGAGCAGTTTTAAACTATGAGAGATTTAGATTGGATATTAGGAAAACATTCCTCCCTTTGAGGGTGGTGAGGGCCTGGCACAGGTTGTCCAGAGAAGCTGTGGCTGCCCCATCCCTGGAAATGTTCAAAGCCAGGTTGGATGAGGCTTGGAGCTCCCTTTCCCTTCTTTCCTCAGCAGAAAACTGAAGTTATAAGGGTGCCTTAAACAGAATCCCTTTATTTCAGTCAGATCATCCTACCCAGCCTTAATGAAGGTGAAAAAATAATGATTAAAGGACAATCTGAGGCAAACGGAGGAAAATGAACAGTTCTGGAGGCTACTTCACTTCAAGGGCTGAATTTCTTTTGCCTGAGATTGGGAGATTTAGGAAGGACAACTGATTTAAGTACTTTTTCTGCTTTCAGCTGTGATCTTGAATTTAATGTGACACTCTCGTGTACCAATGAGTCTGGAAAGTCAATTTATTACAAACTCAAGGGATTTAAACCTCAGGTTCAGCCTAGGCTGACCCATCCAGCCTCCCACTGCCAGGCTGGATGGAGCTCTGGGAAACCCGTTCTAGTGGAAGGTGTCATTACTTTCGTATTATCATAAAAACCTCACATAATTTCCAAGAGAGTTTTCTGAATGTGACCTCCCTGTGCTCAAATGGATCAAAACTATGAGACAAGAAAAGGACACAGAGTTTCCAAACTTCTGAGTTAAGATGTGGGCAGCTGAACAAGGCCTGTCTCAGTTGCAGTAAAACTTCTCTGTGTCATACAGAGCTTTTTCTCTTGGCAGATGTCTACAAACAGGTTTGTGAAGCCCAAGAGAAATTTCTCTCTCTCACAGAGCCTAAAACGTTCTCTTTTCTCTTAGTTCCTGATTGTAGAGTTGTCTTTTGTTCACTTGAAAATTGTGTGGTCTTTTTTTAAATAAAAATCTATTCAAAAGAGATACATGAGATATAGAACTGGTTTTAACTGCCACCAATCCGACTGAATAACTGGAGATGTGGCATCAAGGGCACGTGTCCCTTGTATGAAATGTGATGCAAAGATGACAAGGCTCTGGGTCCAGACTGGAAAATAAAAGGACCACAAAGTGTCAGGAAGGCCCATGGGAGTCTGAGATTTAATTTTTATTTCTGTTTGTACATTGCCCAGTGCATTCCTCTCAGGAATATGGCAAAAGGAACTACTTTTGAATCGATCTTAACGTCCTAGATCAGCACAGAGGGCCTGTTCTTCATTGCAAAGACAGGTTAGGAAAAGCAACTGTGAGGGAAAATGAAGTTTGATTCCAAATATTGGTATCTGCAAAATTTGGAATTTAATCAGGATTTAGTCTGAGTAAGTTCTAACTGATCACTTGTTAAGAAGCAACTTTTGCTTCCATGAGGAGAAGAAAACATCCCTCCACAGGTTGGAGGAAATGGTGGAGAAAAACCACATTAAACTTGCCCAAAAGACTCTTTCCCAGTCTAAAAACTCCAGGGATGCAAATAATCTCTCAGCCTCCATTAACATTTCCCTGAAAGAGAGAGGCATTTGGGAGGTTTGTGACAATGAAATGTCAACGGTGAAGTTAAAAAGGAAAAAAAAGTTCCCCGTGGATACTTGGAGAAGGGAGCTGCAATGGATCAGAGGAGTTTGGGCCTGTCTGCACATGGATTTTTCCCCTCTGCATATCTCCTTTTTTTTTAATCATTTTTCCTTCTGGATGAACTGCAGAGGCAGCCTCTGAAAAGTCAGGAAACATCAAGACCCCGTGTACTTTTCTTATGCCATTTTTAATTGCCACGCTCGCTGTCAATCCCAGGTTTTTCGGCTACTCCAAAGCAAGACCATGATTCCTAGGAGAATCCCAGGGGTCACAGTTGTCACCCTGCAGACCCTCAGTGCCAGGAGGCTGATGGAGGAACCAAAATAGGAAAATGACCTCTCAGCAAATTGTTACTTTTGGATGCAGTTGGAGCTGCTGGAGGGGAAGAGTTGGAGAATGGAGGAAGTTGGAAAATGAAGGAGCTCTAGAGAGCAACTTTGAAACTGGAGCAGAATCTCTGGCACCCGAAGCTCTCACTGGGGCCTTGGCACAGTCCTGGTTCCTGGATCGTGTTTCTCCTGTTCTGTCAGAACTTCTCAGCCCTTTGTTGCCACCAGAGCAACCTGCTTAAAGACTTGCAAGCCCACAGGAATCACCCATTCCAACCTATCCCATCCCATGGATGGAAGAATCCCACAGATGGATGAATCCCATGGATGGATGAATCTCATGGATGAATGAATCCCATGGATGGATGAATCCATGAATGGTGATGAAGCACCTGTCAAAAAAACCCCCTGAATTTGGATTTTCCTACATTTGTGTTGAGATGTGCTGACCTCAGGGATACTCTAAACCAGAGTCTTACAATTATTCCTGCTAGAGCTGCCCTGCTCGTGGAATCATGGAATGGTTTGGGTTGGAAAAGACTTTCAAGATCATCTCATTCCAGCTCTTGGCCATGTGCAGGGACACCTTCCACTATCCCAGGTTGCTCCAAGCCCCATCCAACCTGGTCTTGGACACTTACAGGGATGGGGCAGCCACAGCTTCTCCGGGCACCCTGTGCCAGCGCCTCCCCACCCTCCCAGGGAAGAATTTTTTCCCAATACCCAGTCTAAACCTCTCTTTTAGGTTTAGAGCCATTCCCCCTTGTCCTGTCACTGCATGTTCTTATAAAAGGACCCTTCCAACCCAAAGCATTCTATGATTCTATGATTAGTTTATTAACGACTGTTAATTAAGTGGCAGCAGGTGAACCTCACATTCAAGACTGGTATCAGCAACACAACAGATAAGTTGCAATATGAGATATAAAAATGTCAACAAATACTTCAAGATTTCCAAACACCTTTCTTTAATTATCGCTGAGAGGTTCTCAGTACACACAATGAGCTGGGTGTGAACACTTCAGCTCCCTCACAGAACTCATGGATTGAAGGGAATGTGGATTAATTCCTGTTCTCCCCCTCATCCTGCAGAAGATGTGGCTGCTAAAATTTGTGTGTTTATAAATTATTATTTAATTTCATAAAACTGCTGTGTTCTAACCCCAGAGATGCTCAGGCATTCCCCCAGTGAATGGAGGAGAGAATTGAAAGGATAAAAGTGACAAAACTCATGAGTTGAGATAAAATCAGTTTAATAATTTCTCTAATAAAGTCCAGTTTTATGGGTGTGCAGCTTTGCCTCCAACCGCCCTTCTTTGCACACTTTGATAAAACCAGGCCATTAAAAAGTAAAATAAAAGAGATGACTTCCAAATTAGGTAATAAAGCTGGGGCCAAGCAGGTCATTAGTGGCTGTGAATTTTTTATGGCTGTGAATTTTTTATGGCTGTGCCATTGAGTGATTGAGCAAGGTGGGGAGGGAAACAGGAGCATTTTTCTGGGGGATAGGACTTTCCCTGGATTTAACACAACAAAGAGTGCTGGACTCTGCTGAAGCCATCCAAAACAAAACCAGGAACAGTCACAAATCTTTCCAAAACCCTGCTGCTGATTGCAGGTGAGACCTAGGGCAGTAAGAGCTCAGACTTCAGTGGTTTCCAGCTTGTATTACAAATTCAGAGGATGTAAGATGTGCATCAATTGTTTTTTGCCTCTTTCTTTGCTCATGTTCAGGTGATGAAGTGGAGTAATGAAGGCAGGATAAAAACTCTCTTGGGTTAAATGAACCCAAAACAATCAACTCCTTTTGTTGAAATAAACTTTCAGCTTGGCTTGAGCGGAGCAGTTACTCAACTGGCATCAAAAGCTTTTTGCCTCTTAATGGTTTGTTGTTTGGGGCTAAATTTCTAAATTAAATATTGTCTGTGAGGAAAGAAAAAGGACCTCATCCCTAGAGAAATCCTTCTTTTCCACTGAGGAATTCAGCTGTTAAATGGACCTGAATTGTTTCAGTCCAACAGTTCTGAAGAGCAAAAATACTTTAGCTCACTTTTTTTCTTTTTTTTTTTTTTTCACATTAATGACGATTCACTGGGTTTTTTAGGGACTTATTCTCTTGCTCCTCTGGTGGTATCTGTGGAGCTGCTCATGGCACAGTTTCTCTGTGCAGATAAATGTAGTGTAAAATCTACAGTAACAATAGATAGGAGGTAAATCTAATAATTCCTATACACACACTTCAATTGGGCAAGGGGAAATGGCCTCAAGTTTCTCCAGGGGCAGTTCAGGTTGGATATCCTGAAAAGTTTTTTCACTGAAAGAGTGGTTAAGCACTGTTCAGGGAAATGCTGGAGTCACATCTCTGGGAGTGCTCTAAAAATATGTGGATATGGCATTTTGCTACCTGGCTTAGTGCACATGGTGATGTTCAGTCAAAGGTGGGACTGGATGATCCTGGAGGTCTTTTCCAAACTTAATGTATCTCTGACTCTGTGGTTTTTACTTAGGAAGCAGAAGTGGGTTGTCCTGGCTGGGCCTGAGCCAGCTGTGAACTGGAGGGGATGTGGATATGGATTGCACGGTGCTAAGCTGAAGAAGAATTAAAGGGAAATGGTCCATTCAACTCATTTTCCATAAAATCCCAGAATGGTTTGGGTTGGAAAGGACCCTAAAGGTCATCTCATTCCATCCTCTGCCATGGGACACCTTNACTTTCCCTGGATTTAACACAACAAAGAGTGCTGGACTCTGCTGAAGCCATCCAAAACAAAACCAGGAACAGTCACAAATCTTTCCAAAACCCTGCTGCTGATTGCAGGTGAGACCTAGGGCAGTAAGAGCTCAGACTTCAGTGGTTTCCAGCTTGTATTACAAATTCAGAGGATGTAAGATGTGCATCAATTGTTTTTTGCCTCTTTCTTTGCTCATGTTCAGGTGATGAAGTGGAGTAATGAAGGCAGGATAAAAACTCTCTTGGGTTAAATGAACCCAAAACAATCAACTCCTTTTGTTGAAATAAACTTTCAGCTTGGCTTGAGCGGAGCAGTTACTCAACTGGCATCAAAAGCTTTTTGCCTCTTAATGGTTTGTTGTTTGGGGCTAAATTTCTAAATTAAATATTGTCTGTGAGGAAAGAAAAAGGACCTCATCCCTAGAGAAATCCTTCTTTTCCACTGAGGAATTCAGCTGTTAAATGGACCTGAATTGTTTCAGTCCAACAGTTCTGAAGAGCAAAAATACTTTAGCTCACTTTTTTTCTTTTTTTTTTTTTTTCACATTAATGACGATTCACTGGGTTTTTTAGGGACTTATTCTCTTGCTCCTCTGGTGGTATCTGTGGAGCTGCTCATGGCACAGTTTCTCTGTGCAGATAAATGTAGTGTAAAATCTACAGTAACAATAGATAGGAGGTAAATCTAATAATTCCTATACACACACTTCAATTGGGCAAGGGGAAATGGCCTCAAGTTTCTCCAGGGGCAGTTCAGGTTGGATATCCTGAAAAGTTTTTTCACTGAAAGAGTGGTTAAGCACTGTTCAGGGAAATGCTGGAGTCACATCTCTGGGAGTGCTCTAAAAATATGTGGATATGGCATTTTGCTACCTGGCTTAGTGCACATGGTGATGTTCAGTCAAAGGTGGGACTGGATGATCCTGGAGGTCTTTTCCAAACTTAATGTATCTCTGACTCTGTGGTTTTTACTTAGGAAGCAGAAGTGGGTTGTCCTGGCTGGGCCTGAGCCAGCTGTGAACTGGAGGGGATGTGGATATGGATTGCACGGTGCTAAGCTGAAGAAGAATTAAAGGGAAATGGTCCATTCAACTCATTTTCCATAAAATCCCAGAATGGTTTGGGTTGGAAAGGACCCTAAAGGTCATCTCATTCCATCCTCTGCCATGGGACACCTTCCACTAATCCAGGTTGCTCCAAGATCCATTCAACCTGGTCTTGGACACTTCCGGGGATGAGGCAGCCACAGCTTCTCTGGGCAACCTGTGCCAGGGCCTCAACCACCCTCACAGGGAAGAATTTCTTCCCAATATCCCATTTAACCATATAAAATAAACCAATTCCAGACCATAACAGTCCATGCAGAGCAGAGAGGACAGATGTGCTTGCTCTGTTTCACTCCTGACACATCATCTCCATATTTTGACCTTGTTTTTCCCTTGTTTTTCCACCACAGTTGTGAACATTCTGCTTTGCTTCTCAGGGCGATGGACGCTGTGTAAGCTGTGAGTCACAGCCACTGCTCAGCACTGTGGGCCAGGAGAAAATGCAAAATCCACATCCAAACAGAAATGTGGAGCTGGGGGCAGAGCTGACTGTTTCTCTCCTCCCAAAGTGGATGAGCAAACCCAGATTTCTTAAGGATTCATCCAGTCCTCAGATGATGTGATCCATGTTGCTTCACTCCTATCAAGGTAGGCTTTTCCATGAGGAGCAGGATTAAAACGAAGAAGGTTGAGGTGCCCTAAACTCTTCTGATCTCTCTCTAGCTCATAGATCCTCATTATTCATCACCACACAGACTTGAGGGAACTGTAATGTGAAGTATCACTTAGTTCTGTGGTATTCTGAGAGGGCCACGTTATCTACCTTAACCAGGAGCCTGCAGTGATCTAGATCGTTAAGCAGAGATGGATTTGACACATAAAAAACTCATATCTCACATCATTAGTGTTCAAATCACCCTCTACATTTTATTTCCCTAAATAAAATGATTTGGAAGGCTGCAACAATAGCGATTGGTGGCACTGAAGCATCACCAGGCACGATTTGAGGGGATAAAACATGAAAGGAAGGATCAGACATGTTTTGAATATCTCCAAATATTCAAATATCTCATTTTTTTTATCTGCTGTGTCTTTTTTTTTTTTTTTTGTCTGAGTGAACAAACCCAGATCTTGAATATAATGTTACCCCAAGAGTGTAATTGCTCTGGGAAGTACTTGGTCCCTGTAGTGATAAGAAAAATAGTTGGAGGTGTGGATGAGAGAAATCTGAGGAGGTGGGATGATACAACCCGTTATCCTTGAGACCTAACAGAGTTTTTTCATCTCCAAGTTAAGATTATTTCATTCCTCCCTCTGCTTCTTGAGCATTAGCTCTTCAAAATGCTGCCAGATTGCCTAAACCATAAAAAAAATGAATTTTGAGTGCCCACCCCAAGCTGTGCCAGTCTTTGTTGAACAAAGATATCCCAGTGAACTCTGGGATGAGTCTTTGAGGTCAAGTGCAGAATCTGTCTCAACTAAACTTGGCACCAGCAGCTTTAAGGTTGGTTGGATTTGAGCTCAAATTCACATTCCCTACATTATCTGAGTGTCCAAAAGGTTGTTTTCATTGCAGTTTAGCCATGATTGACCAAGGGTGGATTGGTAGGGGTAATCTCCCCATCTGGACCAGCAGATGGTGGTTTGAGGGACATCATGAGGTCTGGAAGACCCATATCAGGCAACCAAATTACCCTCCAAACAAAAGGTGTTAAAGACAGATGTGAAGGAGGTAATTTGTGCAAGTGATTCAAGAAACTGTGGCTGAAAGTGGAAATAAGAAGAAAAACCAAGTGGATTTTTTTTTACAGATAATATAATTAACTGTCAGGCACAGCAGCCACGAGAGGGAGGAAAATTTCAGGTTAGAAATATCTCAAAAAAGAACAGGTTTTAAAAAGTTCAGCTTTTGTTCTTGTCTACTGTTTTAGAGGAGAGACAGAAAATGTTTGTTAAAACAAGATTTATGCAGAAAGATGAGCTTGATAATCAATAATGTCCTATCACAGAATCATGGAATGGTTTGAGCTGGAAGGGACCTTAAAGATCACCTATTTCCATGCCCCTGCCATGGACAGGAGCATCTTCCACTTGACCAAGCTGAAATATCCGTATTTCCTGATTACTTCAGTATGAACTACCCAAAAGCAAATCTTTCTGCATTATCTCAGCCCAGAGTTCAATGGGAGATAAGGAGTAGCAGCAGGTCCTCCATGAGCTTCCTCACAACATAAAATTCCTCTTACACTTCCCTTCAGAATCCCAGAATCATTTTGGTTGGAAAAGACCTCCAAGATCATCGAGCCCAACCTGTGACCAATTCCCACCTTGTCACCAGACCAGAGCACTGAGTGTCACATCCTTGGACACTTCCAGGGATAGGGACTCCACCACCTCCCTGGGCAGCCCATTCCAATGCCTGACCTCCTTTTCCATGAAGAAATTCCCACTGATGTCCAACCTGAACCTCCTCTGGTGCAAAAGAAGTACTCAAAACCTTGCAATTAACAACCAAATCACACTGACATTCCAGTGCCAGCTCAGAAATAATGACAGGGTAGCAGAACATCATGGAAATTATCTGTGTGGAAATTCCTGAGGCAGCTGAGGCCCTGAAGACTGAGACAATGCAATTATCAGAAGGTCAGTATTCCCTCAGAATTACCCCCTGCTCACAGTGAAAACAGCCAGGCACTTAGAGTGGAAGAGAATTCAGGATGTCAAAGAAACCTGATGTTTATTTGGCAGCAAGGGTGGATTTCCTGAGGAGTTGGAGAAATTGAAATACACCTGCTCATTTTGCAGCCAGAGGGAAAATGCTGCTGGTCACGGGGCAAAGAGTTTCCTTTAGGAATTACAGAATCTCAGGATGGTTTGGCTTGGAAAAGACTTGAAGATCCTCTTATTCCAACCCCCCTGCCACAGGTAGGGACATGTTCCACCAGACCTGGTTGCTCCAAGCCCTGTCCAACCTGGCCTTGAATGGTTCCAGGGATGGAACATGTGACATATTTGAGAAATAAATTTGGTTTAGCAAGACACCAGACATGGAAACTGGGAAGACCTTCTAGAACCAAGACTGAAAGACTTGGGTGAGATTTATGCATATGAAATTATGGTAGTGGTACTAATCAGATTACCTCAAAATAAATAAAAGAAAAAAAATAGGAAGTGAGACAGTATTTTGAACCATCCTGGATAATACAGAAAGTAAAAATATCAGGAAGGGAAGAANTCCAGTGCCAGCTCAGAAATAATGACAGGGTAGCAGAACATCATGGAAATTATCTGTGTGGAAATTCCTGAGGCAGCTGAGGCCCTGAAGACTGAGACAATGCAATTATCAGAAGGTCAGTATTCCCTCAGAATTACCCCCTGCTCACAGTGAAAACAGCCAGGCACTTAGAGTGGAAGAGAATTCAGGATGTCAAAGAAACCTGATGTTTATTTGGCAGCAAGGGTGGATTTCCTGAGGAGTTGGAGAAATTGAAATACACCTGCTCATTTTGCAGCCAGAGGGAAAATGCTGCTGGTCACGGGGCAAAGAGTTTCCTTTAGGAATTACAGAATCTCAGGATGGTTTGGCTTGGAAAAGACTTGAAGATCCTCTTATTCCAACCCCCCTGCCACAGGTAGGGACATGTTCCACCAGACCTGGTTGCTCCAAGCCCTGTCCAACCTGGCCTTGAATGGTTCCAGGGATGGAACATGTGACATATTTGAGAAATAAATTTGGTTTAGCAAGACACCAGACATGGAAACTGGGAAGACCTTCTAGAACCAAGACTGAAAGACTTGGGTGAGATTTATGCATATGAAATTATGGTAGTGGTACTAATCAGATTACCTCAAAATAAATAAAAGAAAAAAAATAGGAAGTGAGACAGTATTTTGAACCATCCTGGATAATACAGAAAGTAAAAATATCAGGAAGGGAAGAAAATGGCTTCAGAATGTGATTCTCTGGCCTGGATCCTGGATATTGAATTTGTTTGGTGGGGATAAATCAGAAAGAAATAGAAGTAAAATATCAGGAAGGGGAGAAAATGGCTTCAGAGAATGTATGTGGTAGGTGTTAAACATTGCTATTCAAACTTCCAGGTGTTCTAATTCTCATAGAACCATACAGAGTTTGCAATAATACTTTAATATTAGTTGGTGACAATAAGGATCCCTTGATCTGCAGGCTGAGGGCCAGAGGGGAATGTTTAGCCATTTATTAAGCATGGATGAATATTATTTTAAGGTATTATGGAGAATATTTTTATAGCTGCTCACAACATCTTTTCTAACTCCAATTGTTTTCCAGTTAATTGTCCCTTGTTAGTCAGGCTCCGTTGCTGTTTTCATGGTTAAAAGGAAGCAAAATTTAGCACTGGTCAGCTGTTAAATCTCTGAGAGCTTTTTAATTACAGCAGTTGGTCATCCAGGCACGTTCGGCAGGATCCAAGCTTTTTATTTTGTGGAAAATCTCACTGGGATAGGAAGGGATTGTCTTGCTTCCCTCCTGGTATCCCTTACCCTGAGTGTGGGATCATGGCCTGTGTTGACTCATCTGAGAGAAAAATAAAAGAGAAAAAGAAAAGAAAAAATAAAAATAAAATATTTTAAAAAAAAAAGAATAAGAAGTAATGCCTGGTCCTGACTCCTGGGGAACTTTGTGAATTTGGATCAGTGGCAGCCCATTCATCATTGTCCCTCAGAGAATTACTGCAGACAACAGGAGACTGGAACTGCCCTGCTGGGGATAAAGCCACATCCAGCTTTATGACAGGGTTTGGCAATAGAAATCCCAGCCACGCTGGTGAAAGGACACAGGAAAGGAGACAGGAGCATGCAGCAGACTCTTCAGCAGCTGTGTGAGCTGGGGACTTTTCAGGGATCTGGCAGTTTTCCTTCTCTGGAAGATTTACTTTTTTTCTCAGGGAAGTGAAACCCATTGAAAAACTGGAAATAGTCCCATGGAAGCCATCAAACTGGTCAGGGAGCTGGAGCAGAAGCAAGGAAAAGGGATCAAGGCATGTACCTGTTGGAATGAGTCCAGAGGAGGCCACGAAGATCTGAGGACTGGAGTCCCTCTGCTCCAGAGCCAGGCTGAGAGAGCTGGGGTGTCCAACCTGGAGAAGAGAAGATTTCAAGGAGACCTCAGAGCCCCTTCAGGCANCAGAAAGTAAAAATATCAGGAAGGGAAGAAAATGGCTTCAGAATGTGATTCTCTGGCCTGGATCCTGGATATTGAATTTGTTTGGTGGGGATAAATCAGAAAGAAATAGAAGTAAAATATCAGGAAGGGGAGAAAATGGCTTCAGAGAATGTATGTGGTAGGTGTTAAACATTGCTATTCAAACTTCCAGGTGTTCTAATTCTCATAGAACCATACAGAGTTTGCAATAATACTTTAATATTAGTTGGTGACAATAAGGATCCCTTGATCTGCAGGCTGAGGGCCAGAGGGGAATGTTTAGCCATTTATTAAGCATGGATGAATATTATTTTAAGGTATTATGGAGAATATTTTTATAGCTGCTCACAACATCTTTTCTAACTCCAATTGTTTTCCAGTTAATTGTCCCTTGTTAGTCAGGCTCCGTTGCTGTTTTCATGGTTAAAAGGAAGCAAAATTTAGCACTGGTCAGCTGTTAAATCTCTGAGAGCTTTTTAATTACAGCAGTTGGTCATCCAGGCACGTTCGGCAGGATCCAAGCTTTTTATTTTGTGGAAAATCTCACTGGGATAGGAAGGGATTGTCTTGCTTCCCTCCTGGTATCCCTTACCCTGAGTGTGGGATCATGGCCTGTGTTGACTCATCTGAGAGAAAAATAAAAGAGAAAAAGAAAAGAAAAAATAAAAATAAAATATTTTAAAAAAAAAAGAATAAGAAGTAATGCCTGGTCCTGACTCCTGGGGAACTTTGTGAATTTGGATCAGTGGCAGCCCATTCATCATTGTCCCTCAGAGAATTACTGCAGACAACAGGAGACTGGAACTGCCCTGCTGGGGATAAAGCCACATCCAGCTTTATGACAGGGTTTGGCAATAGAAATCCCAGCCACGCTGGTGAAAGGACACAGGAAAGGAGACAGGAGCATGCAGCAGACTCTTCAGCAGCTGTGTGAGCTGGGGACTTTTCAGGGATCTGGCAGTTTTCCTTCTCTGGAAGATTTACTTTTTTTCTCAGGGAAGTGAAACCCATTGAAAAACTGGAAATAGTCCCATGGAAGCCATCAAACTGGTCAGGGAGCTGGAGCAGAAGCAAGGAAAAGGGATCAAGGCATGTACCTGTTGGAATGAGTCCAGAGGAGGCCACGAAGATCTGAGGACTGGAGTCCCTCTGCTCCAGAGCCAGGCTGAGAGAGCTGGGGTGTCCAACCTGGAGAAGAGAAGATTTCAAGGAGACCTCAGAGCCCCTTCAGGCACCAAGAGAGCTGGAGAGGGATTTTGGATGAGGTCTTGGAGTGACAGAACACAGGGAAAGTCTTTCCAAGGTCAGAATGCAGGGATAGGTGGGATATTGGGAAGGAATTCTGTGTGAGGGCAGTTAGATCCTGGCAGAGGTTTCCCAGAGAAGCTGTGGCTGCCCCATCCCTGGAAGTGTCCAAGGGCAGGTTGGATACAGCTTGGAGCAACCTGGGATAGTGGAAGCTGTTCCTATCCACAGCAGGGGTTGGAATGAGCTGATCTTGAAGATCCCTTTCAACCCAAACCATTCCATGATTCTTCTGGAGCTAAATTTCATAGGACCAGAGTTGTGCCCATGGTCTCCAGGGTGTTCCCAGACCCTCAGTCTTGCTCTTCTGGAAGGCATCACCAGGACTGGGCATAAATAAATGTGTGAGGCCTCAAGAAAATGGACACACCAAAGGTTTCCATGTGGACATCGTGGACTTCTCAACATAAACACAAAATCTTCGAGGAAGCTCAGGAAAAATGGCTTCTATTTGGAAAAAGGCAAAAATTTCAGGAGATTTTGACAAATAAATCTCAGCTAAAGCCAGCTCAATGTCTCCTAAGGAGATGATAATGTCAGCTGGGGAAGGTTGATGTTAATGTTTGTTGATGAATAAGAACCTGTGACAGTGCAGGAACTTCCTTAGGCTCCTGAACTCTCTGGAAGTGGAGCCACAGCCACAACCCTGGCCAAGAATTCCCTTGGGAGAGCACTGAGAAACTGTACAATCCACTATGAATTAATTTCGCTCCTGAGGAGCCCAGATAACAGCAAAGTGCTGACACAATTTACTTTTTTTTCTTTCAGATTCTGGGTTTCATTGCAAATATGTCTCATCTTTATTTTAGGAGAGTTTCAAGAAATAGAAATAAAGGGCAATCCAAAACTTCATTTTTGGAAGTCATCTTGACACGAAAAAAGTATTTGCAGGCTTGTCTGTCCTCTTGTTCTACTGAACAGCACATTTTTGCACTTTCAGGTGAAAAGAACTTATTTTGGGATAAAAATCACAGAATTTGCACATTCTGAAGCACTTAAATCAGTGGAGAGACCTTGCTTTACTATTTGTGTGTGGGATGAAATTCTGAATTTTCACCTCCTTTGTCCCCCAAAATACCCCAGAGCCCATTGAACCAGGCTGAAATTTTGCAATGGCAATAAAATGAAATAATAATAAAAAAAAGGTGCTGTTTCAAATAATAAAATAATTAAATACAGCTAAATTTGAAGCCGCTCTGGCAAAGTGTAATAGTAAAAGGCATTAAATGAGCTGTCCATTTATAGAAAACATAAGCTATAAAATTCATTTTTAATGGACTGTTTCCATGGAAATGTTCTTTAGGAGGGCCGTTTTATAGGATATTAAGCAGCACAAGGAGTTGAGCTGAGTGGAGTGGTGGCTGTAATGCAGGGTCTATGGTTTGTAAAAAATTGAAGCTGTTAAAAGGTTTATGGCCAAGAGAGTGAGGAATAATTCAGAGCCGTTTATCACTCACCCGGCAAAATTAAGTGCTAAAGCTCAGCACACCTGAAGTGGAATCCCCTCATTAGCTCCTTACCCAAATGTCTTGGAAAGAGAGGGAAAATCTGTTCCCTGATTATGGAGGCAATAATAATTATAGGTAATTTGTACATCCTTGTTCAGTTAATTGATGGAATCTCGAGGTGTTTTTTAAATATTAATTAAATAACTCGCTCTGCTCGGTGAAATCACTCTGCACAATAAAGCCTTGCCTTTATTTGCAGCCTGCTCCTTATGCCCAGGCCTAATGGTTGTCATTAACGTGCTGCTGAGGCTGTGGTCTAGGCTGAAACCCATGGCTGAGGTCCAGAGGCAACCTGCTCCATGTTCCAAGGACTGGAAAAGCCAGGTAAAAATAAAAAAGGCTGGGAAGAAAAAAAAAAAACAACCCAGAGGCTTGGAAGGACAGAGGTTTAGCTGTGATTTTGAGGCATTTCTAGACAAAGAAGATCCCTCAGATATGTTTGGTCAGTGTTTATTTGCCAGTGAGTCAGAAAGCTGGGATGGTTTGGGATGGGAGGGATCATGTTATCTTAGACCACTCAGACTGAGAAATTGTGGTTGTCCCATCCCTGGAATTGTTCAAGGCCAGGTTGGATGGGGCTTGGAGCAACGTGGGACAGTGGAAGGTGTCACTACCCATGGCTGAGGTGTGGAACTGGATGATCTTCAAGTTCCCTCCCAACCCAATCTACTCCATGATTCCATGATTGAAGTCCCTCTCCAGTTTGGGTCAGAAGGTGCAGAACTCTGCAGGAAAAAAGAGACCTAAGTGACAGAAATGCATTTAAAATGTAGCCTGGCTGAATCTGGGTCTGAGTGTGCAGACAGAAATCAAATTTGGAGAAGCTTTTCATTGACTCTCCAGTAAGGCCCAGCCATAATAACATTTTGGAAATACTCAGAAGAACTCAAATTCTGGCACAGCAGGAGCATCCCCTCCTGTTCTGTCTGAATATGGATGAGGGCAACCTCAGCTGAGGGTCTGTGGCTTATTTCAGCCTCACACACATGGGTGAGAGCTTTTCCTTTCTCCATGGCCACCAGCACAGTCCTCTGACACAGCTGTCCCCACACAGCACAGCAGGAATTTAATCCAGATGTCAAACTGCCGGGAGTTTGGCCAGCAAAGGATCTCTTGGAAATCCACAGGGAGGCTGCATCCAAACCCACATTTATCCAGCACCTTCCTGCCTCCAGCCTTTTACACAGGGAGCCACTCTACTGGAAAAAACTGTGATAAATGACCCTGCTCCTTCGCCCACATAGCAATGGGAAGGGTTTATTTGGCAGCCAGCTGGCCCTGGTTAATGAAAGATTCTTACCAATGATCCCGAGGGATGTTCAGACAATTCTCTGATATTTGTTGTTGTTGTTGTTGTTGTTGTTGTTGTTGTTTTTTCCCTCTCTGGTGCTCAGAGAAGCAGAAGAAAGTTGCTTTAATGTGAAGTGACAGCTCACAACTGAGACCATTTCTTTCTGTCAAGGAGGGTAAAGGGCCAGGAAGAGCCTTCAGGTCTGCAGATGTCCAACCACAGGAGTTTTCTCTAATGTCACTTCTTGTCCCTTCTCTGAGGGTCAATTTACAGAGTTCAAGTGATGCTCTGGNCCGTTTTATAGGATATTAAGCAGCACAAGGAGTTGAGCTGAGTGGAGTGGTGGCTGTAATGCAGGGTCTATGGTTTGTAAAAAATTGAAGCTGTTAAAAGGTTTATGGCCAAGAGAGTGAGGAATAATTCAGAGCCGTTTATCACTCACCCGGCAAAATTAAGTGCTAAAGCTCAGCACACCTGAAGTGGAATCCCCTCATTAGCTCCTTACCCAAATGTCTTGGAAAGAGAGGGAAAATCTGTTCCCTGATTATGGAGGCAATAATAATTATAGGTAATTTGTACATCCTTGTTCAGTTAATTGATGGAATCTCGAGGTGTTTTTTAAATATTAATTAAATAACTCGCTCTGCTCGGTGAAATCACTCTGCACAATAAAGCCTTGCCTTTATTTGCAGCCTGCTCCTTATGCCCAGGCCTAATGGTTGTCATTAACGTGCTGCTGAGGCTGTGGTCTAGGCTGAAACCCATGGCTGAGGTCCAGAGGCAACCTGCTCCATGTTCCAAGGACTGGAAAAGCCAGGTAAAAATAAAAAAGGCTGGGAAGAAAAAAAAAAACAACCCAGAGGCTTGGAAGGACAGAGGTTTAGCTGTGATTTTGAGGCATTTCTAGACAAAGAAGATCCCTCAGATATGTTTGGTCAGTGTTTATTTGCCAGTGAGTCAGAAAGCTGGGATGGTTTGGGATGGGAGGGATCATGTTATCTTAGACCACTCAGACTGAGAAATTGTGGTTGTCCCATCCCTGGAATTGTTCAAGGCCAGGTTGGATGGGGCTTGGAGCAACGTGGGACAGTGGAAGGTGTCACTACCCATGGCTGAGGTGTGGAACTGGATGATCTTCAAGTTCCCTCCCAACCCAATCTACTCCATGATTCCATGATTGAATTCCCTCTCCAGTTTGGGACAGAAGGTGCAGAACTCTGCAGGAAAAAAGAGACCTAAGTGACAGAAATGCATTTAAAATGTAGCCTGGCTGAATCTGGGTCTGAGTGTGCAGACAGAAATCAAATTTGGAGAAGCTTTTCATTGACTCTCCAGTAAGGCCCAGCCATAATAACATTTTGGAAATACTCAGAAGAACTCAAATTCTGGCACAGCAGGAGCATCCCCTCCTGTTCTGTCTGAATATGGATGAGGGCAACCTCAGCTGAGGGTCTGTGGCTTATTTCAGCCTCACACACATGGGTGAGAGCTTTTCCTTTCTCCATGGCCACCAGCACAGTCCTCTGACACAGCTGTCCCCACACAGCACAGCAGGAATTTAATCCAGATGTCAAACTGCCGGGAGTTTGGCCAGCAAAGGATCTCTTGGAAATCCACAGGGAGGCTGCATCCAAACCCACATTTATCCAGCACCTTCCTGCCTCCAGCCTTTTACACAGGGAGCCACTCTACTGGAAAAAACTGTGATAAATGACCCTGCTCCTTCGCCCACATAGCAATGGGAAGGGTTTATTTGGCAGCCAGCTGGCCCTGGTTAATGAAAGATTCTTACCAATGATCCCGAGGGATGTTCAGACAATTCTCTGATATTTGTTGTTGTTGTTGTTGTTGTTGTTGTTGTTGTTTTTTCCCTCTCTGGTGCTCAGAGAAGCAGAAGAAAGTTGCTTTAATGTGAAGTGACAGCTCACAACTGAGACCATTTCTTTCTGTCAAGGAGGGTAAAGGGCCAGGAAGAGCCTTCAGGTCTGCAGATGTCCAACCACAGGAGTTTTCTCTAATGTCACTTCTTGTCCCTTCTCTGAGGGTCAATTTACAGAGTTCAAGTGATGCTCTGGCAACCCCCATCCTCCCAGAACCATTTGTATACAGCCAACTCTGTCCTGAGGCTTTGATCACTCGAAACCTGGGCTTTCATGCTGCTCCAGTAGCAATTTAATCTTTTTTTTAGCCAAATCTTCAAGGATTTTGAGCACTTTCATACACACACACACACACATACACACACACACACACACACACACAAGGTTTTTATTATGAAGGGTTCAGAAGAGCTTCCTCGATCTATTTCATTTCCCTTTTCATTAAAAATGTTTCAAATTCTTTCTACTGGTGGGGTTTGTATCAGCCCAGTAATATCTCATGAATCTTGTGGTTAATTCTGGAGGAAAAGTTTTGGGACAAAGCAATGTTTTTGTGTGTGGGGATTCACAAGCATAAATGCAGGCCAATCTCCTGCACAAATCTTCAAAAGAGGCATCACCCAGCTTCTAAAACACCATAGACCCCATGGGTGGAAAAAATTCCCCAAAACAGCAGCTAACACATTGCAGCAGCTCTGTTCACTCCCTTTGTTAACACCATGACATTAATTTTCTTCAATATTTGCTCTTTTTTATGGACAAATGGCTTTGTTTATGTGCTTAATCCTTTTTTTTTCAGGAGGTTGATACTATTGTTTGGCCAGTGAGATACAATTAAATGTCTTTGCCTCCCTGTCTTCATTCTAATTTTGGTTCCAGACAGGACATTTAAGACTGTAATCCATTAAAAAAAAAAGAGAGAGAGAGAGAGAGAGAGAGAGAGAGAGAGAGAGAAACACTTTACTGATCAGATAATCTAAAAATAAACAAAAGGAAAAAAATAGGAAGTGGGACAGTATTGTGAACCATTTTGGATAATACAGAAAGTAAAAATATCAGGAAGGAGAGAAAATGGCTTTGGAGAATTCATGTCTCACTGGAGAACTGGGAATTGTGAAGGGAGAGCCAAAGGTTGGGAATCAAAATGAGCCCAGGAACTGGAGGGCCAGAAAGATGTTCCCTCTCATCAGAGGGATGAACTCATAAGGGATCAAAATTAAACACTTTGGACCACTGGGACCATCTGTGGAATTGAAGCTGTTAGCTGGTAATGACACCAACAGAACTAGTTTTATTTCTTGATTTTATTTTTCTTCTCATGTATGCATTGACTTGTACCTAACATGGCAAAAATGACATAACACAAACAAAAAACCCACCAAATACAAAGCAAATACCAAATAAAAAGCATTACCCTCCCCCCCCCAAAACACACAAAAAATCCTGTTAAATTATTTAGTTTATGGAAACTGCCCACTCAATTTACTCTTGGCCACAGACTCCCCAAAGGAAGGCTTAGACCTGAATAAACACACCCAAGGCAGAGGCTGAACCATCTAAAACCAGTTGAGAAGAGAAGAGTTTGTGCAATTCTGTCTCTAGGAAGGAAAATCACCTGAGGAAAGGGGAAAATGGGAAGGTCAGACTTTCCTCAATGGGCCATGATGCAGAGATACCATCCTACAGCCCTGCTTCTTCCTCAGTCTCTGTGGTTATTCTTGGATAAAAGGTTGACTGTGGAACAGGTTTAGACTCAAAGAGGATTTATTTAGATTGGGTGTTGGGAAGAAATTCCTCCCTGTGAGGGTGGTAAGGCCCTGGTTGTCCATCCCTGCCCCATCCCTGGAATTGTCCAAGGCCAGGTTGGATGAGGCTTGGAGAAACCTGGTCTGGTGGGAGGTGTCCCTGCCCATGGCAAGGGGTTGGAATGAGGTGATGGCACTGGAAATCCAGTAAGGAAAAGTGAGGCAGAACCACTCCTTTCCCTCCTTTAGCCCATAAAAGCATGGATGGCTTCAGGCCAAGGTGAGGCCTAACACTGAGCAGATATTTAACATCCAATAAATCTTCACCTGTAGCAGGAAAAACTCCAGATTTGAAACTTTCTCCTGCTCAATTTAGCAAAGCTTTGCAGTGGCCAGATTTGGAACAGCTTCAGGGCTTGCCAAGCCATTTGGCATCATCTGCTGTCCTGCCTTTTATCTGAAGTACAGCACTTTTTTTAATAAAGGCTATAAAATATTCTGTTCTTTTATGGCTGCACAAATATTCCTCAGCTATCAGAAAAAAAAAAAAAGGCTTTTCTCACAAAACCTGAGCATATTGGGGTGACTTGAAACCTCAGAGTGAGAGATGATCCAGCCTTGACAGAAAGCAGAGATATTAGAGAAAATTCTCCTTGGGCTGCCCATGCACCTAATGAAGCTTTTCAGCTTTCCTCCCCCATTTCATCTCTGCTGTCCCATTAATGTCCCTTCTTCTCCTGGTGGCTGCTCCTCACAAGCTGCCCATTAAGGACAGATTAAGCAGTGATGGATGGCAGCCTGGCTCCCTGGAAGCACGGCTGACATTCAGGTGTGTGGCACAGGCATTCATTAGGAGCAAGGCTGGGTTTGGGGATAATAAACACTTCAGCAAAGTGCTCAAAGAGTTCCCTGACTGCCCACCTTTCTCTTCTGTTGGGGCTGCAAATTGTTCTTCCAGGCAGAGACACAGAGGGGAAAAAAGGGAATAAAAAGGAAATACAGGATAAACTCAACCTATTTCATGGATTTGTATGACAAAAAGATTAACACTGAGAGGAACTGTGAGGGGAAGTAATGCAATGCCATTTTTAATGAGATATTGAGTATTGATGCGGTGGGACAGGGGAAATCATGAAATCATTAAGGTTGGAAAAGACTTTCAAGATCATCAAGTCCAGCCTTTGACTGAATGCCACCATGCCCAATAAACCATGTGGCAAAATGCCAGGTCTACTCCTTTTCCAAGCCCTCCAGGGGTGGTGACTCCACCACTGTCCTGGGAGTCCTGTTCCAATGCTTACCCACTCTTCCAGGGAAGAAATGTTCCCAAATATCCAACCTGAACCTTCCCTGGATCAACTTGAGGCTGTTTCTCCTTGTCCTGTTGCTTGTTCCCAGTGAGAAGAGGCCAACTCCCACCTGGCTGCATCCTCCTGTCAGAGAGTTGTAGAGAGTGATAAAGTCCCCCATGGGATCCTCTGTTTTTCCAGGTTGAACATCCCCAATTCCCTCAGCTGCTGTTCATCACCCACATTCCAGATCAACTTCCAGGGTTGGGAATTCTCACGGGAGGTACAACACTGTGTGACTTCCAAAGGCTGTTTCTTCTGCTCAGGTCGGGGACTGACCCTGAAACATCCCTCTCCAAGGAATAATCCCACCAATTCAGAGCAGGACTAGGAAACTCTTAGCTCCGCTGGGGATCAAAACACCTTTAATTCCCACCAGAATCAGTTTGTTTTCCTGATGCTGAAGACGAAAATTGGAGGTGTGGAAGGGGATGCAGCACTAATTAACCTTGCCTGGGATGGAGAACTACTGCAATTATTTCCCGACACGACTCCAAAGAGGGGAGCACTGGCTTTACACATCCTGCATCCCCATGATTACAAGCTGGAGTAGCCCTGGCAGGGTGTGGGATTATCCCTCTTGGGGTGTGTGTAATGTTCCAAGAGGGAAAACCAGCTGGAGACACGGAGAGGGCACTGGGCCCTCCCTGCAGCAGGGCTGCCAGAATCCAAATTGCCTCTGCAAACCGCACTTATTTTTAACCAGGAGCTCCAAGGAGCAGCCACGAGCTGTTCTCCAGGGAAGTCTCAGGCAGGAAAAAAAGGAACAAGCTGTTAAATTCACCCCCTGGCAAAAGTCGAAAAGTTGAGCAACGGGAAGCAGCTTCCATTGGAAGATGAGGATTTGCTCCAACCCAAAGGCTGCGCTTATTTCTCTTCCCTGTTTTCCACTACTGAAAAATGCCAGAGGGCAAATGGCAGCCAAGAGCTCCTTCCTTTATTGTACCCAGACAAAGCAGTTTCTCCATCAACAGCTTCCTCTGATTTATCATCATAAAGAAAAAAGTCAAAATAACCTTGGATATCAGCTCACACCAAATGACTGGGAAGGGAGGGGAAGTTTCCAGCTCCAAGGACAAATCTTGTCTGTTTGCTCAAACCAAAGGCAGATTGCAGAGAAACCAAAGGCTTTGGAGTTGGGAATAAAGAGGGTTTGAAATGGTTTGATCTGCTCCAACTCCAGGGACAGTTGCACACATCACATCTTGTTGGGAAAATCTCCCATTCCTAAGGATCAAAGCTCAAGCACAGGCTGGAGTTATCCCACACAAGCCCTTGCTGTGCATCACCTGGGCTTAGGCAACCCCTCAGCCCAGAGCAAAGGCACGATGCTGATGTTCCCTGAATGACTCCACGTGAGTCCAAGTTAGTCCCAGAATTTATTTGAACCCTTGAAAACCCAGGAAGAAAATATTTGTTTTCCTAGGAAATGCAACAGAACAAATTGAATGTTCCCAAGTCATGTGGGTAATTCCAGCACCTGAAGTTTTCCTCTTGTCTCTATTTTATCTGGCCTTTTCAAAGTTTTGGTTGCCCTTATCACTTGTCCTGATCTGATTAAAGACCAACTTCAACATTTTTTAAGTGTCAACTTAAATATTTTTCATTGCTGGATCTCCTCACACCCACAAAAATTTGAGAGTGCCTTAGGTCTCCTAATGCAATTCAGGATGCAATTCTCAGCAGGAATTTCTTCATGGAAAGCATTGTTAAGCATTGGAATGGGCTGCCCAAGGTGGAGTCCCCATCCCTGGAGGAGTTTAAGACATGAATGGAAGTGGCACCCAATGCTCTGGTCTGGGTGAAAAGGTGGGGATTGATTGGACTCGATGATCCCAGGGGTCTTTTCCAGCCATAAAAATTCCATGATTCTATGCTGGAATAACCACATTGAAGAGGAAACATCTTTAAGGAGGAGGTCTTTGAAGAGCTATATTGAAAATTTCCCATCGTCTGTGAGGTTTTCCCCCTCTCTCCTGTCATTTTCCTAAAGAGTTCTCATTCCCCACACTTTATCCTGGGATCATTTATTCTGCCTTTGCATCCTTGGTCAGCAGGGAACAGTCTCCTCTCCAAGTCATGACACATCAGTCATTTGAGGGACTGAGGTGCAGGGCCAAAAATCCAAATTCCTGTGGGAAAAAAAAAAATCTACTTCCTTCTCCTTTGAACTGTGGGAGAAGCTGGTACAGCCATTTCAAAATTCACCTGTGGTGCACCTTGTGGAAACGACCAAAATTTCTTCAGGGGAGGTTTGGATTGGATATTAGGAAAAAGTTCTTCATGGAAAGGGTTGTCAAGCACTGGAACAAGATGCCCAGGGAAGTGGTGGACTCATATCCCTGGAAGTGTTCAAAAAAAGTGTGGATATGGCACTTGAGAAATTCTTTTCCAGCTTTTTCTATGTGACACCGACAAATCCATGCAAAACCCAGCAGTTGGGGGAAATTTCAGAACTGTGTCTGCTCAAGGACTTTCTGAATGGGTCAAAGGCATAAACTGCTAACCCAGCTCTCTTTTCCCTTTGCAGGTATAATTTCAATAACATCAGAATAATGAAGCTGAGGAACAAATCCATCATCTTCTCCCTCAAGTGTAGATGACAACTGTGATTGTAACAAAAGCCACGTCCTGAAGGATGTTCAAGGAGCTGCTGCCGTGTTCCACATTTTCCAAACTCCAGTGCTGCCAGCAGTGGAAAGGGATTTGCATTGGTTCCATAATTTGAGAAAATAAGGACATTAATGGTGAAGAATTCACCTCCTCCAACTCAGACCCAGAGAATCTGCCTTGTACACAACCCCCTCTATAAAATCCTTAGTTTTTCTCACCCTGTAGTGGAAATTCCAGCTGTGCTTACATTTAGGAAATGCTTTTCCTCTGAATTTCAAAAGGAAGGGAAAAAAAAAAAACACAACAGGAGAAGAAATAATAATCCCCATAATCCCATCCCTGAAAAATCCAAGCAGCTTTGGACTGAGGACAACTGCTGTGCAGGATAAACCATAAAAAGAGTGCTGGGATTTGCAGAGAATGTTGGGACTTTTCCTGTGAACTGATCAGGATTTAGTACTTGGTTTAATATTCCATTTAATATCTTATATTCCAAAACCACATTTATTGATTTATTGATAAATTGACTTTTTGTTTTTTACCAGGAGGGAAAGTGAGTTTGGAAGAAGTGTTTGGATAATGCTCTCAGACAAGGTGGGATTCTTGGGCTTGTCTATGCAGGGCCAGGAGTTGGACTTGATGATCCCTGTGGGTCCCTTTCAACTATGAATCCATGAAATCCCCTTGGCACAAGTTGATCACCAAATACCTTTAGGCCTCTAAACAAGAAAATACACAAAATGATGAGCTATAGATAAATCAGGAAAATATTTTTCCTCCTTGAGGGCTCTGGTTCCTCAAAATCCTATCCAGATATCTGAATTACTGTGGTTAAAGAACACTGAATCATGGTTTGGGTTTGAATGGACCTTCAAGATCCTGGAACATGGTTTGGATTTGAATAGACCTTCAAGATTATCTTGATTCACCCCCTGCCATGGGCAGGGACACCTTCCACTATCCCAGGTTGCTCAGAGCTCCTCCACTATCCCAGGTTGCTCAGAGCTCCATCCAACCTGGCCTTGGACACTTCCAGGGATGGGGCAGCCACAGCTTCTCTGGGCAACCTGTGCCAGGGTCTCAACACCCTCCCAGGGAAGAATTCCTTCCTCATATCCAATCTAAACCTCTTCTCTTTCAATTTAAAGCCATCAGGGATTTATATAACCAGATCCTTCTCAAGCTTTGAACTCCTTAGGGGTCTGAAAATCCAGATTCCTGCTGATGCTCGCAGAGAAGAGTTTTGGGGGATGTTATTTCAGGATACTGGCAACATTCCCTTTTATCCAATGTCTTTTGATTCCCAATGGAAAGCTGCTTAATAAAATGTGGCAGGAGTCTGTTGACTCACTTTGCACCTTTATGTGAACATCAGTGTCTGATGGATCAGTGATGCAATGGAAGAAGAATGAGAGAAAAAAAGAGAATAGATTAAAACAAAAAAAAAACAAAAAAAAAAAAAAAAAGGAAAAAAAAGAGAAAGAAGGAAGAAATCTTTANCTGAAAGAAAACCAACAAAATTATTATTCAGAGCTAAACCAGCTATTCTACCTTACTGCTGAAGTACAGAATCATAAAATGCAATGCATTTTAACAAAATTAAGGAAATTATTTAGAATGCTTAAAAAGGGGAAGAAAGAATGAAAAAAAAAGAGAAAAAAAAAAAAAAAAAAATAAAAAAAAAAAAAAAACAAAAAAAAAAAAAGAAAGGAAAAATAAGAGAAAGAAGTGATGAATCTCTTAGGAATTCCCCCAAGCTCCAGGCAGTCAATAGTTTGACATGAGCTGTGCCTAGGGCAGACTTGTATTTTCAGACAGGATATTAAGACATGCAAGGAGGAAAAAGAGAAGCATAAATGAGTTTTGCTGATCCCATTGGGTGGTATGGAAGTCCCAAACACATTGATGCCTTTCCTTCCCTTTTTCTTTTGTCTCCCAGATCAGATTAACCCCTTCCTTATTAACCCTGGGAACATTTGGGTGTACTTTTCATTTACTGCCATTCAGAAAATCAATCTGTCATCCAAACTCAGGAGAAGAGGGGCAAGGAAGACACATGGCCCCAAAATTAATTTGCACAAGAGTTTGAGCAGCAAGAAAAGTTGCCTTGGAGCTGCTCATTAGCCAGGCTGATGACAAAGGGAAAATAAAAAGAAGGTGAGTTTTAAGGCATCTTTCTAGCCAAGGCACTCAAACATCCATTTCCATCTGCCCAGGATGAGCAACTTTGCATGAATTAGGCTCATGTGCACCATATGTCTCTTTATTTCCATCTTTATCCTCTTTGCAAAGCTGTTTGAAGAAAAGATGCCAGGTTGGTGTCTTAGAGGTTCAGAAAGTTCAGTGCCGAGAACAAAAAAGCAACAAAAAAAACCCCAAAAGCCTCTTGGAACAAAATAAAAATAAAACAACACCCCTACCTAATCAGTCTCACTAAACAATTTGCATAATTTGCCTCCAATTTCGATATTTCTACTGCCAGTACAATCGTTGCAGCAAAGCAAGAGATAATTAATTACCAATATTCACTTTAACTGAGTCTAAATAACAATTAAAAATGCATCAATTATGGGCAGACACGGGGATGTAAACCAGAAACCAAGGGCTGGATAAACCAGGTCAGTGAGTCCTGAGTGTGTGGGCCTGAAGGCAGGAACAGCTGTTTCCAAGCTCTGAAAGACAATGTTTGTCTGCTCCTTTCCTGGAGATCTCTGTTCCTGGCTGGCATTTGGCTCAGGGACTGCAGACAACTGTTAGGAGGCAGCTTTGAGGCATCATCATCACTTGAGTGGAAGTTAAATAGAGCACGAATGAGCCCTTTGCAGTTCATTTCTTCACCTTGAACTTTTGAAGATAAGTCACACGGGGACCCTTCTGTGAAATATCAACTTTTGTTTGTGATGAAAGGGGAGAATTCACACAGGAAAGTGTCCTGGCATGAAAGAACCCACACAGAAAGGTGTCCTGAGCATCTGCTTTGGGATAAAAAATAGAAAGGAAGGTGATGGCAAAGAACTGGATGTGAAGAGTCCTCGGGGAGTTGAGTTCTGCTCCCTCACAAGTTTAAATGTGAGTTTTGTGCCATGAGGAGAAATGAGCAGATGCAGCAGAGGTTTCATAGAAAAATCCACAGGTAATATTTAGATTCTGCATTTTATTGCCTTATCTTCATGAAAACATTCCTAGTTAGCTTTGGTTTTGGGAGAATCATGGAATGGTTTGGATTAGAAAGGACTTTCAAGATCTTCTCAATCCACCCCCTGCCATGGGACACTTTCCACCATCCCAGGTTTCTCCAGGCCCTGTCCAACCTGGCCTTGGACACTTCCAGGGATGGGGCAGCCACAGCTTCTCTGGGCAACCTGTGCCAGGGCCTCATCATCCTGAATTCCTTCCTGAGATCCAATCTAAATCCACACTGTCAGTTTGAAGCCATTCTCCCTTGTCCTGTCAATCCACACTCTGGTAAATTGTCTCTCCTCATCTTTGTTGTCAGCTCCCCCCAGGTGCTGGAAGGAATTTGGATAAGTTCAGCCTCATTTCTTAGTTCTGATTATAAAAATTTGCAATCAGATGGACTGACTTGACACCTCTTGGTCCAGTTTCCCCCAAAATCCCAATCTCTCTGTAGAATCCCTCTGCTCTACTCAGAGGCAATCATCAGCTTTTAGAAATGCTGTCAGCAGTGATTTTATTCTTCTTCCCAAATCACTGCCAACAGTGCTGAAAGCTTCTTGCAGAACCTTCATCAGCAGTGATTCTGCATTGACAAGTTCTTCCTGAGATCTGTTATTTGACCAGCTTTTAATTGATTTGATATTTATATTTCTATTTTCTTTTTCCTCTTTTTAATGGGACTGTCGGAAATGAATCAAGCCCTTTAGAAAAGTCTCACACTGAGGCTGTTCCCAGTATCACCAATCTTGTTATCTCCTCAGAAACATAATCAGGCTGGCTTGACAAGGCCCCCTTCCATAAAGCACCTTGACTGACATTAATTATGTTCTGGCCCTCTGGTTCTTTATTGATTGTGTCATTTAGCATTTTTTCCCCCACTATTTTGTGTAGAATTGATGTTCAGGCTTGGAAACTGATAATTGCCATCACCAGCTGATAATTCCCATCTCATTTCACCTGTCCCACATGACATCAGTCTGGGACTTCCATGGATCTTCTTGCCTGAACCGTGGCACTCTCATGAGCTTTATTTATTTATTTAATAGGTTATGGAACTAAATGGTCCTTAAGGTCCTTCCCAAACCCACCCATTCCATATTCCTATTATTTAGCAACAGAATGATCACTGAGATGTGTGGCCCTTCCTCTGCTCCCTCTCTCCATGAGGAATGGGCTCCTGGGAAGCCAAATTCTGAGTGAAGAGCAGGGAGTGCTGAGTTCCTGCCTGGAAAATCCCCCTCATTCCATGAAAGGTGATACTTAACCTGACTTAATGGTTTTGGGGGGTTTTATGCTAATACCCAAGAAAAGATCTTCCTTTGGGCTTCCCTGCCTAATTCTCCCAGGGTAAAGCTGGGATATTTGTATTTGGCTGTCCTGAACTGGTAGGAGTTCACAAAAACCTGACTGTGGGCACTCTTGGAGGTGACTGTGGCTGTGTTTTGCCCAGTGGAGGATGGGTTGGAGTTTTTGATGATCTTTAAGGTCCTTTCCAAACCATTCCATGTTTCTCTGCTAAACTGCTGCAGTTGAACATCAGTGGAGTGCAGGAGGATGTGAGAGAGAACGGATCAGCTGCTGGAATTTCTGCAGGGGCTTGTTAACAGCACAGCTGGCCCATGACGGGGAAAGGGCCACCCCAGGACATGCCCAATGAATTATCTCCTATTTAATCCAGCAGGAGGGTTTTTTTCTCTCCCAGGCACTGGAGATGAGGTTTGATGTCAGGAGTGGCAGAACCCTGTAACAGTGAGCTGCCCAGAGATCAGTAACCCCAGAAATCTGCAGTCCTGAGTGCTGAGCCTGCAATAAGCAGCTCGGTGGGGGGGTTATTTCCACTTGTTTTATTTTGATTCAGATGTTTAACCACTCACTCGAGTCATTACAAAGCATCACTCATGTCTGGCTGCATTCCCAGCCTGGTTTCCCAGGGAAATGGAATGCATGGGATACACCCTGGGAGCTGTTTGTCTCATCCCCTGTACCTGTTCATCCTCTTCACTGACCTGGAACAGGCGATGGAATTTGTTGGCCAACAAAATTGTGGCTGCCCCATCCCTGGAAATGTTCAAGGCCAGGTTGGATGGGGCTTGGAACAACTTGGGATAGTGGAAGGTGTCCCTGCCCATGGCAGAGGGGTGGAATGAGATGATTTTTAACGTCCTTTCCAACCTAAACCATTCTGGGGGTTTGCAAAAAGGAGTTTGAAGCCTTTGATGTGTGATTTGCATGGTGGAACACCTGTCTGAGAGAGGAGAGCTCCTGTCTGCATTGCAGGGAGGCAGAGCCAGGGGGTGGAGGTGGAGGGAATACAGAAAGAAAGGAAGAGCTGACAAGGCAGAGAAAGTCACAGGGAAATAGATACAGGTGAATTTTGGGTCGTACTGAGCTGGGGAAATTATGGAATGGCATTGGAGAACACAAAACCTGAACTCTGGTACCCAAGCTGCAGCTCTGGGGTTTGAGAGGATGGGCAGTGAATCCCATCACATCATTAACAACTTGCCCAACTCCCCTCTGGATTCTCATCCCAGATTTTCCACAGTCATTAATACCAGTTCACATCCAGCATCTGCTGTTGGGCACAGGATCTGGTGTCCCTACCACACTTTTCCAGCTGCAGTGCACTTCTGGCAGCTGATATTTTCCAGGCAGGTGAAATTTCCCTGGTTTCCCCATTTTTGCCTTTTCCAGAAGTGCATGCTGGTCAGACTGGGATTGGTTATCAGGAATGGTCTCAAGAGGTAGTGAAAGTCAGAAAACTCCATCCCTCCCCTCTGCTGCATCCCTCACACAGAAATCCATGCACAAACAGCCTCTGCTGGCTCTTTGCACATCTGCAGCATGTCCAGGCATGGATAAATCCCTGTTTTCTGCACAAACTCACCATTTACAGTTACACCAATGTGCTGCTCACAGCAGAAATGGAGATATCAGAGGCTCATGCCTCTCTCTCACAGCCTGGAAAAATTCATCTGCCTCTCTGCACTCACTCACACACACAAATTCTGTGCTTACAGCAAATTCAGTTTCTTACACAATGAAATCTCCCTATTTCCTCAAAACAGCCCCACTTTTCCTTAAAGCCACTCACTCTGTTTTCTTTGGATGAACATGAATCTTCATATTTAATATAAAATTTATCATAAAATCATAGGGTCACAGAATGGTTATGGTTGGAAGGAACCTGGAAGTTAATTTTGTTCCACCCCCTGCCACAGACCAGGTTGATCCAATCCCTTGTGGCCTTGAATACTTTGAGGGATGGAGCATCCCTGGAATACCTAAAATAGACCCAAAAAATAATTTAAATATAGATACTACATTAATTTTTGAAGTAGCATTAGGCATTTTCACAAACCTTGCCTAGTTTTAAGTGCAGCAGACAAAGAAAACACAGGCAGATCCCCTAAAATACACTCTCCAGGCATCTGCACACAACAGTTTCTGTGTGGGTGGATATGTGAGGAAAAATCAATTTTCTGGAGGTTTCCTGTGGTGCCTGTCACCCCCTCAGCTTAATTAAACACGAAAAATCCATGCTCCACATCCCATCCATCAGCCTAAAGGCTCAGTCACAGAGCTGGTGCTCCCTACCCTTCTGTCCTGTGGGTCAGGGAGGGCTGGAGGGATAAATTGCTCTGTGGTGAAATCCCGATTTGGACACACGTGGTCTCCCTGCATCCAGCTCAGCCATATCCCCTGCTCCTCTCTGGATCTTTATAATTCCCTTCATTTTGGGACTTCTATTTGCTCCTCTCTGGCTGGTTTTTTTTTTCCTCTCTCACATTTCAGGTCCAGACACAGGTTGTTGTCTTCTGACCCTCCCTGGTTCCCAGCATCCCAAACACGTGTTAATATCAAGGATGTCAGGAAGTGTGGAAAGGTCGGGCAACAGCGCTGTTCCCGTCAATTTTCTCACTTCTGAGGCTCAAAAGCAGCACCAACAAAAGACCTTTTCAAGGGCTGCTGCAAGAAAAACCTGCAAAGCTTCCAAAGCAGGGGAGGGAGGGGGCAGCTCAGCAGGCACTGAAGGGGAAAAAGGGTTATCCAGGGGCAAAGTGCTGTGATCCAGGAGAGCTGAACACCTTTCCTGGCTGGGTATTGATTTCTGGGCTCGTGTTCAGATCCAGGCTTGTCTGGAGGAGCTCTGAGGGCAGCGTGCAGTTCTTCACTCCCCCAAACCCGTGGGCAGGGGAGAGCTCAGCTGTCCCTCTTTTGATGGAATTGGCTCTACAGGCAGGTAAGGCCAGGGCTCCTTGTCTGCCTTGGGGGTGAGTGAGGTATTGCTCCATCTATAGCACAATCCCTCCTCACTTGGGATATAAAATGGCTTTTCCCATCTTCTGATTTGCTGGACTGCAACCCCCTGAAGTCAGAGGGGTGCAGGCCAGGTGTGTGTGAAGGGACAAGGTGACATTTTGTCAGGGGCAGGGCAGAGTGTGAGGCTTTTGTCCCTGAATTCCAGCATGTTACAAAGGAATGAGCCTTTCAATGGGTAGCAAGTCAACAATATGGATAAGAAGCATGTGAGTCACTACACTGGGAGATAAAAGCTCATTTCAAACCTCCTTTTCATCCTCTAAGGAGAATTGGACTGGACAGGGCTATCAGGTGACCACTGACCAAGTTTTTGTCCCTTCTCCAAAGTAATGAGTGATGGGACAAAGGGAAACAGCCTCAGGGTGCCCTATGGGAGGTTTGGATTGGTTATTAAGAAAAACTTCTTCCCCAAAATGGTTGTCAGGCATTGGAACAGGGAAGAGGCTGAGTCACCATGCCTGGAAGGATTTAAAAGATGTGTAGATGTGACACCTGGGGACGTGATTGTGTGGTGGGCTCAGCCGCGCTGGGGGAACGGTTGGACTCGATAATTTTAGAGGGCTTTTTCAGTCTAAACGTTGCTGTGATTTGGAAAAAATTCTTCTCCAAAATGGTTGTCAGGCACTGGAAGAGGCTGCTCAGGGAAGTGGCCAAGTCAGTGTTCCTGGAGGGATTTAAAGGATGTGTGGGTGTGACACTTGGGGGCAGGGGTTGGTGCTGGCCTTCCCTGTGCTGGGTTAACGGCCCTTCCTTTGCCGACCTCCAGAGCTGGCTCGAGGTGATTTGACCTCCTGGCCACCTCCTCTGCTGGCAGATTTCTCTGTTCCCACTCTGAATGCCACCAGGTGTTGAGACTCAGCAATGCTCAGCCAATTCAGCACAGCCTAGACATGCCAGGAGGAGGAGGCAGGGATGAGCTCATCTCCCCTGGACAGCCTCGAGAGAGGAAAGGTGCAGGATTTGTACCAGAATGGATCATCCCAGAACAAAGGAAGAGCCAAAGAAGCAGGAGAAGCCTGAGGCCAAAATGTGCCATCAGATGTAAGAACAATGCAGCAGGGAAGGAGAGAGGGGAGGAGTGAAGGATCAGAGTCATTTTTGGAGAGATAGGGAGAAGCAAGAGAAGAATTGTAAAGAAACCTTATCTTGTTCCTGCCTGTTCCCCCACTGCCGTCGGGATTATGCAAATGAATCATTCAAGTAGATTTCCCTGGTAATTAAAAACTCTGCTCTTTTTAATTAAACTTTCCCTCCAGACTGAGGGGTTTTTTTTGTTGTTTTTAGTTCCCCCTCAAGAAACTAATCTTTACAAGACTTTTCTTTTCCTTCCTCTCTTCTTCTTTCTCTTTCTTCCCCTTCTGCCTCAGAATTGTCAAGGCCTGTCACAAACTGATCTGAGCACTGAGTTAAATGAGAATTTGCTGGAGAAAGCAACAGGAGAAAACTTTGAATCTGGGTTGAGGCAGCAAGTAGGAGTCGGACTTTGGAGCGTGGGAATGACTTTAAGGGCTTGTGCACAGAAGCAGAAAGAAAATATCAGAGGAAATCCAAAGGAAGGTAGGATGAAAAAAAAAATTACAAGTTTGAGTGCTTCCAGCTCCTGAGATTTAGCTGGTAGGAGGTCTGCAAGGAGATATAATTAGTAGGAAAGCTGTAATGAACTCAAGGCGCTGGAATATTTAACTGCAGGTCATGAGAAATTGTCAGGGTTAAACCACATGAACAATTACTGCACAATATCACTTCAGAGAGGTTTTCCTGCATTCCCAGCAGCTGATGGAATCAGAGAATCACAGAATATTCTGAGTGGGAAGAGATCCACAAGGATCATTGAAGTCCAACTCCTGTTCCTTCACAGGACACCCCAAGAATACCACCAGGGAGACAAGGTCTGCATCAAACAGGCTCAAATTCAATGCTGGATTCGTGTTCTCCTTTATCAATTTTTTAGGATGTGGTGTTTCAATGCAGGCCATGGGTGCCAGTGCTGTTGTCACTGTCACCATCCTGTCCCATCCTTCTGAGGAATTTCTTCTCCTTCCCTCCTCTGGAGCAGCAAAGCCTTTGGAAACTGGAAGGGTGGGAAAAGAAAACAAAATAAGGAAAACAAAGAGAACTCACAGGGCTCTGAGTGACCTGGTCTAGTGGGAAGTTGGCCCATGGCAGAGGGTTGGAATTGGATGAGTTTTAAAGGTCCCTTCCAACCCAAACCATTCTGGGATTCTGTGATTTGCCACCAGGAGTCATCTGAGCTTTAAATTCACATGAGGATCCGGTAAATTATGACATAACTTGTCAAGAGCCTGATACAATTAAGGCTGTTCCATTTGCCAGCCTCTGATTCTGGAGTTTGGAGCTGGGTTTTGCTCCTTGTACCCCTGTGAGCACCTTGGATATCGGGGGACAGGGTGATCAGCAGAGTCACCGAATTTGGATGTTGTCATTTGAGCACAGTCAGTGGAGAGGAATCCAGTGGTGGTCAGGGCTTGGTGGGTCTCAGCCTGGATGAGATTCCTGCCTTTGGCGTCAGAGAATCATTAAATGGTTTGGGTTGGAAGTGACTTTTAAGATGACCCAGCTCCATCCCCTGCCATGGGCTGGGACACCTTCTACCATCCCAGGTTGTTCCAATCCGATCCAACCTGGCCTTGGACACTTCCAGGGATGGGGCAGCCACAGCTTCTCTGGGTAACCTGAGCCAGGGCCTCACCACCCTCACAGGGAAGAATTTCTTTCTCAAAATCCCTCCTAAACCTCCCCTCTTTCAAACAACTTTCCCAGGATGCTTCATCTTGCAATGGATTGGTGAAAGGATTGCAAAAAGCACCCAGGGACTTGGGACAATACCCTGCTGCCTAACCCCAGGCTGAGCTCTGCTGCCACAGCTCAAGTCGGTGTAAAATCTCTCTCCACACAAATTCCTGAAACCCAGGTGACCTCCACGAGTCTCTGCAGCCCTGGTGGGCAGCACCTGGGGTGGGATGAGGTGCTGGGTGGGCGATAACTCAACACACGACCCTGAACAAGGCAAGGCCTTCTTGCAAATGTCCTGAGCTCTGCTCTTCTCTTGGAAATTACGGCCTCTGTCCGATGATGAAGGAAGATCTATGGATCACCAGGCACAGCTGAGTATCCCCTAAGGAAAATACAGCATTTCCATTTACCACCTCTTTAAATCTGCATCCTCTCCCCATCACAGGGAGGTAATTTTAGCCTTGATGCTTTATCTTCACAATACAAAGGCTTCTGGTTTTCAGTGCTACACTTTTTTTCTTTCCCTACTTTTTGTTAAGGAATTTTCTGGTTTAATTTAATTTTACTTTTTTATTAAGCAATGTCTTAAGCGGGCAGATGGTGCAGATCAGGGAGTATGTGAAGGTGCACAGACATGATGGGAAATGGAAGACAAAGACCAGTTGAGATCTGTGGTCCATGAATAAAATGTTTTTTTCAGGATCAATCATAAAATCATGGACTGGTTTAGGATGGAAGGCACATTAAAGATCATCTTGTCCCAAACCCAAGCCAAGGGCAGAGACATCTTCTACTAGACCAGCTTGCTCAGACCCCATCCAGCCTGGTTCATCAAATGTTTTCCAAAAGTTTGGAGTTGTCAAGTGTAAGAAAGCAAAGGAAAGAGGTGGGAGGTTAGAATGAGATCATCTTTTTAGTGTGGTGCAGAAAATCTTCAGCAGACTTCAGGGAGAAGTGAAATTCTGCTCCAGTCAAAGTTAAGCAACAGAAAGAACACCATTTTCAGCAACAAATGTCAGGTATTGAAAAATTTCTTCACAATGTTGAAAAGGACAGAATGTTTCAGTCCTTCATCTGAAATTGCCTGTTTGGAATTTATCCCGCTCTTTTATCTGAAAAATTTATTTTAAGAACTGAAAAAAAAACCCCAAAACCACAGAAATAAACCTCAAAAAGCAAAACACTGTGTTCTGATGTCACTGAAACAAACCTTTGCTTTCAGCTAAAGTTTTCTGGTGCCTTTGTTCAAAGTTTTCAGCATTTCAGGAGCTGTTTAATTTCAAAATGGAAAAACGCAGTAAGCTTTGGAAAGTCTGGTCCACTTTTAACTAAATCACTTCCAAGTTGCTGGTTTTGTTCCCATCCACACCATGGATTATTTCTTCTGAAGGAGTTTTCCTTGAGATTAATCAAAGGGAGTTTATGAAAAAAGAGGGAGTGTGATATTTTACATATACAGACAGTGACAGGACAAGGGGAATGGTTTTAAAATGAAAGAGGAAAGCTTAGATGGGAAATTGGGACGGAATTAATCTCTGTGAGTGTGGGGAGTCCCTGGCCCAGGTTTTCCAGAGAAGCTGTGGCTGCCCCATCCCTGGAAGTGTCCAAGGCCAGGTTGGAGGGGGCTTGGAACAACCTGGGATAGTGGAAGATGTCCCTGCCCGTGGCAGGGGCTGGGAATTGAATGATTTTTAGGTCCCTCCCAACCCAAACCAATGGAGAATTCTTTCTCTCTTGATCTCATGTCACCACCCTGTACCCAGACCTCAAGAAAAATCACTCCCTTTTTTTCCTGTTCTTCTGGCCTCTCTTGATTAACTCTTGTACATGATGTTCTCTGAGAGGTTCCTGCTACTTTCATGAGAAATGAACTGGAATAATTTATTCATTTGCATTCAGACATTGCAGTGGAGGCAGGAGAGGCTGACAAATGGGTTCACATCAGCTGGTTAAATCCAGCATGGGAAAAGGAAAAACCCAGGAAAGGTTTATTTTGCCAAGGGACCAGAAGAGATGGAGGTCCAAGAGAGGAATCTCCTTCAAAAAGAGCAAACCTCCCTGTTCAAGTGTGACAGTAAACAACAAAATTAATTACTCTGTGTGCAAATTAAGTGGAAAGGTTTTTTCACTCTTTGCCAAGAAGAAATCCCGGGTTTCCCTGTGAGAGCCCCTGACCCTTAGGAAGTTGGGAATGTCACCATGTCCTCTTTAACAAGGTCACTGCCTGGTTCTGAAGGTCGTGGCTGCCAGGGTTGCTGATGGCAGGAAAGCTGAAACTGATTGTTCTGGGACATTTTTCAATTGCAAACCCATAATGCCACCTTTCTATCCCATGAATGATTTAGGATTCTTGGAGTTTAATTTGGTTATTTTCTTTCTTCCCAGTTTAAAGATTCAGGACCAGTGGCAGAGACAAATAATCAGCTGATTAATCTCACAGAAAATCTAAAGATTTTCATTTTTTTTCTTGTGACAAAATTGCTGCAGATTGTGAGTCAGCCAGACCCCAAAGTCTGGCAAGGCACTAACTTGGAAACTCATTAGAAAAGGGGATAATTTCAGGTGTGATCTCCAGAGTTTGGGTCCCAGGGGAGAACTCTGAGTGGATGAGGACAAAGAACAGCCTGATGTAAATCTGGCAAATGAAGATTCTCAGGGGGCTGAAGCCTGTGGGAACAGGCTTGGAGAGCTGGGATTGTTCAGCCTGGAGAAGAGAAGGCTCCAGGGAGCCTTTCAGTGCCTAAAGAGGCTCCAAGAGATCTGGAGAGGGACTTTGGACAAGGGATGGAGTGGCAAGAAAAGACGGAATGGTTTTGAACTTCCAGAGGGCAGAATTAGATGGGATATTGAGAAGAAATTCTTCCCTGTGAGGGTGGTGAGGTCCTGGCCCAAGTTTCCCAAAGAAGCTGTGGCTGCCTCTGGATCCCTGGAATTGTCCAAGGCCAGGTTGGATGGGGCTTGGAGCAACCTGGGATAGTGGAAGGTGTCCCTGCCCATGGCAGGGGTTGGAATGAAATTATTTTTAAGGTCTCTTCCAACCAAACCATTCCATGATTCCCTGATCTATCCATTGCCCACAACTTGTGGGCACTCAAAAGTCTTTCTTGTACCTTTGATTTACTGGGATAAATCATGTCTGGTGCTCTTCTGCTGCTTTCTAACAACTACAACCCCAGGATTCCCACTGGCACAATTCAAATTATAAATAGAATTCTAGGACGGTTTTTATGTTATTCTGCTGAAGTTTTGTCATCTTTAATTTCATGTGGTTACCCTTAGTTACATAAATAAAGTTATTTTTTTCCATAGAAAAGCCATGTATTTCTATTAATGAATATTTTCCTCTTCCTCTTGGGGAGAATCAAACAGATGGGATTTATTTTTTAAGCATTAAAACATTATCAAATTTTCATAACAAATAATTTCCTCATATTTAAACAGCGTTGGAGAAGAAAGAAGGTACCGGTGAGTTCCATCCTCCAAACTCAACAGCGGGACATTAACTCCTCATCTTCTTGCAAGGTCACACTACAGACAGACATTACTTAAATTAGTGGGTCCTGAGGGTGCTTTTAACATGCTGGGCTGGTGTCCTTTGAGCTTGGGAAATGAATGTGAGAGGAGGATCAGGAAGTGCTCCTCCATTCCCTGCTAAGCTCGACACTTCATTTTTCTTTTCTAAAAGCCTTTTCTCGAAATCAATGAGCTCGATGTCCCCGTTAGGAGCTTCTACGAGGTGACAAAAACTGTGACTGCAAAGTCCAGATTCTCCCAGGAACTGAGGACTTGCCCTTGGCAATGACTGGGGTCAGACTCTGAGGAAATGGAATGAAAGAGGAATATTCCTGGACGGGAAGGATGTTCTGGAGGGAGGAAGGGAAGACGACTCAAGCCTTCTGTCTCTCATAAGAAAATGTGTTGCAATAGGAAACAAAACCCTGTCACTTTTGCCAAACCTTCTCCTTTCTCCTCCTTTCTC
>VZRX01023547.1:0-15706 GCA_013398075.1 Notiomystis cincta | reverse complement strand
CTTTAAGGTCCCTTTCCACCCCAAACCAATCTGGGAGGTGATGATTTAAAATGAAAGAATATATAATATCAAAATTAGATTATTTATATCCCATTGGAGCTGATGGGCAAATTCTCCCCATTCCCTGCTCTTCATAACTGTTTAGGTGATTTGTTTGTCTTAAAACTCTGACACCAACACTTCACCTTGGACAGGTGCAGCCACAAGCCCGGGGCTCTGAGCTTGCTGTGCCCCAAGGCACAGCTGGAACCAGGGCAGGGCGGGTGGGAACAGGGAGCAGAAGAGTTATGGGCATCAAAAACTGCAAATTGCCACAGAAGTGGGTGCAGGAGGCAAGCCTTTGGTGTCAAAGAAGTGACACTTGCAACAAAACACAAGGTTGGTGCCATGTTCAGGATGCACAAACAACCAGATCCCTGCACTGGCCTCTCTGGTTGTCATGTACCTCCTGCACAAGGTGCTTTGCATGGAATTAAGAACAGGATTTGTTTCTTCAAACTTTTGCAATTTTAACATCTGCTTGTTTTGGTAAATCTGACAGGGACTCTCTTTTGTCTCTTTTATTTTATTTTATTTTTTTTTAAACCGAAATTCTATGAAAAGTGTTTTTAAAAGTGCTAACTGACAAGCCTACACAGGCTGCCTCCACTCAGGGAGCACTCTGCACAGTTGTTAACTTGTTAGACAGGAGCTAGATTACAATCATAAATAAATGATTTGCTGTCTCCTTACATTCAGACATGTAGCTTTTAAAGTGTAGCTGTCATCCCTGAATCAGATTTAGTCAAATGCTGTGTAACTGCAAAATTATCCTATCCTTACCTTTTTTTATTCTCCATATAATGGACAGTTAAATTGGATTTTCAAATTTGAAGTGCATATGTTTTTCAAATCCCCACAGGGTTGCCATTTTTTCATTTCTAAAGCAACTCACTAATGTTTATCATTACCACACAGAAATATTACAATTCTTAAGGGGCACCTTATAAAATAAGTACAGGAGAAATATGCTTTATCGTCTCAAAATGAAACCAATTTCTCAGCTGATTTGCAATTTATTTACATGTTAGCATTTGATTTTCTGCTGATTTATAGCCCCACATGCCTGTGTCTTTGCTGCTTTCTAAATAAACACCATCAGGCTGGGGAAGCCAATACTGAATTACAGAGCTTTGTTCCAGCTTCTCTCTATTAATGAGTTAAATCTTTTACCAATAGTGCCTGGTCTCCCCGAGCACTGAGTGCAAGGAGAAGTCATGCATGGTATTTTATAAGGCTGGAGTTCTGGTATGCTATAAATAATCAGGAGGTGTGGAGAATCCGAGGGGAAAATAGAGATCTCAGGAAAAGCACAAGTGAAAAATGTGGTCTCGCAATTATTCTTTTTTTCTAAGCTATAAATTTGGAGATGCAGCCACAGCTCGTGGAAACTGGTGCTGGGGACATTTTATTTTATGCAGCCATTTAGGACCTCCCTTCCATGGCAGCTTTCCAGGGTACCTGCAGCACACCTGGGCTCCTGCATCCGACGTGCTCCCACCTCCTCCACGAGCCACACAGGTAACACCAGCCCCTGCTGAGGATGGTTTCCCAGGAAGTTTTCTAATGGCAGGTAAATTATTCATTGGCATGTAAAATAATACTCTCAGCCTTAACTAACGGGGTAGTAAAAACAACCCCTGGCAAAGACCTCACCCTTCCAAGGCTGGGTTCGTCAATAAACAATCCAGGAGCGCCTTCGGAAGGGCCCAGCGTGGCGAGGGGAGATTGGGAGGGAGGGGGCTGAGCTTCAAATGTGCATCAGTCTGGGGGAAATGCGTCTTTTCCACTCTGCAAGCTGCATGTGCAAATTCTGTGGATAATTAATGCAACAGTTCCTTCAGCAGCATCAAAAGCCCCACTGTTTAATTCAACATCCTGCACGCGCGGTGTGACAGCAGCGAGCAGCCTTGTCCCTGGCAGTGAGTGACAGAGGGCATCAAGCATTCCTCTGGAATGCTCCTGCATCTCGCTCGAGTGGCACCTCGGCCCTGGCTGAGCTGCAGAAAGGACGGGAGGTGCTGCCAGCCCACTCCAGGCGCGCTCCCGTCGGGAATGCCGGGCTGGCCGGGCCCCGCCCCGCTGCTGTCCCTCCCTGCAGCTGAGGGACTCGCTCTGCCCACACTGCCCTGGTCACCGGGACGCCTCGGAGGAGCTGGGAAAGGATCCGGCCACTGCAGGCACCTGCAGAGAGCTCAAAAGGCAGACACCAGTACCAGCCTGGGCTCAGCGCTGCTGCCCTGGGGCCGCCTGAGCAGCCCTTCTGGTACCTCTCTCCTGCCGGGACCACGAGCCCCACGGGTTTCCCGGCCTGTTGACAGTCTGGAGCTCAAGTGTGAAAAAGGCAGAGCAGGTCACAGCTGAGCTCTTTGGAGGAGCCACAGCGTTCGGCACGGTTACGGGCCGCCTGCCGCGGTGCTGCCGTGGGACGAGCTGGTGCCCGACGCTCCCCGGCCCTGGAGCCCGCCCAGGCTCTGCCCGGGAGCACACGCAGAGCGATTTGGCAGCTCCAAATCCCCCATCTCAGCGGTTCAACTCCAAAGCCTGGCCAAGGAGGAGCCGTGATCCTGCCCCATCCCTCCCCTGGGGTGCTCCCCCCAGGCAGGGATCGGCTGTGGCAGCCACGGCAAGGCAGCAGCGAGGCCGCTTTGTGCCTCTGCGAGTTTGTGCTCGCTTAATGGTGGGGGTTTGTTTTTTCCTGTTGACATTGATCATAATTGTTACCCCATCGATTGACACACAGCCTGCTCGACAGAATAACAAGGAATGCTGCGTGCCAAATTACTCACTCTCCCCCGGCTAAATCGCGCATCCTCCTGCAATCAAACCACAGCCGCAGCTGGAAAACAAAGGTCCTGCAATCCCGAGTGGAGACGTGGAGAGCTGGGCAAGGAGTGGTGGAACATCAGGCTCCCGGTGCTCCCAGCGCCTGTCAGTGACGGGTGTGTGACAGCAGTAACGACACCGCCGGCAGCGCCGGCCCCGCCGTCTGTGCAGCTCCAGCCACAGGGAGATGCAGGAGGGAAAACGGATGGCACCGGCTGGAATGGGCTGAGCATCCAAATCCAGCCGAGAGCAAGGCGGAAAACTCTCTCTCGCCGTTAGAACGTGGATTTTGGAGGCTAGTGTTGGTCCTGCAACCGTGCATTAAAAATAACCCGTCTGAATTTGGGTTGGTTTAAGGTCACACGACTCCAGGGAGGTCAGGGGCCAGCACAGGACTGCACCTCCTGCTTTGTCGGGTTGGAGTGGGCTGTGGCTGGGAGCCAGGCTCCGTGCCAGCAGCCGGTGGCTTCCCTAGCCCTGTCCCAGGAGCGTGGAAGGTGTCACCTGGGGATGAGCGCACACCAGAGAGGCATCAGCAAAAGTACACTCCTCCTCCAGCAGGAAAGTTTCCTTTGCTGAAAATCACAGCTCTCCTATTTAATTCTCATGTATATTCATCCGTGCGGGGATCTCATTCAGAGGGAGACCGAGAAGAACTGGTGGGTGCTTATGCAAAAACACAGACACTTGACACCAAAGATGCTTGTTTAGTTGATGTGAAATCTCTCCGGTTTTCTTTTCCCAGTACATACATGGGCTTGGTGGGATAAAATACATTATCCAGAGAGTCATTCATCAAAGACGTGGAACTATGTGATGGATAAGGAAAATGGCCACCTCGGCAGTGGCTTAAGGACAGCCAGAAAGACTTTGGATGAGCAAAAACCTTCCCATGGGTTTGTGCTGGAAGCGGGGTTCAGCAGGGGACTCGAGTGCCAGTCAGAGTCATCTGTGCAAATCTGTGGCACAACCTCAGAGGGAGCTGTGGCACGGCAGGGGCTGGGCCGGGCCGGGCAGGATTAGTCAGGAGCTAGAAAGGGATTAGGAAAACCTGACATGAAAATGCTTCACTTCGGATGCATTTTTATAGTGTGAGACTATATACGGAGAGCTGTTATCCCACGGGCTGCCAGGCAGGAGCAGGGAAAAACAATGAAATGTATTCTGAGGGAAATAAAAAAGGGACTTGGAAGGAGACATCCTCCCAGTGTGGGAAGAGCGCTGCTGAAGAACCTCTCCTGACTTCTGGGAAGCTGGACAGGCGCCATTTGCAGGCACTCCTGATAAGCCTTCCCAGCCTTTCCTTGTTTTCTTTCCGCTTGTTTCCAGTCAGCGCCGGTGTCAAGAGCCAGCTCCCCGGTCCCTCCAGCAGCACCCTGACCCCACACCCCTAGCCAGGAGTTGTCCCTCCATCCCGCTCCCCGCCGGCGGGGTCTCCAGAATTCCCTTGTAAGAAACCAGGGCAGAGAACAGGGGCAGTGTGTCCTCAGTGACTTTAAGTGTTGCAGAGCTCCGAAATGAGCCGGGCTAACTAATGGCTTTGCTTATCACTGCGATGATCTCCGTGGCCATTCCCTGTGTGAGAGGGTTGAAATCTGCTGGCGAATCCCGACATTTTTGGAGCCATGGTGGGCCACATGCTCGGAGACGCGCTGGCTTCCCCGTTCCGCTCGGCTGCAGCTTCGCCGTGATGTAGCAGATTGTTTGGAGGGATCCATGTCAGGATATTTTAGGGAAGTCAGTACCAGCATTGCTGTGAATACAGCATCCCTGTGCGTTGCACAAATCCCTTCCCTGCTCGGAAGGAGCCTGGCAGCGCGCAGCTCTCTGAGGGCTGCTGCAGGCGAAGACGGAGGGGCTGTCGTGGAGGCAGATGGACCCGCGCAGCTCTGCGGGGATGGAGCCTGACTGCGCAGCAGCGCTCAGTGTTGTCCTACCGAGAGCCTGAGGGGTCCCAGCAGGACCTGGATCCCTCAGGATGTGTGGCAACCTTCCCTGGCACCGCGGACAGGGCGCTGCTGGCAGCGGGCACTCGCACCCGTGGGCACCGGCGCCGCGGCTGCGCCCTCCTGAGCAGCTCTGGAGGCTGTTCGGAGATAGCAGCAGAATGACTTTGTTCTCATCAGCCCACGAACTGCTTAATTAGTTAAAAATTTACTCCAGATTGATTTGATTCGAGCTCTCCGCTGTTTCGGCTGCCTCCCGGTGCCCCCAGCCCCTCTGGAGAGGGGAAGGGGCTGGGATGGGGGAGCAGCACCGGGAACACCACCCCGGCTGCAGGATTCCCCCGATCTCGCTCTGTATTGGAGCTGCAGACTCTTCCGGCAAAGCCAATTTCAGTCAACCTGGTTTCTCTAAAATACATCGACTTCAGTAGTGTTTTGTACAAAGGGAGGGGAAAAAAAATCCTAAATATTTTCCTTGGGATAAACTCCCGTGTTAGAGCCACGTCCCTTTCATGCTGTTGCACATGGGCTGATATTTAAGGCAGGACTTATTGTATAACCCAGTGCCTGTGGGATTAAAAAAAATAATAAAAAAACCCCAGTCTCCATGGAAATGGAGGCCATATCTTTTGAAAACTGTATCAGAGCTCTCTATCCTCTCCCCTTTATCATTGTATTTTAACCTACCAGCTGCATATTTAAGAGCAGAGCTTGCAAGATGATCTTACCCTTTTTTATTATTTTCCCTTATGTGTTAAGGGAGGGAATACTGACAGGGACAAGTGACAGCTCGCTAATTATTCCCTTACTGCCACTGCTGTTCTTGTTTTGGACGTGTTGCTCATTTTCCTCTGCTCTTCGCACTGAATAATGCATGGGTCCCTATCAGTATTCATGCGGTACCTTCGGGAACTGCCAGCCTAACTAGCTGATAACTGATTCAGTTTGTAACCGGTGCCTTTGGGAGTTGCAAGGAAAAGTAGCCAAGAACAAATTTAACACTTCTTTCTCATTGCCTCAGAACATCAAGGAGAGGTACAGGAGGGCTGCGCATGAAATCCATTCGTCGCCTGGAGCTGTCGGAGGTGCAGAGCCGCAGCTCTCGCGTTTAACCCCGAGCCCGCGGCCGCGGGGTCAGCGGGATCCAGATGGGAGCGCCGGGAGGGAGCGGGCCCGGCCGCCGCCATCCCAAAGCAGTTGTTTTCAGCAGATGCCCTCTCTAGGCTTTGCAGGGAGGTGCCAAGAAAAGCCACCCCAGAGCCATCTGTACTTCGGAGCGGGAAATGGTGCGAGCCTTGTGCCGGGGCTGGGAGCGCTCCGGGCTATCGGCTGCTATCGGCGTGGCACGAGCGTATCGCGGAGGGGACCCTGCCGGGCTCAGCCCGCCCCGCCCGCACCCCCAAAATGCAAACTGCCCCTGCAGGGACACCCGGCTGACCCCGAGCAACGCTGAGCCTGGTCCCGCACAGCAAGGTCTGTCCTGCTCCAAAGCAGCTTCGAGAGCCCCCTCCCATCCCAGGGAGAGCACAAAGCGAGGGAGGATGGGTAGAAGCCGTATCCGCTCTTGCTCTGTTAAATATGATCGGGAGAGGGAAGAAAGGGAGAAAGTCTGGCATTTCCCGCGTGCCACGTTCCTTAGAGGTGCCTGGTTGTTCTGGGGCTGCAGGAAACACATTTCCTGCCCCACGAGCGGGGAGGGATGGGCTCACTCCCCGTACGGAGCTGCTCCCTCCAGAGAAGGATGCAGAACTGCTCTGAGCAGTTGGCTGAATTTTCTTACTCGAGCTTTTCATCTGACATGTGTCAGATGGTGTGACCTTAAGCACCCGTAATGGCACGACCTTAACCGCCATCCTCGCAGCTCTGCTGCTCTCCAAGTGCAGATACAGATATTTAAAATACTGCCGTGCAGGAAGAGATGCGTTGGGTTTGGGGTTGCGTCAAAGTTGTCAGACGTGTCTTCTGCAGGAGCTGGAAGCAGATGGGGAGGTGACCTCGTGGGCGTCCATCATGCCTCATGCAAGGGACAGAGGTTCAAGCAGGAAAATTTTAAAGGTCTTCCTTGGAGCTTGCACTAGGAACTGTTTTCCTAGCTCAAACACAACAAACTTTGTTGAGGAAGTTTAGAAGTTCCTCTCTCAAATACAGACAATCCAGACGAGCTCTAGGCAGGAATTGAGGTTTGTGCTCGAGGGACAAAGCTCTTGGAACACAGCCAGATTTGGGAGCAAATTCATCAAGGCCCACCAGAAGAGACACATCAGAGAGGATTGGGGTGTGGGGGTTCCTCACTGACCCCTGAGTGCTGTCAGCCCCTTTGGACATGGAAAACAGGCTGAGGGGATGTGGTGACAATTGATGTCTCTCCACTGTTCCCATTTGAAGCTTTTCTGCACTTCCTCCACTTCCCTGCTTCCAATGCCAGTTGATCAACTGGCTGCAGCAGAAAATGCTGGGTGATCTGTCCCACCAGCCCTTAAAGAAACACAGAGGTGAGGTGGTCATTGACAGCCAACCACTGGGGATGGGACCAACCTCTCTCCTGGGTTCTGCAGAACTTGGCAGCAGTTTGTATTTAGAACAGCTAAAACCCACAAAATTAGTGACATCTTTTAAAAGGTAAAAATCAGATTAAATAATGCTGATCTCTTCATCATGCTGCCTATAATCACAGAAAAAAAAAAATAGGATGTCAAAGAGAAATTGAACTGCAGAACTGAAAATCCCTTGGCAGTGAGTGCACTCAGATTCCTTGCCCCCAGCCTGCTGGAGAGGTTTGGTTCCAGTGGCAGTGGGCACATTGTGGGCTTGGCAGTGTCATTCCTGCTCCTGTTCCAGGGAACAATTCTCCCCAACCATAGTAAACCTTGGAAAGACGTTCACCAGTGTCTGTGGTGCCTCTGGGGAGCCCCTTGGAAGACAAGGAAAAAAGCCTCAAGATACTGTATGTCAGTCTATCTCTCACTATAATTACCTTTATTGATTGGGGACTCATTTACATTTCCATATCTCCGAGTTTCCTGTTAGCGTGCCTGTTTAGATGTGTTCATGGATCAGATTTCAAGAGATTTCATCCCAGGGAAAAAAAAGCCTTGTTATGTATGAACTCCATGCAAATCTCCAAAGAGAGGTGACGAGGCTTTATGGCAAGAAATAGCACCAGAAAGCGTTGGATGAGAGGAAGGAGGGGAGAGGGAGCGGCCGTGGCAGCAGCGCCGTTTGTCACAGCGTCCCCAGCACAGGGAATGCTCTGCACAGAATTCCTCCTTTTAGAGAGGCCAAATATTTTCCTCAAAATAAACAGCAGAAATGCATGAGGAACCAAACAAATCCACCAAACCAGAAATTCTTCTCTCCTACAGGCCTGTGATGTGTCCTGAGGGCAGAGCTGCTCCTGCAGACAGGTACAGGAATACCTGCTTAGCTCGGAGCTGAGAATGGCTGCTGTGCCCCCAACTCTCTCTCCTTTTGCTGCTTGTGTTCCCTCTGGCCAGCCCTGCTGTGCACCCCCACGTGTCCTTGCTGGTGGCAGAGCCCCTCCACCCCAGTGCCACCTCCAGCCCTGGGTCACCTCCCAGGAGAAGCAGCATTTGTCCTTTTGCTGGTGGACTCTGGGTGTGGGGAAGAGAAAGTCTGCAAGTGGCAAAAATGCCTTTTGGTGACAAAAAGTGGAGCAGTGAGAGTGCCTGGAGAGAGGTTTCAGGTTGGCAGTAAGTAGCTGTGATCCCCAGAGGAATTTGAATTGTCTTGCACTGCTTCTCACCAGAGTGAGAGGGAGAAGTGGGAGAGGGTCTTTGCATCCCCCCTGCATCACACAGGCCCCCAGTCACAGCACATCTGGGACCAGATGTGGACATGTGCACTGCACTGCTTCCCTGACTGGGGGAGTCCCAGTTACCAGGGCTCAGACCAGTTGATGTCCTGACTCAGTGGTCAGGGCTGCAGGGATCTCTGAAAACAGCCCTCACCTCCCTCTGCAGCCCCTTGCAGGCTGCCTGCTCCATCTCACCCAGACTAGACACAGAATCTGCTCCAAAATGGATGTTTTTCACATTAAAGGGCTGCACAAACATTTTATTTCCCATTTGTGGCCCTTCTGCAAACAGCAGAGAATCCACTCTTTCCTCCAGAAGATTTGTGTCTGAGGGAGCTCCCAGGCTGACATAAAGCTGCCCATACTTTCAAGAGGCCTCTCTGGTAAGCTCTTATTTCTTGGAATCCTTCCCAAAACGAGGCAGTATCACTTATGGGAAGCAGCAAACAGGAGAGATGTGAAGCCCTGAGAAACCCTTCCCGTTTCAGCAAAGGCACAAGTGTCACGTCTCTGCAGAAATATCAATTGTATTTCCTGGACACCTAATGAGATAGCAGCTAGCAAACATCACAGGTAAACAGTCAGACATAGCCTAGCACATAATTTTGGGTTTTGGAATCACATTTTCCTGCTCCTAAGGTGCCCCTGAGGGCTGCACCCACTGCTGTGCCCAGGTAAAGCCCAGAGTAACCAGTGGAGTGCAGTGAAACTGCAGTGAAATGTCACAGAGATGGGGAAGGGTCTTATGAGGAGCAGCTGAGGGAGCAGGAGGGGCTCAGCCTGGAGAAAAGGAGGCTCAGGGGGGACCTTCTGGCTCTCCACAACTCCCTGACAGGAGGGGGCAGCCAGGTGGGTTTGGAAGAAGCATCATGACAAGAGGAAATGGCCTCGAGTAGCTCCTTACCCTAAAGGGCTGCCCAGCCCTGGCACAGCTGCCCCTGGCACAGCTGTCACCACCCCTGGGAGGATTAAAAAGATATGTGGATGTGGCATTTGGGGGAATTGGGTCAGTGGTGGCCCTGGCAGAGCTGGGGGAATGGTTGGACTTTATGATCTTAGATGTCTTTTCCAACCCAAACGGTTCCACGATGCTGTAAGAGGCCATATCTGATTCAGCATTATTATTAATCCCATATGTAGCTTATGAAGGGAGGAAAGGCAGTAATTAAGTGCAGTCATAAGTTAAAAGAACTGACCATGTGTTTCTTGCTTGCCTGATCCCTGGCAGAGCCTGGTGTTTACTCAGCCATCTGCTGCTGGTTCTGTAACCCTGTGTGCTCAGGGGGCACGCAGGGGATGCCCTCCAGCTCCCAAAGTTCTCCTCAAAAAGGGGGAGAAACCAACTAAGGAGTAGAAAAAGGGTAAGAAAATTCAGAAGAGAGAAAGGAATTGGCAAAACAAAGCCTAAACTCAAAGCAAACAGAAAAAAAACAACCCTGAAGGGCAGCAAGCTGTGAGGACATAGAAGGCAAATACCTGCAGGAAGATGGTGACACTGGCAGTGGCACAGACTGTCACCATCCAGCACTGGGCAGGGAGCCCTCAAGAGCCCCCAGGCTGCCAAGGAGAGCCCCTCAGCCTGGCTCAGCACGTGGCTACAGGGCTCACAGCTGGTCTTTAAAGGTTGTGGGGGACTTGTTCCTGCAATCCTGCCCCTCACAGGTGGGAACCTGGGGCAGATGACCCAGGGTGAGGGGCTCAGCCCTGTGGGAAACTGGGTTTAGGTAAATTACGTGCAGGTTGTCCTTGTAGTAGGGGAGTGGTTTCTGGGCAAGGAATAAATGTGATTTTAGCCCTTTTCTGAAACAAAAAAGAGAAATTTGTGCATTCTGGGAGATGCTGGTGTGTGACTGTTGGTGGGGATGGTCCCCAGCTGTAGTGAGAAGTCTCTGCAGCTCCTTGGGAGCTCCTCTGCAGCTCCTCTCTCAGACCACTGGGGAAGGTCCTTCTAGACTGAGGGTAAGGTGACCCTTTTGGGAAAAAACACCAATTATTAGCAATGTACTGGGAAGTTGTGAGCCATAAGGAGAACATGGACCTCAGTCTGGTTCTACTGCAGCCAGTCCTCAGGTGTCCCTAGATTTGCCTTCAGGTCTCTGAAATAAGGATGAGTTGTGAGGTCTCTCTGAGTTGTTCCTCTCCCTCAGAGGAGGGATTTGGGTTTGTCCTTGCCTCTGGTCACTCCTCACTCTCTCTGTCACACCGTGGTTCCTTCTGATGCTCTCTGCTCCTTCCTGATACTCTCCTGTCCCTCCAGCCCCTCTCAGGTGGCTCTGGGGCACCTCCAGCCCCTCTCAGGTGGCTCTGTCACACCGCTGTCCCTCCCGTGGCTCTGCTTTCCCACCCAGCCCTCCTGCCCCTGCGGCTGTGGCTGCTCCTCCATCCCAGGATCAGTTTTCAGCCAGCCCCGCGCTTTGCCCTCAGTCAGACTATTTAGTCTGGTTTTGGTGACCCTGTCTGACTGCTCGGGAAGGAGCTCTCAGGTTTCTCTTTTCTCTGCAATCACTACACTTTTTTTTAAACAAATACCTTTGCGCCTCAGCCTCTCAGACAGGCTTAAGGTGGTCCCATTTGCCTTCCTCGTGTGAGGAGACACGCTGGGAGTAGCCCTGGGATTTGCATTCCTTTGCTCTTGTGCTGTGGGAGTGCAGGGTTACCTTCCCTTATAAACTGCTGTAGAGTGGCCATTCAGGGCTAATATTTACAAAAATCCCCCTAAAACCTAGGAATACCCCTGCTTAATATCCAGGCAGGGCTTATCTCTGAGCACGAAAGCAAAGACACTGCTCGAGTTTTCTTTGGAGAAGCAATGATATAATTTTTGATTCAACTAATACGTGATGAAAAAGCCCCTTGTGCTTTAAATGAGAATTCCAAAAGCTTAAAAAATTGCCACAATTCCTTTCCTTTGTGCTGCTCATGCTGTCCATGGCCAGGCAGGAGCTCTCTGTGTGCCTCTGCATTGTGAGCCACAGACTGAGTCAGGAGGGTGGGATCTGTGTGGGATGGAGGCATGGATGGAGGGAGGGAGGGAGGGAGGAATGGATGGATGGAGGGATGGATGGATGGAGGGATGGAGGGANGGATGGATGGATGGATGGATGGATGGATGGATGGATGGATGGATGGATGGATGGAGGGATGGAGGCATGGATGGATGGACAGAGGGATGGATGGAGGGAGGGATGGCTGGCTGCAGTGCTCACCACTTCATTCTGGTTTAATGGAGCCAATCACTCATCAAGGACTTTGCATGTTGCTCCTGCAGCATCCCACAGTTGCCCAAGGCTCAGGGTGGCTCTTTACAGAAACAGGGCTCTGGAATGGGTTAAAAGTGTAAAACCTCTAAAAAAAAACCAATCAAAAAGTAGATTTTAAAAATTAAATGTAAGGGCCTGATGCCACAATCAGTGGAGCTTCACACGGCGAGCAGGGAAAGTGCTGATGGTGCTGGGGTTGGGGAGGCCTTTGCATTGATCAGGGAAGAAAAGTGAGGCAGTGCCTGGCGCTGGCAGAGCGGGATCCATCCCGATTTATTGGGCAGCCACGAGGCTCAGAACGCTGGATGTGGATCATTCAGCTGCTGCGTGCTAATGAAGGCTGCATTAATTACCCACTGTGGATTGATCTTCATGATTTGTCTGTCTGGGCCTCTCGAATGGGTCTGAAGGAACTTGGTGCTTGACCTTCACTGCGTTCAGTGAGAGCAGGGACACATCTCATTCCCCAAGCTCTGAGGGGGGAAAAAAACACTTCTGGGACTTGTCCCAGCTTCAGGGACCTTCCTGGGGACAGCCCTGGCCCTGGGGGGATCCCCTTCCACAGGGATGAGGTTGGGGTTGTTTTTATTGCAATGGCTCTTGCTGCAGGGAACAGGGAGAGACTTCCCAACAAGGCTCCGGGGTGGGAGCCCAGGTGCTCACCCCAGACCTCAGGTACTCACTGCAGCGCCCATCCCAGCTCCTGGGTGCTCATCCCAGACCCAGGCAGTTTTGGGGGGACATTAGTGGGAGAAATACCAGCAAATTGATTCTAAGAGGTGCTCAGAGGGGTCTCTGCACCCCCTTCACTGCGCCGCCCAGAAGCTTTTCAAGTGGAACAGCCTGCAGCTATTACAATAAACACCTCAGCCGCAACCTGGCTCTCATTTGCATATTAGCAGCCTTAATTTTGATGAAATATGCAAATGTATGCAAAATGAAATTCATCTCATAATGACACAAGGCGATTAAACAATTTTTATGCTTAAATATTCTGTTTAATGAAATCAAACAGACCCATGCGTGTGACAAATTTGCCTCAGCATGGAGAAATTAGTGGATATCAAAAAACTACCCCAGAATCCCAAACATGGGCTGCAGTGTGCTGGGCATTGAAATCGCCTCTTCAGCGGGAAAACAATGGGGGCTCCTGATAACCAAAGGAACTGGAAATCACATTACAGAGAAACACTAAAATAAGTTAGTGGCCAGGCACTTTGTTTCCTGCTCTCCAAAGAAATCCCTCTCTCCGTCCATCTTTTATTTATGTTCCAGATGTTAAATGGAGAAGGCACCCTTGCTGGTTCTTCGTGGATATTTCTGTGTTTTAATAAAAAGATGATCATGTAGGAGCTGCAATCAGTATCCAGGGTGGATCATGTGCTGTGGGGCTGGGCATGGCACAGGGGGTATGGGGTGTCTGTGATGGGGGTGCCAGAGCAGTGGGGAGCTCAGAGCCCCTCCAGGGACCTGCTGTGGATCCCCTTGGCTCCCTCGTGGCAGAGCTGGGACAGCCCAGAGCACGGCCAGGCTCTGCAGGACTCGGCATCAAACTGGCTGAGATCTGCCTCGCTCCCATGGACTGAAAGGACAGCAGGGTTGGAAACGACCTTTGCTTTCCATCCATCATTGCAGACTCACCCCAGACTTTCTGTATGAGACCTTTTTTACCTCTCCCATCCAGATCCTCCTGTTTCCTCCCTCTCACTCCCTCAAGTCTTGGCTGTTCCAGCTGTGCTCTCTCTCGGCCATGTTTCTCTTGGTTGTATCCTGCATTGCCCTCATTCTTCCAAGTTCCCTGTCTTTTCCTGTTGGGGGTGTGTGCAGCTCAGCCCAGCTCAGCCCAGCTGAGTCTCACCTGTAAATTTTGCCAACAGTGTGTTTATTGTCCCTTTCAGGGTATGAATGTTGCCTATGAGCCCCATGGGCCCAGGTGCCTTCCAGTGCCACCCCCTCATTCCCCCCGAGCTCATCCCGCTGCTCCAGCTCGGCTCCAGCTCTCAAAACTCCGGCTCTGGAGCTGTCACACACCCACCCAAGGCTCTGTGCATCTGGAAATGCCATTGTGCCTCCTGATTCACAGCGGGGCTTTAACTACTGCTCTCTCCTTCTGGCCTTCCCCTCCCCTCGGCAGCGTGTCCCCGACTTCCCCTCCTCTCCTTCTGGGCTGTCATGGTGTAATTGATGATTTTAGGGAGTAGTTGACTCAGGCTGCCTGGTTTCGCTCTGTGAGTTCATTCCTGAGGCCGGTGCCTCGCTGTCGGAGCGTGGGGCCGGAGCTGGGCGCATCCAGCCGGGCTGGGTCGGCTCCGGCTCCGCCGGTCCCCTGGAAATGGAAACGCGCGGATCCACGGTTTGTCCCAAGGGACCGAGGGCGTCCCAGGGAGCGCATGGTGCTGTGCCACACCTCGCCAGCCCTCAGCCCAGCCAGCAGCTGGGAGCTGCACGAGTGGCCCCTTCCACCCCCTGGGTGAGACCCCGACCCCTGCAGCCCCGGCAAAGGGATGGGCGGGCTCTGCCCCCTCCCTGCTGCCCTGGCCGAGGCTCCCTTTCCCTGCGCCAAAACTGACAGAGGCTGGAGCCCGGAGCTGCAGAGTGGGAGCCCTGCCAGGCCTCATAGCACAGCCGTGATGTAAGACAGAGAGTCAGCAAAACCCCCTCGACGAGCGGAGTTAACCCTCACGGCGGGGATGCGGCGGGACGCGCTCCCGACTGCTGGCTGGCCCCTCGTCTCCGGGCACCCCTCCTCTCCTGGCACCCTGGGCACACTGGGACGTCTCCCTCCCTGGGCACTGCTGTCCATGCCCAATGGCAGTGCCTGGGCCATTCCCAGGTGGTGGGGGGAACTCTGTGCCAGCCGTGCCAGGCAGGCACCCCTGTGCTTCCCAGAGCCCAGTTCTGGCATCCCTCGGTGGGTGCCAGTGCCACTGTCCCAGCTCACACTCTGCCTGCCCTCTGCATTTAAATAATTCCCCAGGCAACAGGGTATGGGTTGAGAAGTTCTTAAATTATCTGAGCAAGTTTATGAACTTTCACGGCACGGAATGGATGTGACATTTCCTCTCCCTAATAAATGTTCATCAGAAATGACTTGATCCAAACAACCTTGTGCTACAAAGCCACCGGGCCATGAAAGAGCTTTGACAAAACAATCTCCTTTAAACGTGGCTTTGCTGGAATTAGGGCTGATTGTGATCGGATGTCTCAGTATTCTGACCTTGTTATATTCCCATTATTTTGACAATTCACCGAATATTTGCAATATTTCACTCTGGATGAGTTTTCTCATGAGGTACCTGCAAGCACTGGATTCGTTTTTCTGTATGGATTTGGCTTGATCAGGAGGAGATGATGAGCTTCCCCTGCTGCACTTTCCAAACAGGCCATTCTGGGCTCACAAAAAAGGATGCAGGATGATGTTCTTCATCCAGAGACCATCCAGTGGAAATGCACCTCATGTTTTAATGGCCAAGGCTTGCACTGTGCTGAGCTCTGCTGGTGCTGGAGCTGCAGCAGCTCCATTCCAGCATCCAGGACCTGCCCTTGCAGGTGCCTGGGGAGCACTGGGAGCACTGGGAAACACTGGGAGCAATCCTTGCCCTGTCTGCCTGTGCTTCCTACACTGAGGAGTTTTCTTCAGGGACCAGACAAGCAATGCCTAAATAAATAGTCCAAGTGGATGCAATTCCAAGCTCATATCATGTTACAGTAATCAGAGGATAAAATTGTTTTTCTCTGTGACCTTGTTACAACCGTTCGTGAAGTCTGTGGAGAAAACTGCACGTCTAAATCAATCCTCCCTGTGGAGAGTGTCACTGCCC
>VZRX01023539.1:0-10244 GCA_013398075.1 Notiomystis cincta | reverse complement strand
CACTGCAGAAGTGAGAAAAATTCTGATTCAAGTTGGAGAAATCATCACTGAAGGGAAAAAATAGCTCGGTGAAAAGATGAGTTATAGATATAGAATTCAAAGCCATATAGGCAATCTAAAATGAAAGAATTGTAATTGCTCACCTGAGTTGCTTCAGGAACATATGTTTGTGGGGTTTTTTACCCATATACCTTCTTCATTAAATATATTCATTGCATTACACTGACCATAATAGAAAGTCTAGAATTTGAAATATGTCTTTTGTTTTAGTACAATTGCCTATAAAAAGCTTCTTATCAGTAGCTTCTTTTTTCAGACATTTGAACTACAATCTGTACAACTCCATGACACTGACACCATCACTAGAGAATATGTTCTGGTACTACCCAAAGACAATTCAGAAGTACTTTTTCTAAATTGTGTGCAGTGTTATTAAAAGCATTGTCAATGAAGCCAAATGTGCTGGTGTGAAGAGAACATCTCTTCCATTAACTGCAGTAATTGTAATTTGCATGATAACTTTTACTTTCAGATGTTACACAGATCAGGCAATGGTTCACTGAGGTTATGAGGTAATTAAGCTTCCATTTTCATGTTACAAGGGTCCAGACAAAGATCAGTATAGGTAGTGAGCACACACAAAGAAATACAGGAGTTTCTGCACCAAGGGACTTACAGACTGTAAAGGAGAGAAAGAAAAATGGAACAGAGAGATAACAGTGGGGGGAAAAAGTAAGCAAATGCTCATAGCAGTGCAGATCCAGGAATAAAATCCAAGTTTCCAATACCAGACTGTTTTAATGCTCTTCCTATCTAAATATTAACTGTGAGCTACATCCTGGAAAACATCATCCATTCAGCTAAGACATAGAAACATACATACACATACATTTAAACATATACATTAGGGCACAGAATATTATATCTATATCTGATATCTTCTGCAGCAATGGCATTTTATAACCTATTTTTGTGCTTAAAATATCTTTTTTCTTTTTATCATACTCAAACCTTGAGTTTCTGAAAGACAGATTTGGTGATAGGAACGTGAGATCTCCTTGCTATCTAAATGGTCTGTTCTCTGTACAGTCGAAAACCCTAGCTTACATCTGAAAGAGCAAGGTTCATAAAAAGATTGGCTTATGTTAATATGAGATAAAGTAACCTATAAAATTGTCCTGTAATCAAGGTCCTCTTTGAAAGACCTCTGGAGCAAATAATCCTTTCAGTTATCGTAAAAATAAAAACCAAATCTGACTGTCTCCCCTAACATCACACTGCAAGCAGAGATACTGAAAATAAGAATTTCCATCCTTAGAAAATTATTGAATTTTGCATAACATTTCATAGATTAAAAAAATCTAGACAATATTTCACATTTTTACCTTATACAAAAAGCCTCAGCAAAAATCAGTGAACTAAGATATGGGCTTTTTGTTTTCCTAGAAAATAAACACTAGAACAAATTCTCTATTGTTTTGGATCTTTAGGACATTGCACACAGGTTTATGTCAAGTGTTTATGTCATATGCAAAAGAATTTAGTATGTTATCTTTTAGAAGACTTAAACCACATTTTTAGCTTTGAAAAATCCTCATGGATATGGATTTATAAGCATTAACTCGGAGAGCACAGGTCACGTTTATCTTCAGCAGCTTCAAAAACAGACTGTCCCATTTTACTCATAAAATAAGATTCCACATTTACAGAGAAGACAAGTGTATCTTTACAAGTGCATTTGGGACCTTCCAAAAATGTGAGGAATATATGAGAAATCGCTTCCTTTTAAAAATGGAATAATCTGTCAAGATAATAAGATCTGTGCAAAGCTCATTGCATTTGAGTCCTTCACTGCTTTTTACTCATAATCCTTCCTCTCCTTATTTCTCACATCAGTGACATTTCTCCATGTAAGTTAGAAGCTCCAGATTTTTTTCTTGCTGATCTCTCAATTCTGGAGATCAACTGAATTCCAGAAAGGAGGCCAAGTCAATTTCACCAGAAGAACCAATAAGCATGCCTTCTTCAGTCTTCTCACTATAAATTAAATCATAATTCCTGTTCTATCACTTATTTCACATATATTTCCTTGAGAAATTGACTGAGGAACTTCCAATGTTATAATTTTCTCTATGAGTCAAACATCTGTGTATGCAGAGCACTGTCTAAGAGTCAGATTTTGAAACATTTAAAATAACAAGTTGGTCACATATTTTATTGGATTTTTACAGCAAAAATCACAATTGGAAGCTGTAGCAACCAAAGCATTTCACTATTACTGTCCCTACTATCAGCACCCCAGCCCAAGTTTCTGAAGGTGTCAGCTGTTTGCTTTGGTTACTAATTCAGTTTAAGACCAGTGCCAACCCATGAATGTTTCTAAAACACTTCTTGCTGCTTCAGGGGAAAAAATGCAGCAGTAATTTCATGTCAGTGGGATTAATTAATATTTGCTAAGGAATATTAAAATATTGTGTTATTTCTGCCTACTATAATAATTTTTCAGTTTAAGTATTCCAAAGACTAAATAGGATTATTTTACAGTTTAGAAACTGAATAATAAAGTGTTTTATTTGACAGAATCAGCAAAGCTTCATTTAAAAAAAATAATTATTATTTAACTCTTATTGCAAACAAACAGAAATCATTCCTTTTATCAGTTCAACCAGAATGGAAATATTATCCACATATTTGATAACACTGTCTTGAGGGGCTTAAAAAAATAATGCAAAAAATATTAGTTAAATGGGGTCAAGTTTATGAAGTTTAAAATATCTGAATTATGGTAGCAACTCAATTAAACTTTAAATATAACTTTCCTTCTGTTTGCTGGAATATTCACAGGTAACTGTAGTATGAACACAGAGGCACTACTGAGTGCTTATAATATTGAGACTATATTTCTCTAAGTTTTAATACAGGCACTGTAAAGAAAACTATATTGAAAGTATAGGAAAAATCTTAATCTTAAATTCTGGCCATGTTTACAGTGTGGTAGTCACAAAACAAAGATGGCAATAATATAGTCCACATGTTTTATTGCCCCAAACAAGACAAACAAAACACCAATAAAATAAATAGGAAAGGATAGAGTGGATTAAGGCAGTGAATATGCTTTTAACAGTGTTTCCAGCTCTCAGTGCCTCTGTGACATTGCTGGACTGGTTATGATGGAATCCTGGTGGTGGAACAAGGCCTCACCTCATCCAGCAGGATTTTTGTTCCTGCTGTGCTTCCAAAGAGGGATTTCTCAGTGGTGCTGGAGGGGTTCAGGATACTCATTTGTGACTGCCTGAGCTCTGGCTCTGTGTTGGCTCATGCTCTGTGAAGCCAGCAGTGAACCCCTGGGCTGCACTCCTGACTCTTGTTCCCTGTCTCTCACTTTCAGGGTACCCACCTCCCTCAGATTGCCCCGGGACACTGTGGTCAGGCTCCAAGGGCTCCATTTGTCTTGAGCAACCCAGGCACCCACTTCAGGGTGCCCATGGCACAAAAAGCCATGGGCAGCCATGTACAGCATCAACAACTGGATTTGGTCAGCCAAAACTCTGCTCAGATCCCATGAGCCATCAGCCTTATGCTTCTTGTAAATCCTTTTTTTGGGGAATGACATNTACACTTGCTGTCAAGCAGACATGTTTGATTGTAAATAAACTACTTATTGCTTCTTCCAGTGGTCATGTATAAACTAACAGGAAAAAAAAAAATATATCTAAGAGCAAATCCTTCCCTTCCTTTTCCTTACTGAAACACTAAGATGCAGGAAAAAGTTTCCACACCTGAGTCAGTGTCATCGGCCCTCTGCAACTTCAGACAGATATTCCAACAACCTCTCAGGCCCTACCACCACTAGATTATCTTGCCTTTCTTCTGACTTTAGCAAATGTTATGCACTGGAAAATATCTGATCCACACTCCTTATAAACAGAAAATTTATGTGAATTAACAGTAATTTTGTAGTAATCTTTACCAGAAACAGGATTTGAATAAACATCTGTGCTCAGCAGTAATTCAGAAGTTAAGAAAAATGTTATACAAGTAGAGCTACAGGACCTGAAAGAACTTTGATTACAGCTAATTTGACAAAGAAGTTGCAACAGAATATGCTTTGCTTGAGAAGGAGTCTCCTTTTTTGCTCCTAGTGAAACTTGTATGCTATAATTTGCCTTGCCTGGCTATTATCAATTTTTTCTTTCAGTTTATTAACTTGACAGAACTTTTCAGGAACCAATGGACCTGCCTAAGACAAACAAATAACACAGACAGGACTCCAGCTTTGCATCTGGCAGAGGTCAGAGAGACCAAATTGCAGTGTTTCCCTGACAAATAGACCTCTAAAATAGGAAAGCAATCAAAAGAAAAACAGCTTTAAAAGAACAAATGTTAGATAGGACCTTACCTTATGATTTTTAATCCCAGTGTGAGTTATTCACCTTTCTGCCACTTGATTTTAGGAAATTTTCACTGTAATCTGCATAATTTAGAGCAATTAGGAGATAAGAATGGCTGGTTGACAAATTCTTTAACAAGTCTGTGCCAAGAAATATGGATTATCAAGTTCTTCTTTCTCACTGTCTCACTATAGGATTCATGTATCTTCTGTTGTTGAATCCTATAGATTTTTTCCACCAAAAATGAGCTATAGCACGATTACCACTTATCCAAACCAAGTAAAGAAAGGCCATTGTAATGAAAGAAAATTGCCAACTAGTCTTGGCAGTTTCTACTGTCCCTGTACCCACCAGGTACTGCTCCAGCATTCCATGGCTGCTGCTTGGACACCTGTGTTTCTTCAGAGTTTCTTCAGCAGTAGTGCTTCTTGTCTTTGCTGCACATATTTTGTATCAGATGTCAAATATAAGCAGTTTTTTGGTCTTCCACTATCCAGCTACATTTGATGATTTGTCCCTTCTTTTTCTGTGTTTCCAGAGTGCTGTTGGAATATTTAGAAGTAGACGGCATAGAGACTAATTAAAATTTCCCAGTTGTGGAATCCAAATTGTAAGAAAAATTTTAAAACAGAATCACAAATAGGAGAAGAAAAAAATTCTACTGCAATTCTTTCTTCTAGTTTTCTGTACAAGTTCAAAAATTATTTTCAATGCAACCCTCAAATAAGGATTGTGTTTCACACTATATACAAGGGAAGGCAACTAGATTCTGAGTGCAAAATCTCAAGTACCAGGACTTTAGAGATATATTTATCTGCATATGTAGCATCAGTAACACAGGAAAAAAAATACACCCAGACAAATAATAGATTTTTGCAAGCTAAGAAATAATGCAGCAAAATTAATGCTCAGTTGGTCTGGAAAAATACAAACTGACTATATTTCCAACTGCTGATCAAACCCAAAGCAAAATGTATTCAGAACAGATATAAATTTATTTTTTAAAAATCTCAAAGAAACAGGATATTGGTGAATTTACCACATATGTTTGCAGAGTGAAAAACCCCAAACCTGAGCCTCAGAAGGCCTTGAAGCACCATATTCCATTGCTCTGAACATACTTTCTTAATCTGAATTTCAAATGTTATATGGGCAGGAAAATTTTAATTAAAATTAAGGACTAAACCCTGAATATTAAACAACACATAATACCTGATTGCATACATTTAGTTTTTAGCTCTACATCTATTTGTAAGCAACTAAGACCAAGACCAGACAACACCTGTACACAGAAAACAAAAAATATGGATCCAAGTATTTACTTAGTTTGAGTCTAACATCACTTTCTTATTTTGGAAAGAAGGCTAAAGAAGAGAGAAACTGCCTTTAAGGAATACCAGATTGAGTTTAAATTCTGGAAAAGTAAGAAAAGATCCAGGAAAATGGAAGGGTGTAACAGGGTGCTGCTTGCTACAGATGACACAGCTTTGGCTGAGAGACAACAGCCAAGTTGCAAAGTCAATTTTAATCATCATAAAATCCACTGATATCCTTTCATACACTGGCAGTAAAAACACAAGTCAGGGTAGATGTAAAAACATGTGCGTTTAAGAAGTAGAATCAAAACTCTTAATTCACATGTTCTCTTATTTAGGGAAAAATTCAGGTCCCTAAAAATTTTTGCATCATAAAGGTCTTCCTATATATCCAAAAAAGTGATCCAGGATCTTATGCACACAATGAGACTGAGTCCTTTCTAAAAAAATTTTCTAAAATAAATAAGTATTAATAAAATACTTTTCCACTGTAAGTTTTTAATAATGCTAAAATATAAAAACTTACACAAATATGAACACAGAAAATTTAACATATTTTGGAATGTACTAGAAATGTTACATTTGTTAAACTACCTTTGATGCTTAGAGGCTCCCCAAATAGACCAATATGTGAGTTTTAAATATCAACTGGACATATATCTGAAACAAGATAGTCCATATCTCAGAGATTCTGCAACATGAATTCTGTTGGATACATCTGGTCAAGATGTGGAAATTTTCTGTAACTGCATCTGCCTGTGTGACTGACCTGTTGATGTGTGAAATCTGATGATTTTTTTAAAAATTGTTTGGAAAATATTTTTCTTTCTTTATTCCCCCAGCAGAAAATTCATCTACCATTTGTACACAGAATCATAAAAAGTACTTCAGCCCCATCAGTCAGCTGTGTAGTTCTGAAAAAGTTAAATTTTCATGGACTGCAGTCTTTCAAAAATAGGTTGGATTAACACCAATGGAGTGGCTGACAGAGCTTATTAAGTCCTCTGTCTTGGGTGAAATCCAGCACGCTCTGCCAGCTTGTTTCACAATGACATCCTTGTTTTCAGGCCACTGACAAAAACTCTTACCTACTGAGTGTGATAAGAAGCATTTTTAATATTAGAATAATTTTTTTTGTCCTACTTCAGAAATTAGAGTATTTCAGTTTCCTCATATGTTAGATATAATTGTAAATCTAAATTTCAGTTCCATTTAGCTGACAGATATTATTACATACATGATATAGGTTATCATCATTTCAGTGAAAATCTGAACAAATTTAAACAGAGAGTTTGTGCTCTTAATAAGTATTTTAATTGTTTGTTTATTTAGAAAGGCTGATTTAGAGCAATAAATACCGAAAGTTCACAGAATTAACGAATACTTTGTACAAGATACTCAATAAAGAGATGTGTTTCCATTTGCTAATTGAACTTTTGTTCACTTTAATAGTACAGAAAGATTTTTATTTAATATTTGAACTAGCTGTGGCTTAGATCACATTCAATATTCACCCCTTAACTTCTATGGGAAACCCTATAGAAGGACCAAAATGATTACACCCCTTGGACAAAACTAGGAAAATGAAGTATTACTCATCAGACACATCCTTCTAAACCAACACCACATCAAAGATTCAAAAATCTTCAGCATTTCAACACATGCCTGTTGGAATCCCTGAGTATAATCCAGAAGGCAGGCCTCCAAAGAAAGGGGTTCTTTTAGTATTCCAGGCCATGAGTAGCCCACAGAAACTAATTCAAAGCTAATGCTCTTCCTGAGGGGAAAATATTGATGAAAAGGTTTCATGTAGACATCTCTGGTTTAGTAAAACACTGCCAAATGCAAAGTGGTTTCTGATAGATTGAGACTGAACAAAATCCCAGTTGACAAAACCTTCAGGGTTCAAAAATCATACTGAATCTGCATGACTCCTCCTGACTCAGTGGAAGCTGTACTCATTGTGTCCCAATTGTACCATTTTGAAAGGTTTACATAGGAAAATATCTGTAGTCTATAACTCCAGTGTAGCTTTAGGATGTTTCAATGTGAAGCAATTTTAGGTGTCTCATTCTTCCTCACTATTGCATCAGAAGCCAGAAAATTTCACCCTCTCCCTGATATATATTAAGGATTTTGCTTCTCCCTTCTCCTCCACAATGAAAATGCTCAGACATCTTCCTCAGAAACATTTTGTAGATATTTATGGCTAGGAGAGACCTCTGTCCTCTCCACCTCATAAACTGGATACTCAGAATGTCCAGCCCAAGACCTGAGCATCCAGCATCCATCCATCCATCCTCTGCAAAAGGAAAGGCTCCTGGCTCTTGATCATCCTGCTGCAAGTTTCGGATCTCACTTGATTACCCCAATGTCCTCCTGCAAAAATGCAAGGTAAATCCAGATATCTTGTCCAAGAGTCATGGCATTTAAGCTGAGCTCAAGTGTCTCTCTAGTCTGTTCCTATAATTGGAATGGTAGACCTCCTCCAATGACTCTGCTGCTTTCTGAATCATTCCCTCAGCCACTATTTAATTCTGCCTTCATATGTTTTGAAGGGTAGAAAATAATAAACAGGAACCTTCATTCTACAGAGTGGGTCCTTCAGTCTCTAAATCCCATTTAAGAACAAGTGAATTTATCAACTGTGCTTCATCTCTGGAAACTGGCAAATTGTAGTAAACCACAATGTTTCTTAATACTAAACTTTCAAAACCTGCTGCCTGTCCAAGTCCTTTTGGCGCCTCCAAGATTCTCTTTACCAAAAATTTGCATAATCAGGATATGATGAATATGATCTGTTTATTAGTGCAGATGTCTTGGAGACAATAAACTGTTTCTAAAATTAATGCTTAAAAAGAGCAAATACAAATGAGTAATTTGGTGAACCAGTTTGGAACAGAAAATTGACCAAGTAGCAATGTCTTCTTTTACCTAAAGAACTTCAATTATACCTGAAGAACATCAAACAACAAAGGTGTCTTCAAAGACAATTAGGAAGAGACATGTTTTTTCCTATAGGTATAAGTTTAGTTGGCCAAAACCAAGTTATTTCTGATCTGGAAACTAAATAGGTCAGTTCTGCATCCAGGCAAATAAATGACACTGAGGAAACAGATGCTTAAATATTTTTCAACATTGACAGTGATATTTATGGACAACTCATAACAGCAGCAGGGTCAATGGACATCTTCAGGCATCTGCTTGTAGAAAAAGGGCAGCTGTGATGGAAAAAGGGAAGGAATAGTGACTGGAGGACATTTTTTGAAAAATAATTTGAAGAAATGGAAAGGGAATCTGGGGTGTATTTCAGGAAATATACTGTTAACATGATCTGTAACCTCAGCTGTTGAAAGCAAGTACCTGTCAAATAGATGGGGAAGTGGCCATTGCTAACAAGTAGCTACAAAGCAGAGATTTTTTTAAAAAATTGCTAAGTTAGCCACACTCTCGGTCAACAAGATAAATCTCCACATCTCACTGGAAAGGATTTAGCAATGTCAGGGCTTCTATCATGCCCTGATTTGTAAGAGAGGCATATTTATGAGTGCATTATGGAAGGAAGAAAGTTACAGAAGCACATTTGGATATCCTAGGAGTATGCAGTCATACCACAGAAAACCTAGCAGGAAAAACTGGCTAAAATTTGGTTATCCCATACCTCATACTCCAAGTTAAAAATAAACAATAGTAATTAAATAAGGAAATAAGTGTACACCCTTGCTATAGAGTTTTACTTTAAGTCTTGTTCTTAGACGTAATTTAGAGATGTGCTTAAGACTTCAGAGTAACAAGCTGGTTTAGGATTCAAAATGTAGCATTAAATTGCACAGGATTTCCACAGCTTTATTCACTTTGTCATTTGCATATCTTTCTATCTTTTCACATTTCTTTTACATTAGGCCTGTCTTTTCTGCTTATGTTATAATCTCTTTGTGACAGATGACATGTTTGTTCACGTTTGAGATCTGGCACAATGGGGCTGTAATCTCTACTGCATTACACACAATACAAATGATAATTTCAACCCTATCTCTTCTATTTATTTTTCCTGTATAATCACACTTATTGAAATCCTGCTAGCAAAAATATTGACTCAGATGAATAATGTCTTCATTTCACCACTCACTCTTTTTGTCTTACTGTCTGTGGCTATCTCAGTGCCATTTAAACAAAAAACACGACCACACCAGACATACCACTATAAACAGATGTTTTGCCAACTTTCCTCCCTTCTCAAGCACATTTACTCCTTTCATATGTGATAATGTGAGGCAATCCATGCCCTTGGTTCAATCTGAAGATACAACTCCACTAATTTTGGATTTCTTCCTATTGCTTCCCTGAAACCAGTTAGTGTCATCTATCATCATCCTGCCCAGTTTTTCTTGGGCTGCCCTATAGCTTTCAAGGCTTTAGTAACTTTTGCCCTATGAGGGGTCTCTCCAGACACTCTGGCATTCCAGCTGTCTGGATATTGCCATTTCTACACTTTCTGGTGATGAAATGCACCATGAAAAATCATAGAATTATAGAA
>VZRX01023538.1:0-13811 GCA_013398075.1 Notiomystis cincta | reverse complement strand
GCCGGGTCTCCCCCTCTTCTTCCGCCAGCGCTCCTCCCGCCGCCTCCAGCAGGCGCGGGGGCTGCGCGCTTGTGTTCTCTCATTTCGCGTTGCCTTTACACGCCGTTCGTGTAAGGCACCATCGTCTCTTCACGGGCTGTCGCTGTCACGGCTGCGGGCGGCGCCTCGTCAGCCGAGCGCTCTGTAGTGCACATGCCGGCCGGCGGCTGCCGGCAGGGCAGGGACGCGGCGCTTCCCCCGCGCCGGCTCGGTCGCTCCCCGAGCGGGCTGGGGAGACACCTCAGCCTGTCCGGGCTCCGGTGCTCGGCCTGCAGGGCAGAGCGGGTCCAAAGGCCCGTCTCGCGTGGGAGCCAGCAGCTCCACAGAGGAGATCGAGCTCGGGCTTGGCTTTGCGCTGCCGCGGCCTCCTCACACGATAGATCGTGATCTGTGACCTTGTTTTTCTTGGTGAGGTTCGTGTGAGCGGAATGGAAGCGGCCAGTGCTGTGGGTGACCGCTGTGTAAAAGCTCTTTGCTCTGGCATTTTGTTTTCACGAGCTTAGTAGGACTGGGAACTGTACTTGCCAAAATAATATTCCCTATTTAGGCAGGGATACAGGAGGGTTGGCTCTGCACAAACAAATTTCTCTAGTTCTCAAGCCCTCTGCCTCTAAAATGCAAAAATGCATTTCTGTGTTAAGATAGATAAGCTTCAGACTGTATGCTTGTGGACTGTGCAAATATGCATTAGCTGATCTTTAAAAGCTTTAGAGTCTGAAAACAAACTTAGGGGGATCACTTTGTTCTGGGAGGAATGAAAGAGGTTGAAGGTGTTTGGTTTCCATCTCATCAGCATCCCTGTTCAGCCAATGGTTTATTTCATCACAAAACATGCCCTGTAGCAGTCTTGAACAAAATATGTGTCTTGCTTGTGGTGGAGCTTTCTGTGGTCCGAATTCAGCAATTTTCCTGTGCAGTGAGGGAGGTAACAAAATATGAGGTTAAAATTGGGCCCTCTTAGATACCATATAATGTATATGCAGGAAAAGCTTTTCAGGTGTGTAGGATCAACAGCATCTCCTTTGCTGAGAACAAAGCATTCCAGGCCTTGAGGAGCCCAAGCTGTGAAGGGCTGGAGGCTGAGGTGTCACTGTGGCCTGAGGCCATTGCAAAGAGTACTTAGGTGAGAGAGGTTAGCTAGTTCAGGTAATCTGTGCCCATTGTTGAGGAGAAAGGTGAACTGAGACCTAGTTTCCTACAGAGTGGAACTTGCCAGAAACACCAGGCAAATATTGAGGTGGTTATACTGCAGAAACTGAGCTAGCCTTTAGAGTTTGTATAATGCTCTAGGTCCACAGTGTTGTGTTTAGAAGCATAGGCTTCTTCACCCTGGGTGCTTCTCAGGTGGGTTTTGGAGGGGTACTGACTTCTGTGGCTGTGATGTTAGCAGCACTGGAGACAGCTAGGTCAGAACTAGGCTAGGTCCACAGCAGCTGCATTTGCAGGATTGAAGATGTAAGTTACAGAATGGTCACTGCCACCCTTAAGAGTGTCTCTGTTATGTGACACCACAGAGGAAGGCAGGGCTGCACCCCTTGACTCTTAAGCTGCCTCAGTGATGGAGACAAAATACTCCCCGTGACAATCTCAGAAAAGTAGCTGAGCCTATGAAAAATGTGATTTTATGCTGATGGCAGGGTGGGCAAATGTGTTTTGTCCATGCCCTAGGAAACTGTTAGATGTGGAAACAAATCAATCCTGCTGTGTTGTGCTTGACAGTCAGCAAATCACTTTCCAAATGAATAATATATCTTACTAAATTTCTCTTGAGCAGTGAAAGGATTGTTGGTTACAGCCACAGGAGCAATGAAAACTAAGGTATGTACTAGAGAAATTTAGTGAAATAAGAAATCTTTTCTTCCTTGATGTTAACCTCAAAGGTGAGGGCTGACCACTAGACCACCAGGAAAAGAGCACTGAGAGTCATAAGCTGCCTAGTTATTTTTAGAAATGGCTTTCTTTTCTGTACAAGTCATGTGCACTGCCAGAAGATTGTGCCTCTTCCCTGGCTTCCTGTATCTGATAGAGAAATGCATCAGTGAGACTGTCAGCGATTCAGCCTCCTGCCAGCACAGAAGCAGCCAGTGCTTGTGCCTGCATCCCTGAGATGGTAGCTGGAGAAGAGAGATCTCCCCAAAAGCACCAGGAAAGGAATGTCAGAGGCCAGTGTTCTGTTCACTTAACGCTGCTGTACTTGTAAAACCGAGTGAGTAGCATTCAGTGTTAGAGGTACCACTGTGCCAGGGCTGTCACAGTTTGGTAGGTAGGGCTGAATTCTGGAACCTGAAAAATCAGAGTGATTCCTTTAAATGCAAGCTGTACAGTAGCATGCAATCAACTTGTCTATTCCATGTGAATACATTACATATTATTATTACTTTAATTTGACAGGCTGATTGATGTGTGACAGCAGGCTTACTATGTAAAAATGAGTAAGAATAACATCAAAGTAATGTGCTAATTTATGGAAAGTATGTCATTTGACTATGTATCTACTATGTAATGGTAAGTACAAATTGTCTTTAGTAGCTGGGGTACATGCTTTGGCTCTAGTGAAAACCCTTGATTTGCACACAAGCTGCATTTATCAGTCCATTATTTCCTCAACTGTGTGTTTCATGTCGAAAGTCTTGATAGCAGATTTTCTTCTATAAGTTAGCCTGACTTAAATTATACATCATCCCAATTTCAAGGAAGTGGAAAGGAGAGGGAAGGAAGAGATGACCTACAGTCTTTTGCTATTTTATGTTTCATTTCCACGTACGGTCAGAATGGTGACCTAACTGTTAGATTATAACGATTTTCTGGGGGGAAGATACTATTTTAGTTTGTATTTACTCTATCTGTTTTAACCGCAGCAGTGTTCTGATGGAGTTAATGTGAGGAAACCCTGAGGAGGCGTTGTCCAGCTCCTGTGGTGGCCCCAGCTCCAGGCGCACATTCCAGCCGTGCGGTGACTGGCTCCCTGTGCCTGCAGTGTGGCGCGCACGGCGCCAGGGGACGCGACGCGGGCACGGCCACCATCCTGGGGGATGTTTTCATCGTCCTCAAGAACGAGGCGAGGAAAATCAGCAATATTTTATAAATGCTTTCACACGTTCTTGTATTCTTTTTTTTTTTTTTTCGGCTTCTGTTCTTCCCCTGGCACTGCGTTTGACTTAGAAAAACCTGGGTCAGCTGTTTTTCCTTTTAGCACATACTAAGAATGCACGTGATTCTGGGGTTTGGGATAAAGCGTGGTGGTGAGGTGCTTCATCCAGTGTCCACTGAGCTACCTTAGTTGAAACAAATAGGAATTTTTTGTCATCTCCTCTTGTGTCTCAGCAAATTCCATTTCTTTTTATAGTCTGTCTTCTGCTGAGGATTTTGGAAGCAACTTCTGGTTTGCACTTCTTGACAGAGAAATGGGTGCACAGAATCAGTTATTAGGGGAGAACTTCTTATAAAAGTTTCAAGCTGTGGTCTCTTTCTTATTTTTGTAAAACTTATGGAAAATTTCACTACCTCAGTCACACTGAGTTATATCTAGACAATCAATTCAAAGTTAAAGGGTGAGTTGGGGACACTCTGAAAATTCATCATTACATAAACCAAAGAAACCAGGCTAAGAATAGCCCTCAGTGCAGTAGGATCAAGCAGAGCCTCAATTATATATGCATAAAAGTCTGTCTGTATGAAACCTATTTTGTGACTACTTCATGGTGAATAATGGTAGGAGTAATTGGCAAAAACAGAAGGACTGCTAATGAAAAAAAAAGAAAGATTGGTGTCACCTTTATTTTTATATCTTTTCAAAACTGGACTGTTGTAGTAGTCAAGGTTGTCCGTGTAATTTTTTATGGCACGTTGGCTTTCTTAAATAAATGAGCTGTAAGCTAACAATTACCCATGTAAAAAAATAAACAAAAACCACATGAACCATACATGAGCAATACAGTATTTTTTTCTGCTATTAGTGTAAGCTGATCTGAATGCAGGCCATAAATATACTGTACCTCTGGCAATTTTTTCTCTTGAATGTGTGCAGCTCTGTTAATGTACACTGAAGCAGAAGATCAAAACCCATTCAAATGTGGTATTTTAGTATCCCAAATCAGTTCTGTCTTCCATGTGTGGTTATACTTATGAGTCTGTGTGAGAAATCTTTTTTATGGTAAAAGTTCACAGTTTGGAAGTGATGAAAATAGCAAACTTATATTTTATCTCCATCAAAATAATGCAAACAGTGATAAAACAAATTTGCCCAATCCTGAAATCAATGAGCAACATGAATTTAAGATTTTCTGAGGTAAAGATATTCTAAGCATTGATGCCACAAAGATAATGAATCAAATTATGTTAGAGCATTTGTATTCAAATGAGTTGTCAAGAACACATTGCCATGGGAAAGAGCAAACCATTCAGACCATCTGCTATCTTCTATACTGTAGAGAGACTAAAACTAAATTTTATTTCAAAGGTGATGTGTGTGTGTCTAATCTGCCTATTATCTGCCTATCCCATGTTCACCGTTGCAGCAGAAAGGCAGACATTATTTAGTATTTCAGACTCAGTAAAATAAAAGGGTGTGTGATGTCCCACTCACACAGGTCCTTCAAAGACATGAAGTCTGTGGGTTGAGCCACAGGCAGTAACCCACAGTGCCATAACCACAACTTGTGCAATGTTTCCATCCTAGTCCTAGCCTGCTTATCCTGCTGCTCTGACAGGAATTTGAGTGATTTCTCCTCATGCCAGCAGCCTAGAATATGTATTTGATAAGCTCAGGGCAACACAAATACTATAGAAATGCATAGTTTCTTTGCTATATGGAGTTTATGCATTGTCTTCATAGAGCTTTCTACCCTGTACAATAGAGGTGCCTGTGCTTGGAATGATGAGGGACAGCAAACTGGTGCATTAGGGCAGGGATAGCTTTTCCTGGAGCTAAAATAACATGTTAGTCATTGTCATTGTGCAAGTGCAGCTAAGATATAAATAGGGTTTCCACCACGTTGATGGATAGGGCTTCATAGCTTCTGCAATTTGTCAAAGGAGGTTGGCTAAACAGTACTGCTACTCTTCTTCTTTTTTCCCTGTTTTGTTATCTAAGCACAGCTAGAAGAGTAACCAAGAGCAGGGCCCCTTTCTTCTGTGTGGTAGAGAACCCTTGTGCCAGTGAAGTCTTTGCAATTTTAACCAATGTAACTCTGGCCTTGTCCACCTTCTGCTGGGTAATAATACGATGTAGTAACAGCAGTGTGAATCCTTTTCATCAGAATGAATCCTTTAAGCAGCAGAATACATTTTAAATAAAATCTGTCTCTTGTAAACTAAACTGTTTTGGTTAAAAAAAAAATCAAATGGAAAACTTAAATTTTTAGCTGAAAGTGCAGGAGCAAATTTAGTGGAGGAGTTGAGACAGTTGTTGTTCCAGTAGTGACACTGAGTGGTAACAAGCATATGCTACAAGTAGGATAATGGCAATGGTGGGAGATGGCTGTGTCTGTATTGGAGATGCATTTGCTCCTGAAAATGACACATGCTTTTGAAATTAATCTTTTAAGCAGCTGTTAAAATAAAAAATAAGCATCTGACAAATCTTAGTTAAAATTAAAACTTGTTGTATTCATAACATTATAACTAGTAAAAAAATTATTCTTGAGATCCCCTGTGCGCCATTTGTTATTTTGACACATTCTTTTAGCATCTCTCTCTCTATATGTGTACACTTTGTGCCACCTTTTCATTTATGGAGGTGTCTGCCTATCTTCAGGCTTGAATTTTTGTCTTGAGGAATTGGAATTTAATGGTGTTACAATGCCTTTGTAGGTCTCCCCCAAGCTTTCAGTCTTTCGGAGCTGATTACTAACCGAAGGAAGAAATAAGAAGCTAGATCTTGTTTTGGCTAGCGGCAAATGTCTGGAAGGGTTACCTGCAGTTATCTCGGGCAAGGGAGTGGAGTTTCTGGTAAATACAGCGGGTGTTGCTTTCTGGAGATTGGGTGACGAAGCCTACTGGCGGACAGTGTAGAAACAGCAGATGAGGTTTCTAGGCTTTTCAGTTTCCCACGGATCTAAAGGCTTTGGTTAACCTCAATTTCCAAAACTGGTTGTTTTTAGTACCGCCTTTGAGAAAACTCTCCTCCGGGCAGACCCCGGCGCTTGGCCTTTGAAACTCGTAGGACTTCTGGCCCCGCAGACCGACCCCTTTTTCCCCAGGACAGGGCTTGAAGCCCGTGAGGCGGGCCAGGAGCGCGGCCCCCGCCCCCGGGGCCCCCGCGCTCCGGCGGGGCCAGGGCGGCCGGGGGCGCGGGGCGGCTGCCGGGACCTGCCCGCCCGCCCCAGGTGCTGCGCCTGGGCACCCGCGGTGTGCTCTGCTGCTGCCGCTACCCAGCCGGTGCGGCCGAGATGGCTTTCGCGGCTTCGAACCTCATTTATTTCCTCCTTCTCAGGGTCTTGGATGAATTACTGGAATGTTCCAGGCTCTCTCCATATATTAATTTCTATAGCCTTAGGTTGTCGTGGTTGAGAAGTGCTGCCGGGTGCCAAAGGTGTGTCAGTAATTGATTTTTGTCTCTTTAATCAGTGCAATGGACTTTCCTCTCTACTTCACCATACGCTGCTTCAGAGTTGGTTTTCGGGTGGAGTGGCATACTTGTATCTTGGGTGATGTGTGTGCAATATCGTGGCGCTAAAGGATGCAGTAGCTGTTCATCCCCTAGGTGATGAAATGAGGTGATGAACACTTCGACTCAATAACAGGCTTTTAGCATGTGTTTACTTTACATGCTACAATTATTATTCTGCCATTAGGTAGTCATACATTTCTTGTATTAATGCACAGTGGTGGACTTCTAAGATGGGTAGGTGCCCATTAATCGATTATGGTTTGCTTCAAATACTGCGACCCAGTCTCAGGGCCTGTGTTTGTATGATACTTAAAATGTGTGTTGATGAACTCTGCCAGCATATTGTATCAGCCAGTGTTTATACAGTATGGAAATAACAATTTCCTGATATTGTTCTATCTGATACTTATGTGTACACACACAGACTTTCAGAAAATGGAGAAGGCAATAGAAAATGCCAAGAAAAGTATGCATGAATATATACTTTCTGAATGAAAATTACTTTATCAGGAATATATATCTTTAAATGTAAGTCATAATAAAAAAATATATAAGTTGCAGTGCATTTTAGACTGCCTTCTTTTTCATCCTTTTACCCGGAAAATGTCCATAAATATAAAAAAAATATTTTTAGGACCTAAACAGTCAAGTAATGTTGATCCTTTGTAGAGTTGTATTGAAGAAGATGCTTGCCAATATGCTATCTGATGGCTTTCCCTTTTTTTTTTAAGTAGTGGATCAAAATCTTAGTGTTGGAGGGAATTTCTGCGTCTTTTCTGGTTTTTTTTCCTTGTTGCATATTATGTTATGAAAAAGAAACACTTCTGGAATACCTGATTTGTCCAAGTTAGTTATGAGGCAGTCTCTGGATTTCACTCCTTGGCTTTGCCCAGTGCCGTGTTCTCACTGCAGCAGCAGCCACGCTCCCATTTGGATGTGTCACATCTGCAGCTGAAATGATAAGTGATTTCCTTTGGAAATGAAATTAGTTAGAATTGATTGGAACAGTCCTTGTCTTATTAGGAATATGACTTTGTTGCTTTGTGCATCCATGATTTTGAAAGAGAAGGTTGAAATTGGTTGGAGGCTGGCTCTAGTAGATATTTGGCTACTTTACAGTCCTGACTTCAGGGCACAGCTTGCAAATATCTTTAAGTGTTAGGAAATAAGCCCTTCTATTCAAACAGAAGTGAATTCACTTAAGAGTAATTTGGGTTGGAGGATAAGATGTCTTCAGAAAGGTAATTAAAAAAATCCTGTGTCTCGTTACTGCAGCCAGAGTCACTCCCTGCAGTCACCCATTTCGGTGGGTGTTTCAAAGGTGGGAACATAGTGTGAGCCTCTGCAGCGAGATTTGACACAAGAAATTGCTGCTCTAGGCAGCTGGAGCTGCTCACAAACAGTAATTATGGAAATGAAGGACAAAGGGACTCAATTTCCCTTTGCTATCCAGTAGGCGTGAAAGGAAAGCTGGAACATAACCAATGCTGAGAAAAATGGTGAAGCTCTCTGTCCAGCACCTGGCTTGTGCCCTCTGTGTCTCAGCAGGTGCCCAGTTCAGCAGCAGGCAATCATGGTACTCAGCTCACCTGGCAGAGGAAATTCAGTGTCATCACCCAAAAAGCAGCTGACTGCTTTTCCTCATCATGATCAATAAGCCAAAAAAGTCAGAGGCTTTATGGGTGTAGCTTTTGTTTTAGTGAGGTATCCACCTGCTAGTGGAGTTATTGATGGTGGGGGTGGCTGCCTGCCACAAAGTTTATGGCTTCTCACTCCCTCTTGTGAGGGATCTGCATCCTCACGGAAGCAAATGTCCAAGTCATGTTGCTGCCGCTTCTGCTGTGAGTTTGTCCTGGGGGCTAAGGTTGCTTTCCCAAAAAGATTCCCCTTTTTGAGGAATGTAATGCTACATTTGGTGAGTGAAGTCAGCATTGAGTGCTCACTCGAGTGGCCTCCTTTGACTAGGAAGAAAAGCAGAGAAGGAGAAAGAAGTCTTCAGTTCCTTTTCTCCTCTCCTCCTTTTTTTTTTCTTTTAAAAATCTGATTCCCTTGTAATTTTTCCCTAGCCAGATTTATGAAACAATGAGTTAGTGACAAAATTCACAGCAGGCTAGAGGAATTATATTTCCCTACCCAAACAAAATGTTTCAGATTGATATATTAAACACATACAGAGGAGTATTCTGGTTTTTTTTCCTCCCCCTTTTCTTTGCAAACCCTTCTTATTGTAGGTGGAAAGCTGCATGTCTTTGTTCCTGGTCAAAATGTCAGGTGGGTGTGAGTGGTTCTGCTGGTGCTGGCAGTTGTTTGTTGGGAACTGTTTGTTCAGTTTTGGGGTGGGCAGCACTCTGCAGCAGTGCACGGGACTGTGGCTGTGTGTCTGCAGTTTCTCCCCAGCTTGCCTCCAAGGGCAGAGTGCAGGCAGGCTGTGGTGGCCTGGTGGTGCTCCCCAGTGGGTTGCAAAGCAGAATGCTGTACTGAGTGCCCAGAACCAGGTGCAATGCTCTCGAATCTGTGCTGCTCCCAGGCTCTGACCAAGCTTGGGGAAAGAGTTACCAGTATTTCAGCTCTGTGCTATATAGCATCCTCCTGACCTCCCTGTACTTACTTGGGAATTAATGACTTGTCATGGAACCACAGTTTGTCCTTTAGGAAGACTCCTGGATTAGACTTGAATTTTTCAGTGTGTAGAGTACTCCTCACAATCTCAGTAAGCCTTTCTGATGGTTATTTATTGTAAGAAGTAAACTGTGCTTTCCACTGCATGCCTCAAATTCCTGGTGCTGTGTGGTCCAGTGCCCCTGTCAGAGCTCGGTGAAGCTGTTTCCTGCTCTGTTATTCTGTGCCCTGTAGTACTCCTGAGCTGTAATTAAGCATTTGGCCTTCTCTTTGATATGCTATGTGTAGATCCCACCGAGGTGCCATTTCTTCCCTGTTGTTGCTTTTCTTATGGCTACTCTGTATGTTTTGCAGGGGGTTTTTCCAGCATCCTTCTTGAAATGCAGGTTGTATGAGTACCCATGTTTAAGTAATGGTAATATCAAACTGATTTACAGGAACAGAAAACATGAAAGCTTAGCAGGGAAATTATACCTGTTTATACAGGCAATATCTTTTGGTTCCAATGTCAAAATAGTATTGTTTATGTTTCATTTTGTGTTCACTGTAGGATTTAAAAGCTTTTTATTCATAGCTACCAGTTTCTAGAAAGGAAGTTTTCTTACTGTGCTCTCACTCATTAGTGACTGATTTTGGGATCTTCTTATGGTGTTTCTATAAGTATCTCAGGCCATTTCCTTAAAATCTAAGACTCTGCAGGCAAAGATTTGTTCCAGTGTACCAGACAGAGGAAATCACAGCTATGATTTAGAGAAGTTCACAGAGAGACCTATTGCTTCCTTGAACTCAGCCTTATCTTAAGAAAAGATAATGTATTTTCTGACTAATTTTTTTCAAGTAAATTTAACCTTTTCTAGCAGTGCTCTCTTTGTCTACTGCTACTCTAGTTCTTTTCTACTTCCTGCCCCACATGCCATCTGTCTTATTTTCTAGTTTTAAAGTATTCTAAGGTAATGCAGCAGATAGAAAAGAAGTATGAATATTCACAGAGCATCACTGCCACCTTGATTCAGAGGGGAAGAGGTATGGATGGCTTCCTGCCACATCAGGTGATGCTGTGATTGCAGAAAATCCTTGGGTCTGCCGAGGTTGTCACTTTGGAGGAGATGCTGCGTGGAACAGCTCGATGTTGTCAGTGGCTTGGCACTGCTTCTGTGCTGTGTCAGTAGGCTTCTGCTGTAGTTAGCTGTCTCATGGTTAAGTAGTGCCCCAGTCTGGTGGCAAGGCCTTCATTTTACTCTCAACTTAAGAAGTATCATTTTTAGAATGTTTTATAAGCAGCTGTACTGGTGCCAAAGACCTGGGTATTTGTGATAAAACTGAGTTTAATCTGTATGCAGATTTTGGTAGCTGTAGCAAACTCAGCAAAACTTCGTAGGCCAAAGAGTGTCTTCAGTTCTTCCTTCGTACTTTGTCACAAAGGTTCAGATAATTCAGGGAAGCACTGAAGTGTATAAAAAACAATGAAGATTATTTGCATGATATTTAGAATTTATATTAAAAATAAATTCTTCTCTTATATAAGCAATGTTTGACATTTTGTACTCCCTTTTTCCATTCTGGTTGCTGATCAAACCTTTTGTAGTGAAGCTGCTGAAGACTCGTGAAGGTAGGAGCTGTGGTAATCCATGACATAAAATGTGGTCTGTACCTCCTGTCTCAGCTCCAAGAACTTCTGAAATGCAGGTATTGTCTAGTAGCTGTGTGGTGTAAACAGTGACATCTTGGTGACAATGAGTGAAGAGCCAAGGAGATGAAACTTTGGCTTTGTTACGGGAGGGTGAGCTGGAATGTGGCCAGGTATGTGGTGACAGATTGACTTTGCCTGCTGTGAGTCAGTCACTTGTGCAGATCTGGCCCAAATGATTAACAGCTGATGAACATGAAAGTCCTCTTGCCACCTAAATATGTGGGGTCAAGTCACAAGCAGCCTGGGTAACCATCAGGACAGTGAGGAAACAAATTGAGAACCACAAAGGAATGACAAGGGTGGCTTTCTGCCAGTGCCATGAGTTGTTCTCCAGTCCTTGTGTTTAGGTAGCCACTGAAGAAATGTCATTTGACTTACAGGTAATTTGTTTTTTTGTTTTTTTGTTTTTTTTTAGTGTATGGTGCAGAGTGATGTTGGTTAGATATGCCTTTTAGTTAGGGGTGAATAGAGGGTAGCATCACATCAGTGTGCAGAGGCTAGGCAAGAACTTCCTGTGACATCTGCATTTATGTCCTGCTACAGTCATACTTACAAGATGGAAAGGAAAATCTCCTTTGTTGGTTGCTCACATCACACCACATCAAATGTCCATTTGTTTCAGGAATTCTGGATTCCTTAAAAAGGGGCTCTGCTGCTAACTGATCCCTCAGTGGACAAAATTTTAGGTGGCTTGTTTGTTTTGAAGATTGAATTCTGTTTGTAGTCCATCATTTCTGTTAGTACAAGTAACACATTGGATGTCATGAGAAGAGATTAAGGAGATGAAGATTAGTTTTCTTTTCTCCTGCTCTGTTGACACTGTTCACCTGACCCTATTGCGTGAGAAGTAAGTTTCAGTGTTTTGTCAACTACTTGTGTCCTTTTCTAAACCAGCTTTGGCAGTTCCCAGGCTGAGCCTGGCAGATAATAGGCAGGTTTTAAAGGCAGGGGACTAGAGACTGATCTTGAAACCAAAATGGTACAGCAAAACCAGGAAATAATCAATCTTCTACACAGAGGTGGGAGAGAGCAAAGGACATGAACCCTAGGAATAAACCAGACCTTATGCACTGGCGTGTGTTGGAGGATCCTCCTGGCCCCCGTGGATGATGAGCTGTGGGAAAAACATCAGGAGAGCAGTTCCTAGCCCTTCTGCTCAAGTATGAACACTTCAAGTTAAGTTTATGAGAAGAGCAAGGCAGGTGCGTTCATTTCATTGTTTTCCTCCAGGGAAGGAGATGAAGACTCAGACGCAGCAGAGCAGAGTGATGCTGCTCCTTGCAGAATGGGACCTTGCCCCATTAGGAGTGAGCCATGATTGAAGGTGCTGTGGGTAGTGTGTGCAAATGCAAGCAGAAAGCCAAGGAGGTTTGCAAAAGGAAAGGTGGTGCAGCTGCAGGAGCCACTTGGAGCACCAAACCTGATTCTTAAAGTGCTTCTGAGGACACATGTATTGCTTTTTCCTTGATAAGTGTCATGTATTCGTTTTGGTGTGGACTGGTATAGGGTTTGGGATGTAAAGGCTTCAAGTTACAACATGCATTTCTTGGGAAAAACTGTCATCCCTTAGTAAATGGTAAAAATCCTTCAAAAACCTCTTTTCTAGTTTTGGGGGGTTTTTTGTTTTTCTTTTTTTTGTTTGGTTGGGGTTTTTTTTAGGATCTAGAAACTTTGTAAAGAATCAGACTTCCACAAATGTCACTGGAATCAGGACTTCACATTCAATACTGAGTATAGTTTTCAAATCTGAACTGCTTTGCTGTGAAAATAACAGATTATATTGCAGTTAAAATAAAAAGTTCTACAGGGTACTGTGCTTTGCATCTGTTGTATAAATTTTGATTTCTTCTTCATGCCGTGTACTATTTGTTGTGAATTCTGTGATGAAAGACCAGTGGATGATTTTCTCACTGAAAGGCTCTAGGATGACAGAATCCCATATTATAAATTGGAATTTACTTCATCTGGCCTTGAAACATATGTCTCCTGCTGCTTCTTTTCACTTATTTTTTGCCCCTTCTTTTTACTTCTCTGAGTCCAGCATGCAGATATCTCAGAAATGCAATTTTGACCTGTGGAAGCTGGATCTGTTCATGAGGTCAGCGTGGCCATATGTTTGGATTGCATGTATGCATTTTAGTCCTAGGTCCTGTCATAATTATTAGCAAGAACATGAGTAGGTTTATGGTTAAACTTGATGACCTTAAAGGTCTTTTTCAACCTAAATGATCCTTGATTCTATGAATCTAGCTCTGAGGTAATACACTTTTCACAGGTAATGTCTCAGTCCTTTTTAACTACAAATCACTAATGCACCCTGATGGGGTAGGTACAAACTGGTTTTTTGTATTTTTTTTAAGTATGGGTCTCTACCCAGTTTTGACAGATTTTCAAAGACAAATTTTAACACCAAAAATGGAAGGACTGTGGCCCCTCAAAAATAAGTGCTTTAACATGGAAAAAAGCAAAGCCAAATCAAAGATTTGTTAATGCATAAACTGCTTTGGCTGGCTTCAACTTGAGAAGGGGCAAGCAGTTACATTGATGTAACTGTAAACAAGAGAATACAAAGTTTTGTTTGAAATGTTAGCAGCTGTGTCAGGTAACCTGTGGGGAACAGAAATTTAGGAGCTTTCATCTTTGGGCCCCAGTTGTACCCATGCGTGCTTAGGTGTCACAGCCATAATCTGTGTGAGTCGTCCCTCTGAATGCATTTGGTACAGGAGTAGAGAGCTCAGAGTCTCTGTTGTGGTACCTGGTTGATGTGGCTGAGGTGGATGGCTTTTGTGAAAATGCAGCACTGGAGGAGTTGAAGATATTTGTCATTTTTCTGACTTAGTGGTGTTTGGTCCC
>VZRX01023531.1:0-14590 GCA_013398075.1 Notiomystis cincta | reverse complement strand
GGAGGGGCTGAGCGGGGCGGTGCTCGCGGGGGGCCTGGGCGTTCTCTCGGGTGCCCCAGGGAGGGGAGCAGAGCCCTTTCGGGTTAGCGGTGCTTGGCTGGAGCGAGGTCACCCCATGAACCCCTCCGGCACTTGCCTGTGGGGCTGCCACACACCCGGGGGCCCCTTGGGGTCCCGCAGGGGCTGTGCCCAGTGCTGGGTACTGCCGGGGGGAATTGGGCTGTACAAGAGCCGTGTCCCCACTTGGTGTGTCCTGAAGGCGTTCCTGCAGGAGTGTCAGGTGCTGTAGGGGCCCTGTAAGGGTGACTGGAGGCACCCTCGGGGACATCACTGGCATGGTGAGTCCCTGGATGGTGACCCTAGCCCAGGGCTGTGCTGCAGCACCAGCTGTGCTGGGTGCTGAGTGCAGAGACCAGCTGGGACCAGGGCAGGGTGGTGATCCCCGGGTCACAGTTGCACCCAGTTTTCCCAGCTTCTGAGCAGCACTGTCCTGTTGCATGGGTGCTATGCCAGCCTCAGCTGAAGTCAGACACAGCTGCCACAGAGGGGTTGGCACAGGCTCTGCAGCCTCTCTGCTCTGGGGTCTGCCAGAGCTGCCCTGGGGACTTGCCAGGCTTCCCTGCAGGTGGTCACCCACCAGCTCTCCTTGGGAACCCTCTTTTCCTATGCAGGGCTTTGGACGAGCTGACCATGCTGTGACCACAGAGAAGTTGAAGGCCAAGTATCCTGACTACGAGATCACCTGGGCGGATGAAGGGTACTGACTCCTCTGTCTGTGGTGACAGCCCGGAGCTGGCACAGCTGCATGCAGCACCAGGCCAGTGACAGCAGGCTCCCTGTGCTCGTGCACCTCGTGCTGCAGGCTCTCCTCATTTTCACCTGTGTTGAACTCACCCGTTCTCCACCATCACTGGACTGTCCCCGTGCCGGGTGCTGCTGCTTCCCTGGCAAAGCTGGTGAAACCAGTGGTTGCTCTGCCCTGGCCTCCTGGTGCCAGGGGCTCATCATACATGTATCTGTGAGAATTAAAGTCCTTGGGGGAGCACAGCTGCTCAGGTGGCCATGCTCATAGCTCGGCTGCTCCTTCCCAGTTCCGGGTTGTGCCTGTTGACAGTGGAAGGGACTTGCCAGGTTTTCAGCCCCTTGAGGGGGCCTAGCATGGGAGCCTGGCATGGGGGGCAGGCAGAGTCTGGGGTGAGGATGGCAGGAGGTGTATTGGGATTTGCCTTGGAAAGGACTGAGGCAGGAGAGAGGAAAGCAATGAGTCCCCAGGCCTGGGGGAGGGAAAGGCAGGATAGACCTGGGGGAGAGACCAGCCCCACCTCCTGCAGCAAGGGAACTGAGCTTCCACTCTGGGAAGAGCATCCTCCCCGATTTCATCCCTCCAGCCACCCAGGACCAGCTCCTATCCCTCAGAATTTCCCAGAGATTCTCTCTGCTTGTGCTTCCAGTGGGGAGCAGTGGGGGGAGACTGGGAAAAGCTGCTGGAGGCTTCAGTGTCTGGAGAGCTCCAGGGAGGTGTGCAGGCCAGGTTGGTTCAATCACTGTCCCACATGAGGCTGGGCTGGAGGAATCTCTCAGCCAAGTACCAGCCCCATTTCATTGTCAGACTCTGACCCTGCGTGCTCCAAGCTCCTGCCTGGCCATGATCCTGCTGCTGCCTCTGCCTCGTGCCATCAGGGATGTGGGCTCCTTCCTCTGCATCCAGAGCCATGCACAGTCACCTCGACCTGCGGAAGCTCTGCCTATGTCCAAACTCCAAAGGAAGTTCACAATGCGGGGGATGAGTTTCATAGGCAAAAACATGGCTCTGCTGTGCTTCGTCCTCCCATCCTGCAAGATGTGACCCTCCCTCATGCTGGGGGGAGTGTTACCCAGCAGTCACATGGAGTGAGCTGTAAACGTGCAAGTCACTGGATCATGGAGCTTGGAGGCATATCTGGGATGTCCTGTCCATCCACTGGCCTAGCAGAGCCAGCTCCAGTGGTGGGATTGCTGGGATGTGCTGTGCAGGGTCAGGAGTTGGACTTGATAGTCCTTGTGGGTCCCTTCCAACACAGGAAATTCCATGGTTCTGTTTTAGAATTAGGCTGCTGGGAGCAGTGACCAGGTGGGGTTTGAGAATCTCCCTGACTTGGACCCCCACCACAGCCTAGGAGCCTGCTCTGCTTTTGACAACCCTCACAGGAAAAAAGATTTTTCTTTAAGTAGTATTTGCTGTTCTCGCTTTGTTTTTACCGTCTTGACCCTTACTGGGACATTCCGTGCTCGAAGGGTCGGCTCCCTGCATCCTCCTGCCAGAGCTTAGCTGGGTGACATTCCCCTACACCTTCCCAAACTGGGCACATCCAGCTCAGCCTCTCCTCGTGGGAAATCCAGTCCTGTCATTATCATCAGGGAATCTCCTTCTGTGGAAATACTCAAAACCCATTTGGACACATCCTCCAGGGAACCCTTGTGGAGCAGAGGGGTGGGATGGGGTGACCTTCAGTTGTGCCTTCCATTCTATACTATCCTGTGATCATCATCATGGCCCCTGGCTCAATCTGCTGCAGTATGCCCACATCTCATACTGGAGCTCCAGCACCTCCAGTGGAAAGGGGAGGGCTGAGACCTGTGAGAGAGGCTCTGCCCATGGTGCCCAGGAGGCTGGGGGCTACTTTACCAGTAGTCATGGCACTGGCCCATGGCCAGCTCAGTGCTGCCAGGTTCCTGGTCAGGCCACATGCTCTCTGGCATGCCTGGGCTGGGGGATGTGGGTCTGCTGGCCCCCACTGGGCCTGGCTGGCGTTGGGAGAAGGAGCTGAGCCTGTGTTTTACTGCCCCTGATGCAATTGCACTGCAATCTGCAGTGCAAGGCCATCGGCTCAAGAGGAGGGTCTGCTCAACAGGGCCCTTCTCTGGGCACAGAGCCTGTGGCAGCAGAGGTGAGAGGGGTCTTGTGGGGTAGCAGCCTCTGCTTCCACTGCCCAGGTGGGGAAAACTGCCATTGCCAGCTGGTGGTGACCTGTGAGACTCTAGCTGCCAAGCCGTGCTTCTTCCAGGCTCATCAGCCCTTGTTAGGGCTCTGCCAGGAATGTTCTGCCGCAGGAATGACCTGGTCGTGACCGCTGTGCCCCTTTGCCGTGTGGCAGTCATGAGCTGGGCGCTGAGAAGCTCCTGCTAGCCAGAGTGGAGCAGGCAGGGCAAGGGCTGGCTCCTTCTCAGTGGTGTCTTGGGATTCCCAGGCTCCAGGGAGACCTTAGAGCCCTTCCAGTGCCTAACGGGGTCCCAGAGAGCTTGAGAGGGACTTTGGACAAGAGTTTAGAGTGACAAGACAAGAGGGAATGGCTTCCCACTGCCAGAAGGCAGGGTCAGATGGAATATTGGAGATACTGCTGACTCCCAGTTCAGCTGGCCAGAGTGCAGCCCACTGCCAACCCTGCACCCAAAGGCTCTCTGGAGCACTCTCCTTATGCACAGGGACTGGCAGAGCCCTCGTGTCCCTAGCAGAGGTGGCAGCTTCCCCCACAGGGCTGGCAGCATCCCTGGCTCGGCAAGAAGTGTTCTCATCTGTCATCCAGCTGGTGCATTCCACTGGGCATTCGCTGTCCCAGTAAGAGTGGCACCCACCATCTTGTCCTGGGTGGAAAGTGGGCTGCAGAAGAGGTTCAGCGGGAAAAAGCCAAAGGTCTCCCTGGCTGGCTGCAGCTCCCTGCTGTGGTGCCGGCAGTGCTGCATAACAGGATCACAACACACTGTCCCAGCCTGCACAGTCTCGCAATAAACCCACTGCCCGGCCAGGGGGCCGATAACTGGGGCCGATAACAGTGGGGCTGAAGTCCAAGGCAGGCGGGTCCTAGGGACACATTCCAACCCGGGGCTCACGGTGTGGCCTCTCTCAGCTCAGTCTTAACCGTCACAGTGGCCAGGATGGCTGCAGGTGGGCAGGCGATGCTGGCCTTCCTGGTCCTGCTGGGTGAGCTTTGCCGATACGGGCGGGGGCTGTGTCGCTGGAGGGAAGGGGCCTCCGTGCAGGCTGCTCCATTCTGGTCCTCCCCGGCAGTTTCCCCGAGCGCTGGGAGCTGGGGCCGGTACAACCCAGCCCACTGGGATTTGCTGGTGAAGTCAGCCCGGGGTTCCCAGGGTGAGCGGGTGCCAGAGCCCCCAGCACCAGGCTGCTGATCACCGATGGCTTTGTTCAGCGTGGGACAGAAAACACCCAGACTTTCCCGTTTCTTCCAGAATGGGGGCTGAGACTCAAAGTACGGGTGCGATATAGCAGAGTCAGGGCCCCGGCAGGCTCTGGCACCCTGAGGCTGATGGTAGGAGGTGGCAGTGTGAGAGGCGCCGGGGCAGTGACGGGGGGAGCCGTCCAAGGTGAAATGCCACTGAGAGCTCCGTACCTGCCCCAGCAGGGTCCCAAACGGAGGTGTCTGGGCAAATGTCACCCGCGTGACCTCTGTCACATGCTGCGGCCCACCGTGCCTGGTTTCCTGCGGGATTTTCAGCCCTCTTGTCTCTCCCATAGCCAGAACCATCCTCCCTAGTGGGTCCGTGGTCGTCAACAGCTGCAGCAGCGCGGCTGAGCAACTCTGCAACTTCATCTGTGACTGCAATGACTGCTCGGATGAGAACCAGTGTGGTGGGTGCCCAGACTCCCCAGACCCACTCTCAGGCCCTGCTCATGGGCTGAGAGGAGGCTGTGTAGTGGGGGGTGCTGTCCCTGGGGTGGTGCTGGTGCCCAGGATGGATGCAGGGTCCCCCAGGATGGGTGCAGAACCCCAGGGTGGGTGCAGATCCATGGGGTAGGGGCAAGTGCCCAGGGTGAACACAGGTCACCTGGGTGCAGGTGAGTCTGCCAGGTTGGGTGCAGGTCCCCCGGGCTGGCCACAGGTCCCCTGGCTAGGTACAGCCCTCCGGGGTGGGTGCAATTCCCTGGGGTGGCCCCAAACCTGCCTTGACCCCCCCATCTGCCCACCCTTAGGGTACCTACGGGATTCAGCAGTACTGGGCACCCCTTTCACCTGTGACTTCGAGGACGGTGACTGTGGCTGGCAGGACGTGGGCACCTCGACGTACAGATGGGTGCGGGGCCGGGCCAGCCTGGCCATGTGGGGCGTGGGGCCTCATTCAGACCACACCTTAGGCACTGACCTAGGTAAGCAGAAGCTGCTTGGTGAGCAGGCTCTGGGCACCCATAGCACTGCTCCACTGGGCTATGGCTGCCCTGGAGCTGGGGTATCAGGACACTCATCCTTGTAGGGTGCAGGGGACGGGGCAGACCCATGGAGGGCCAGGAGTAGTGCTGGCACAGCTCTGGTGCCACCCCATGGGGCTGCAGCTCCTGTTCTGCTTTCTGCCCTCCTCAGGCTGGTTCTTGGTGACCATGTCCCCCCCAGCAAAGACCACAGCCACAGCCTGGCTCAGATCACCGGAGATGCAGGAAGCAGCTGCCACTTGTGAGATCAGAGCCTGGTACTACCTCTTAGGGAGCTGTGAGGGCACCCAAGGTAGGCACAGGCAGTGTAGGCTACTGGGCAGTAAGCACGGGAGGCAGTGGGGAAGGGATGGAGCCATCTACCCCTATGGCAGGGACAGAGCCACCGGCACCTTGAGCTGGATCTTGCTATCCTGTTTGCCTCTTTCATGCTCCACACGCAGAGCTGGTGGGACCTGGGGGTCCCAGCTCCAGCACCCAGAGCTGGCAGGGCTCCATTCATTCCTTTGGGTAACCCAGGATGCCCCATACCAAGGGCACTTTTGGGGCTTCCCTCAGGGCTGAGCCCGATAGAGCGGCCAGTGCTGCGCCTGGCTGTGGCACACAAGGATGAGGTGGTGGGGCTGTGGCAGAGTCCCAAGCACAGCAGTGAGAGCTGGCACCAGCTGGTCGCCTACCCCGGCCGGATCACGAAGCAGTTCCAGGTGAGACAGTGTCAGTACCCAGGTATTGTCACCATATGCTGAGACCTGAGGAGCTGGGGGATGCTCTGGAAGCCAGAGAGGGCCTGGGCAGCTCATGCCATCCCCATCCTTCCATCACAGCTTATCTTCTCCCTGACACAATCGCCCTCCTGTGGGGCAGAGATGGCACTTGATGACATCATGTTCAGGAACTGTGGCTTACCAGGTGAGTCCCATATCTGCTGGGATGTGAGTTGGGATCTTGGGGGAACTGGGTGGGGTGCAAAACCTGGGGGAGCTCTCCCATTGCTCACTGTGTCTTGGGGCACTATGCCCTGGCCAGAGCATGAGGTGGGCAGTGGACCCTGTCCCTTGAGCCACCCCAGGAATGACGTGGGGGTGCTCACCATGTCCCTGTGGAACCAGCCACTCTCTGACCTGTGTCCCTCCACCCCAGAGGTCAGGCAGCAGGTCTGCAGGGCCCAGGAAAGCCGCTGCCACCGTGGCTCCTGCCTGGCACAGCACCGTTTCTGCGATGGCACCGATGATTGCGGGGACAGCTCAGACGAGGGCACAGCACAATGCAGTGAGCACCCCTGGACCCCAGGGAGGAGTCCTGCAGATGGGCTGAGGGTCTGCCTTGGTGGGGCAAAGCTGTGCTCTGGGCTGACAGAGGTCCCCCCAGTTCTGCCTCATGCCTGGTGGGGCAAAATGACCCTGAGGGTTTGCAGAGGGCTGGCATCAGCCCAGCCCATTGCAGGGCCCTACCTGTCCAAGAGAGGGCTGGGACCTCAGTCTCTGGGTCGCTGCTCTCTCTTCTTCCCACAGAGAACTTCATGCACTGCTCCTTCGACCACAATCTCTGTGGCTGGGAGGCAGTGCCTGGGCCACCAGTGTGGGGAAGAAACACAAGCCTGAACCTAGGCACCTCCTATGGCATTCCCACTCGGGACCACAGCAACAACAGCAGGGCTGGTACGTGGCAGGGCACCAGTGCTCCAGCAGAGCCCCACCACAGGTTGACGTGCCCTGGTGTGACATATGCCTGGACTCTGCTCAAGGCTGTGCCAGGACAGCAGTGTCCTGCACCCACACATCTGCCTGGCTCCACTCAGCCCCAGCACCTTTTGCAGGTTTTTTCCTTCATGTGGGCAGCGACCCCACTGCACAGGCTGGTGGCACAGCTCAGCTCAGCAGCCCCACTTTCCAAGCCACCAACTCCTGTTCTGTGAGTCACAGCTGGAACCTCATGTCACAGCCCATGTGGGCATAGTGGTGATGGGAGATGGGGTTCCTAGCTGTGAGGACCCTCATGTGGGTCTGGGGCTGTGGTTGGCTCTTGCTGGGGATGGACATCAGGTTTTTGGAGGTGGTTTGGTGATATCTCTGGTGCATATTGGACGCCCTGAGTTCCTCACAGCCCCTCTGTGGGGTGCAGGGGGCTGTGTGCCCCTGCCCTGAGGGCTCACCCTCCTCCCTATCCGCAGCTTGTGCTGTACTGCCACCTCCATGGCTCGGCCACCAGCAGCATCAGCATCTTCTATGTGACCAACTCTACCAAGCAACTGATGAGGGAGAGGACAGGAGACCTGGGCAGCTGCTGGGTCCGAGAGAGAGTGGACTTCAACGTGACATATCCCTTCAAGGTGGACTGGTGCTGTGCTGAGGGGAGCTGGGCTGCCCCCAGGGTCAGGGACCACTGCTGTGTACAGGGGCAGCACCACCCCCCAAGTCCACCATGGCCGTGCCAGTCCACACTGTGCACCTCTGTCGCCTGCAGCATTGCTCCTGCTCCCACTGAGTCCCTTCCTGGGGAGAATGCATGTCAATCCAAGACAGGGGCTGGCTCACCTCATCCCCTGGCTCCCTGGTGTAACCCTAATCCCCCCATATTGTGCAGGACCCCTTGCTGATGTTGCTGACATGGTGCTTTCCTGCAGGTGCTGATTGAGGGGGTGGCCGGCAGCGGGGGGACCGTGGCCATCGATGATCTGATCCTGTCTCAGGGCTGTGTGAAGGAGAAGGGTGAGCTGGTGGGCAGTGTCCCTCACCCTGCTCCAGTGTAGGCAGCTGTCCCAGGCGTCCTGCACCCATGGCACCGTGCCCTAAAGGACCTGCCACATGGTCTGCCTGTCCCTCTGCTCATCACAGAGACAATCCTGGGTGCAGCATAGCACATGCATACCCTGGGATGCTGGTGTCTTTGTCCTGTGGCTGTGACACTCCATCCTCTGTGCCAAAATGTGTCACACATTTAGGNTTAGGGAGATACTTGGGAACAGGGGACAGTGGCTTGAAGGTCTGACACTGATGCTGTTGCTGGGCCCTTTGACCACTGCTCTCCATCTTGAGGTGTTTCACCATCAGAGAAGCCTCTGGTCACACTGCTGAGCCGGGCAGGTGCCAGTCCCTGCGCAGCAGACAAGGTGGCCTGTGACAGTGGGGACTGCATTGCTGCAGAGCTGGCCTGCGACTTCACTAACACGTGCGCTGATGGGTCTGATGAGAAACGCTGTGGTGAGAGCCAAGAAAGGCACCTGCACCCATACCCTGGCAGTGGAGGGGACCAGGCACCCCTGGGCTGGCATGGCTGGGGCACATGAGTGCCTGCACAGCCCCTGGGAGCACAATGACCTGGCAAGAGTGAGCCCAGAGTTTTGGGTTTCCCTGAGAAGCTGCAGCTGCCCCTGGATCCCTGGAAGTGTTGGACAGGGCTTGGAGCAACCTGGGAGAGTGGAAGGTGTCCCTGCCCATGGCAGAGGGGTGAAATGAGATGAGCTTTTAAGGTTCTTTCAACCCAAACCATTCTGGGATTCTTTGGCTTTCCAGGGACAACAACCTTCGAGTCAGGGGCTGGGGGCTGGCATGACGTCAGTGTGGGGCGGCTGCGCTGGGGTCTGCAGAATGTCACTGAATCTGACACATCCCTCACAGGTGAGGCTGTTCCCACCACCCAGACAATGCTCTTCAGTGCTCAGCACCACGGGAGCCCCCAGAGCAGGGATCCCCAGTGGGTGCCACTGCACAGTGGGGGTCATGCCAAGGCAGGATGCTGGGCTGTGGGTGCTACCAGGGATGCAGAACTCTAATCCTCACCTCACAGAGTGTTTCTGTACCCAGGGACTTTCCTGGCCCTCCAGACAGGAGAAGGACAGATGGTGGGTCCTGCAAAGGCACGGTCACCTCCACTGGGCCCCTCTGGCCCTGCCTGTACCATGGAGATGAGCTACCGCATCCACAGTGATCCCCAAGGTAACCTACTGCCCACCCCCAGGGTGCCCTGACTGCTTCTTGCCCCCAGACCCCCATGTCCACCTGCCTTTGCTGCCTCTCCCAACCTTACTTTGCCCTATCACATCATCCTGGAGCTGGGGTGTCCGTGTCCATGTCCCTGTACCGTGTGACCTTGGGCTGGTGCCATGGAGGGCTCTCATAGGGTGGCCTGGGCTTTTGGTTGCCCACAGCCTCTGCACCACCTCTTGTTCCAGGCTTCCTTGCTGTCAGCATTGCAGATCACACCACTGGCACCACCCAGCTGGCCTGGCAGACACAAGGTCGTGGCAGCACATCTGGGGGTCATGTCCGTGTCCCGCTGGGACAGAGAAGCCGGCCCTTCCAGGTGTGCTGGACACACAGGGATCAGCCTGGGGAGGCTTTCAGTGGGACAGTGCCAGTGCTGCCAGGCATCTTGGGCTCATGGCTGCTGCCCCCAGGTCGAGCTGCTGGCACTGGTGGATCTCCAGGGCCCGGCGAGTGTCAGTGTTGACAACGTGACATTCGAGCAGTGCTACCTCAATGTGGTGTCACCCACGGCTGTGGGTACGGCCAGGGGCACGTGGGCAGGGAGGGTGACCCCAGACCCTTTCCATGGAGGCTGCCTGGTGGCTGTCACTCTGTCCAAGAAGAGGACCATGGTACAGAAGGCCAAGGGCCAGGGCCAAGGATGATATATCTTGCCTTGGCCTGGGACCTCTGCATGGGATAAACTTGGAGAGTGGGGTGGGGGAGCAGGGGGAAAGGGACATTTGAGGGACCCATTTGCTTTTGTGGTGCCTTATCCCACTGTCACCTCTCACTGTCACCAGAGCTGTCCTGCAACTTTGAGAAGGGCATGTGTGGCTGGTACCAGGATCTGTCCAGTGACTTCAAATGGGTCCGCAGCATGGGGCAGGGACAGGGCTCTGACCACACCACCGGCTCAGGTAAGGGGCTGGTTGCTCTTTGGGGGAACCCAGGAGCCCAGGGCATCCCATAGGCTTCAATCCCTGAGGCCAACATGTGGCCTGTGCACTCCGAGCAGTCTCATGCCTGTGGAGCAAGCTCACCTAGGGCAGCCTGGGAACACCCAGATCTGGCCTGTGGGTGATGCAGAACACTCACATCATGACCACTCTACCCTGGCTGTCCCCAACATTCAGGCTACTTCTTGTCTGTGGACCCCTCTGTGCCATGGAGCTTCGGGCAGCAGGCCCAGCTTCTCACTCCCCACCAGGAGCCGGCCACTGCCCCACACTGTCTCTCCTTCTGGTACCGCCTGGCTGGCCCACAAATTGGTACGTGCCCCATGACATCCTCCTGGGGCTGCCCCAGCCCAGCTCCACTCTGAGGACAGTGGGGTCCCCAAAGGCTGTGGGATGGCTGCCCCATGCCCCCCTCTGCCCAGGTACCCTGAACCTCAAGCTGCAGCCAGAGGAAGGAGAGGAGGTGTTGCTGTGGACCCGCCGAGGAAGCCAGGGCAGCATCTGGCACCAGGCATGGGCAACGCTGCCTGCCACGGGCCAACAGCGGTACCAGGTGAGGACCAGGCCCCCCCGTGTCCCTGGCATCAGCAAGGCACACGGCATCTGACACCACTGCCTCGGGACAGGTGGCTTTCGAGGTGCTGCACGACGGATTCCTGGGGGACGTGGGGCTGGACGACCTCACACAGACAGCAGGACCCTGTTGGGCCGAGCTCTCCTGCTCCTTTGAGGTGCAGAGCTGTGGGCTGGAAGCCAGCGGAAAGGGCACCTGGCAGCGACAGAGCAACAGCACAGGCACCACCGCTGGCCCTGCAGCCGACCACACCACTGGCACTGCCGCAGGTACGGGACCGTGGAGCCCTGTTGCTTCCTGCACTGAGTGTCCTTCCTGCCTGCTCTGAGTGTCGTGCCTGTACCCCACACCAGCCCTGCCTTCTCTCCCTGTGCCCTGCCTGCCCTCCTTGCCCTCCCTAGGATGAGCAGAAAGCAATACGGCACAGAGCTTCCCAACCCCTGGGACTCTCCAAATCCAGAGTCTCCCAGCCCAAGCTCCCTAATCCTGGGGACGTTCCCAAGCTGGGGAGACTCCTTGATCTGGGAGGAAAATCCAGCCCCACTTGTCCCCTAGTGCTCTCCAGCAGGGCTGGGCAGGGCTCACAGGACAGGGCCTTCTCTCCCCCAGGCCATTACATGGTGGTGAACATGGATAGGGTCTCCCTGCCTGCAGGGCACACAGCTGCCCTCACCTCCCAGCCCTACCAGCCCTCCGTGTCCACCCAGTGCCTGGCCTTCTGGTACCAGCTGAGCACTGGGACTCCAGGTGAGTACTACCTGCCCTGAGACCCCCTGGGGACACCTCCAGATAGGTGGGGGCCCCACACAGCACAGCCCTGGACCCCTCCTCCATATTGGGTGCCCTGGGCAGGCTCTCTCAGGGTGTTCGTGGAGCAGAGCAGGGTGCGGAAGAAGGTTCTGAGCATGAGCACCATGGAGGGGAGCAACTGGCACCGCAGCCATGTCACCATCCAGCCTGATGGGGACTGGCAGGTGAGACAGGGCAGGGTGCTGGAGGCAGCTGAGATTGATGAGGGGTGCATGGAGGCTGTCAGCCTCAGCATGTCACACTGCCCAGGTGGTGTTTGAGGCCGTGGGAGCTGGGGGTGACCATGGATACATCGCGCTGGATGATCTGCACGTGTCAGATGGAGCCTGCCCCGAGCCAGGTGAGAGCCCACCCCACAGGGGCACGGTAAGGCATGCCCCCACCGATGAGGGCAGACCTGTTCCTGCCCTGAGCTTGGCCTGGCTGAAAGCTGGGGGTGGTGTGTCCCATCCAGGTGCACCATCTCCTGCCAGGTAGCACTGGGGGTCTCACAGCCCTGCTTTCCTCCCAGCATCCTGTGACTTCGAGCAGGACACTTGTGGCTGGAGCAGCCACTCAGACTCCCACTTGCACAGCTTTGCCTGGGGCTGGAAGAGTGGGATCACCCTGGCCAAGTACCCTAGCCCTGAGCAGGATCACACCCTGGGCACAAGGAATGGTAGGAAACACTCATCCCTGCCTGGGTGCCCAGGCATGGCCAGAGCGAGGAAGAGGATGATGGGGTCAGTCCAGTACACCCTGTGAGGCCTGGGTCCACAGCATCCCTGTCCCCTCTTCATCTGGGAGGGACAGCTCAGTCCCAAGGGCAGTGAGGTGCAGGTCTGGTTTGTCTTGTCCTTCAGACGTCACTCTGGGCATTCTGGGGTAGCATGGGACAAGGTGGGTGGGACAAATGGGTGCAGGGCTGGGGGACACTCTGCACTCTATTCCTGCCTGCCCAGGTCACTACATGTACTTTGACACCAGTGTGCTGGGTCCCAGGGGCACCAGTGCCCTGCTGGAGAGCCCACCCCTGCCTGCAGCCACTGACTCCTGCCTGCTCTTCTGGTACCACATGGACATCCCGGAACATCTCTGTGAGCACTGCATGGGCAGAAATGAGGTGTCATCTCTGGGTCTCACTTATGGGAGTGGGGGCCTCAGTCCTCCCTACCTGTGGACCATGGACACTCTGCTTCAGCTCCAGCTGGGCAGTGAGGGTAGCCCATTCCTTCTGGGTGCTGCCATCCCAGTGGAGGACGGCATGGCTGGGAGGGCTAGGTGGCTCCTGTGGGCTCGGGGCAGCTGGTAATGCCAGGATGCCTGTGCCCCCTCCTTGCAGCTGGCGGGGAACTGCGGGTGAGGCTGCACAGCGCAGGGGGGCAGCGCACAGTGTGGAGCGTGGCGGGGCACTGCAGCCGGGGCTGGCAGTGGGCCGTGGTGCCACTGCAGACCCCCAGCGAGTTCCAGGTCAGTGGGGCCATCCTGGGGTGCAAGGTGTCTGCAGGGGTGCGTCAGCCCCCCAGACCCCACCTCCCCCCACAGATCAGCTTTGAGATCACCACACGGAGGTGGCCTATGGAGGGGACAGTGGCGCTGGATGACATCGTGTACAGCACCAGGGTGGGCTGCCATTTCAGCCCGGAGACTCTGGTGGAAGGTGTGGTGGGGGGGCAGTTCTGTCTGTGAAAGGTCAACCCAGAGCTGCCCAGGGCTGGGGCTGGAGGCAGCTCTCTGGGCAGTGGGTCGAACCTGGCAACATTTCCGCTCCCTGCAGAAAAACCTTCCAGCAGCTTCGTGGCGGAGGTGGTGCTGAGTTTGCTCCTGGCCCTCGTCATCCTGGTGCTGCTGGCTGCTGGGGGCTGGTACTGGCTGAAGCAGCAAGGGCTGGTGAGCAGGACACCAACAGAGAGCAGTAGTCCCCGGGGCTTCGACAACATCACATTCCGAGATGTAAGGACAGGGTGAAGGACTTTCCTGATTACCCCAGCTGTGCCAAAACAGCCTTTTCCTAAAAGCTCAGCAAATGCCAGCAGGTTCTCCCTGACCTCTATTCCGGCAATGTGACAGGGAGGTGCAAAGGGCTCTGTCTCTTATCTGTTTGTTGACAAACAAGTGACCCCGAGCTGTAGGACTGACCTAAAAATGCTGCTGCCACTAGGCAGCTGCTCTGGAAAGAGCTGAGTGTGCTCCCACCTCAGAGCCTTGTGGCAAACCTGGCTCATCCTCACTCAGCCAACATCAAATTAGTGCAAGGTGGCTTAAGCTTCAGGTCCCTTGGACTGATCTGGTGCCATGACATCTACAGCAGAGCCACCAGCTCCAGTATGGATTCCAAAAGAAAAGTAGAGCCCCTGGGCACACCCTTAGTGTGTTTGGTGCCTCTGCTGGGGTCACAGGAGGCTGGCACACAGATTGTCCTTGCCTGGAAGAAATCCCGGTGTTTCACAGCAGACAGCCCATGTTTGTCATCAATTTCCACTCATCTTTCTTTGCAGGACAAGGTCATTATATCCCCAAGGGAGGGGGATTAAGCTTGAATTAGCAGCCAGCAGCAGGAATTGCCTGCTCCCCCCATGAAGACCGTCCCTCAAGAGGAACCCACACCCCCATCAGTTGCCTGCTCTCTGCCCCCCGCACTGGGGAGTTGGCAGCCACTGTTATCACTACCTCCAAGTGCTTGGGAAAAGCATTTTTGTTGTACATAACATGAACTTTCTGCTTTCAAGACAAAGCAATCTGCCTGTGCTTTGGCAGGAGTGGGAGTTCTCACAGTGTCCGTCCTCAACCAAACGGGGTTCTGGCCATGGAAGGGGTAGGGTGAAGTGTGGGCTTCTGGCCTCCAGAACTGGGAAGACCAGTGGGTGCTGTAGAGGACATGGGCCATTTCCCATGCCCAGGACAAAGCACAAGAGCTCCCAGGGCACAGAGAGCCCATTGGGAGGGAATGGTGCCTTTGCTGGTTTTGTGGAGGGTGAGTGGTGGGTAGGATGGCAGCGAGCAGAGCGGGGAACCACACAGCAGTCCTGAGGGCAGCAGGCAGCTCCCACTCTGGTGTACAGGTGCCCATCTGCTGCCCACACACTTGATGATAAACGTCACT
>VZRX01023530.1:0-35292 GCA_013398075.1 Notiomystis cincta | reverse complement strand
GAGGGAGGGAGGGAGGGATGGAATGTGCAGAGAGATCCCACTGAGATGTTCAGCAGATGGAGCAGCTGCTGTGCCAGCACACACAGTTACTCCTGCAGTCTGGCACGCTTCCCAAAGCCGAGCAGTGCACCTGTCTTCTCCCCAGCCTTCAAACATGGCTCGGGCTCCTTGAAGTGACAAGTGAGCATGAGTCATCGCTGCAGAGAACTGAGTAACTCAAGCTGGAGAGGTGGATTGCCATCAGAAAACTTGTGCTGAATTAGGCAGATCCCAACAGGATCATGAATGTCATTCTCCTTTCTTTTCAATTTTAAAGAGTGAATACACTTGGCACTTCAAGGAAACCAGAAATCCCTCCAGACACATTAAATTCCAACTTTATATTATTAAATAACTAATGTGATCCAACCACCCCTGTAAACACAAAAAGTGCTGAACACAAGCGAAATAGCTCTTTTTACCATGAAGAGCACTTTGGTTTTGACTTCACGATATCTTTCCCTGTAACAGTCTACAGAGGATGTGAATTCCAATAGTCCCTTTCCTAAAAAGAGTGAAACACACCCTTAATGTAAACATTTTGCTTTCACTTTTGGCCTGTGCTACCCAGGCAATGACAGGGGACGCTATAATGGATACACTTATTCCTATCTCTTTTCCATTAAAAAAAAACCCAAACCAAAACAAACCAATATATTTTGGTGTGTAAGGTGTGTTCTACCTGCAAAACAGGGAAGTGAGGCAATAGAGTGCAGAGGAGCAGATGTCCTGCCTCTCAAGCCTTCCTGTGCTAACAGGACTTAGAGGCTTCCACGTCAACCCAAATAAATGCTGAAAAACATTCCTTAGTGCTTTGATCATAACAATTGTCCTGCTGCAGCCACCTATCCTGGCCCTTAATGCTCAGCATGTTTACACTGAGAGGATTTTCCAGGGGTCTTCAGAGAGTTAGGATGCATCTTCAGTCAGAATACCATGACCTGTGGGGGGGTTCCAGACAAGCAAAGGAAGTGCAGGAGGACCAAACCCAGCTCTGCCCTCAGGCAGGTTTTGGGCACAGCCCTGCAGGAATTCAGCTGTCCTGCTTCTAAAGTGAGCTGGGGCAGTTATCCTGCCATGGTGCTGGATGTGCTGTTCAAGTCAGTGAGGCTGTGAGCCTGGGGCTGGGCTTCAGGGGGGACACATGGCTTGGCTTCTTGTGGGTGTGCAGCTTCCTGCACTTTGCTTGCTCACAAGCAGAGCTACTTTGAGTCGAGGATGCTTTTATCCTTTCAGCTTGAGCCACCCGCTAGCAAGAACAAACACACACCAGATCCTTTTGCTCAGTTTAACTTGCTCTGTGTCACATTCTTTCCTGTTGGAAAGGTTATTTCAACATCTTGCTGATGTGTTGCGTTTGCTTTTGCTTGCCCACTGTCTGCTCTCAGCACGGGGACAGCCAATTGCTTTGCTTCACTGAAACCTTTACTGTAAGGAGGCTGAGATCACTTTCCTGGGCAGTCTTAGGTGGAAGCACTGCCCCTGTGCTCTGTGCCCCAGTGCTCATTCTCTGCTGTTATTTAAGGACAACTGTAACTGATGCAGTCATATATAGACTTAAGTGCCAGCCCTCAAGGCTCTTGCTAATGATTTATACACTCCGCCAGTACAGTTACAGCACTTCTACTACAAAATCTCATTTTTTTTTTACCCAGCTATTCATAACTCTGCCTGCCTTATTTTAAAAATGGCTCTTTTTTTCAGGTAGCAGAAGTTCACCAAGGTAACAATACATTTTACTGACTGATTTTGTAGAATAAACCTAAGAAGTAACCTCTGCAGGAATTTTATTATCCCAGTTATCTGGTTTTAAGGATGTTGCTTCTTTCAGAATTGAGATCAAATTGCACAATACTTTGTTTCAACTCCTAATCCATAATTTCTTCAGATCTAGTCACCCCACTCCTAGGCTGCAAATGTAGTGAATAGGTCTGATTTACAAGATGGATCATGAGAAAGTAGAAAAGGTCTTCCTGCTGTCTGCTGGTCACAGACAATTCCACTTCAGTCTTCCATTCAAAACAGAACAAGCTGCAAAAAATATGTGTTTCCATGAAAAATAGAGAGGGAAACATCTGCCATGGAAAACAAGAGATGCCAGTAAATAAAGAAGCTTCAGAAAAAAAGCTGTCCATCCTCTTTCATCAGAGAGAGGAACAAAGAAAGTTTGCATCTCTCTATAGTTAAGGTAAATGAAAAATTATACTTTTATAAAAATTTGCCCACTCTAATTTCTGAAGCCCTCCTCATTCTGATGAAGGAAACAAGGCCTTTTCTAAGAGTCCAGAAGTTAAAGCTCTCAACCCACCATGATTACACTCAGAAATATTCATATCATATGTGATATTCTATTCCAGTTTTAGCAATCTGTTTTCTCCAGGATCACACTTTCCACCCCAGAAAAGAGGACAGATGTGATCAAGAAGAGTTAGAGCAAATCAAATCTGTCTAGTGACATGACATGTTGCAGACTACAGGTAGCAAAGAACTTTTTTTTATTATTATTTTTTGCTCCTTTTTGGTTGCAATTTGTGAGACTGCCAGAAGAGGAGATTAATCATATGGTTACAATTGCTGCATGTGGAGGAGCTGTAGAGCAAATAAAATTTTACTCTATCAGCATGCAGCTCTCTAATGCTGTTACCTCTGCTCCTGAGGTTTTTTTCAAGAGTTATAATTTATCCACAAAGAGAGCAATTGAAAGTCCCCAGATTTGTAGAAGTAATGTGATAGGACATATAAAGAAAGGTTTAAATATCCCAGATACAAACTAATGTGTATTGATTTTTAATAAAGTAAAAATTAGGTGCAATGCTGTTTTTCCATTCTTTGCTCCTGTGTCTTTCTAAGGACATAAATTTGAATTCAAATGCAAAGATAATTCAAGTGGGATTTCAGTTTGGTCTCCAGTAATCCAGTGTCTGGGGAATGTGTTGCTGTCCTGTATTTGAAATGGAATTGTTTATGTACCAAACACACAAGGTATTATTTCATCCTACAAGGCAATACCAAAGTCACTCACCAAAGGCTGAGTGAATGTTTATATATTGGCAATGACCTGGTTTCTAAAGTGGAAACAATTATAGCAGAATTGATGTTTCCTCATAGGATTTTATGATTCAGAAAAACAATTCCTGCCATATAAACAAAAATGCTTCCAGCCTAAAAGCATATGTATCAGTTTCATAGAATGATGATCCCAAAATGGCAAATGGAGATAAACATTTATAGCAGAAATCAATCTTAGATTTTATATTCATGTCACTAAACAGAAGTTGTGTAGTATGGAAATCTCATATATAATAAAGGGAATAAAATATATTTTATTAGCGGGATTATGCCAGAACAATACAATTTATATAAATAGTTTGTCTCAGCAAGAAAGAATTCAGCAGTGCTCTCAGCAGAATATTTGTTCTGTGCAAATCCAGTTGGATGTAGAGGACTCAAACCAAACTGGATAGAGCAGAGAGCTATAGCATCTCCTGCTGCATCAATCTTGTTTCCCAAGGCCCCAGCACTGTGTGCCTGAGGCACTGCTCAGGCATGCAGGATCCCTGGCAGACAGTCAGGGCCTCCATCCCACATGGAATTCCTCAGTGACTGCAAGCTCTGTCTAGCTAGGCTCCTTCTCACCAGCTTCCCCTCCTAGGGGCACTCGAGGCCACGGGCAGCTGGCTCAGCACAGGATCCTGCCTCGCCTGACCACAGTGGGAAAAGGGTGGGGAGGCCCCCAGGCACCTTTCCTGTGTGAGAGAAACCAGCTGCTCCTTCCCCTGGGACCTCGTGGCTTTGGGGGAAGTGCCCTGTTTAGATTCCTTTTGTTTCCTCTTCCCATGTGGATATTCCCCCTGGAACAGGCACCTGCTCTTGGCCACATCTCTGGCTGCCTCGGGGAGACACAAGTGCAGGAGTGGCCAGTGCCTGTCCTGCTCCTTCCCAGTGCTCTTCTTCAGGGGGTGACTTATCTTTTCTGTGTGTGGGGTTCCTTCATACTCACATGGTCCACCTGTCAGGCAGTGCAGCATCTTGCTGTTCATTTGGGATTCACTGCCCATGCATAGAGTGAGGCCAAAAGGGAATACTGTGGTAATTCTGCTTTGCAGCCTGTTCTGAGAGAACTTAGCAGCACTTAGTAGCAAGTCCATGATTTCTCCTACAGCTTTATCTAACAGATACCAAGTCTTGTTGGAAAATCTACAAGTATATGAACATATGTGAAAAAAAAAGAAAATCAGTTCTTATAGCTAATTTTATAACTAATTTTTATTCTAATTTTTTTATGTTTTAAAAGTAATTTATTAGATCTTATTTTGCATTTATCCATCTTGCCTACCCTCTTGTTACTTAGTTATGGGATTGAGGGATACTCTTCCAGAAATTAGGTGCTGCACAACTTTGAACAAGTTGTCTTCTGTTCCTGTTACTTTGATAGCCTGTGTGGAGTAGGGAGGAGGTGCTGGGATAAAAGGGGAGAACACATGAGTGAGAAGTGTTTTTATAGAGAGATAGAAAGTGAAATCACCTTTAGGAGGACAGAGTCCTGCAGGACATCAGCAGGATGAGGTATAATGGGGTTTGGGGGTTTGTAAGATGTTCTTCTCAAGCATGTTCACAAGCAGTATTTATACCAGCAAAGAAATATGTAATCAGTGAAATGGAAAATATAAGGACTGCAGTAATTCAAAATAAATTCATACCTCCTTAGGAGAAATTTGGAAAATTGTTGGATTTGTATGTCTCTTTCTTTGGTTCTTATGGCCTCTATTGCTGTTGGTTCTTTTTAAGTTAGGTGTGTTGATTTTTGATGGCCCACTTTAGGTGAGAGACAAGAGAAGTTCTTAAAAACATTAACCTAATTACACCATTCTCCCCAGATCTCTAGAACTGGCAGGGCACAATGTGTAGGAGCAGAAAATATTCGTTTTTCACTTAGAATTACATTTTGTGTATGTGCAGATCTTCAGGTCTCAGGTACCCGTCCTGAATGAAATATGAAGTGGATCATTTACAAGATTTCATTTTCAGGGGGAAGCTGATATGCTGGCAAAATACAGCTGTTTCAAAAGTTTGCTTTGAGTAACCACCACTAAATAGAGTCGCTGCCTCTGGAAAAGGGGACAAGCTCCTGCACTTGCTCTGGCATCTGGGTCACCCAAAGCAATGTGTCCTCACAGGCTGGGTGAGCCCTGGGTGCTGCAGCAGCCCTGCAGCTCTAACCCAGGCTCCAGTGAAAGTGCAGCTCCTCCAGCTTCAGTGCAGATGTTTTCCATACAGGAAGCCTCTAATCCAAACTTTCCCTCCTCTCCTCTTTCTGGCCTCATATGGCCTTGTCGTGCTCTTTGCTCATTCTGAAACAATTATATACATTTGAATGGCAGCCAGGCTGATTGCAGCCTGTTTTTCAAAAATTAGCTTGTTGTTCTGACAATTCCATTTAGCAGAGCATTCAAATCAACCAGGATGAAGATAGAAAATTCAATTTTTTTTTGTTAATGAGCTTAAGTATGATGATCACTAAGTCCTGTTTCTTCATCAGCCTTTTCCCATGGATCCCACACTCAGGCACAACCATATTGTATGTATGTCTTTATTCAGAATAGAAAATGTCCAGATTGCACCAAAGAGGCTTTGCCAAAGCATTTCTCCAAAGTGCTTCTACTTATCAAAAAAAAAAAAATCAAGGAGAATCCTGAGAGATGCTGTACAGCACTTTGCTTGTGTTTTAACTTGTAAAGCCCAATTCAACAAACCAGTCTTCCTGTGATGAAATATCACATTCTTGCTTTGAAGTGACAAGGTGTCAGGGTGACATGAATTGCTTAAAAAGTTTCATAGCAGAGCTCAAGAGATTTGTTTTCAAGGACCTGCGTCTTGCTTGTGTTTGCAGAATTAAGAGACAGATTTGTATATTTTTTTCTGGTGCCAAAACACACAGGAAAGTACACATAATTTACTGGAATACAATGGGATAAGGGAACCCTCTGAAGTATTTTATTTAGGTTTCTGTTCTGGTTTATATTTGCTGCTCTTTTTTCAGTGTGGGGTTTTTTTTCTGGCAATTGGAATGGATCTGAACTAGCACTATCCCAAAATTTACAGAGTCTGTGAGCATGTGTGTGGTGTGGGTGGCTTAGCAGTATTTGCTGGATCCACAAAAGGAAATTTTTGCATGTATTAAGATGATAAATTTCACAACTGCTTTGGAGGTGAGCAGGAAAAATCTTTGTACTTGATCGAAAAGACCTGTTTAATGGCCACTATTAATCACATATTTTTTAATTTGCAGATTTCTAATTTGCCCGTTGTGTGGCTTAGTCAGAACATGCTTCATGCAAAGTAGGGTTTATTAAAGAGCCCAAACACCCCACGTTTTTTGTTCCCTCCTTTCTATGTTCCACAAAGACACAATAACACCATTATATCTTTATTGTTCCCATGGAGATTCCAAGACACCACTAAGAGAAGATCTACATCTCTAACACATGCCTGGAAACATTTCTGAGCACAGGCTGAGAACATCTGGCCTGGTGAAGAGAGCTTTGCCTGGCATGAATTCATCCTTTACAAACATTGTACCCAAACAGTTCCTGGGCACTTTTGGGAGTTTTGGCAGTTCAGTTGCTACAGTGGCCATTCCCCCCAGGCAGATCTCCTGGAACCTCTTCTGCTGGAGACTGAGAGCAGTTGTTCAGCACTGTCACAGGCCAGCCCAGCCCACTTGGACCCAAACACAGCAAAGTTCATTTACTGGAGCAGGTGTAGCGAGAAGAACTCCTACAAGAACCAGAAGAAGTTGATATTTCCCCAGGCCTTGTGCTGTCATGGAAGGTTATTTTGGAAACAAGAAAAATTGACAGCTAGTCTCTTGGCTAAGGAGCATCTGCTCCTTTGTGATTTTTATAGTATCAGGTATCATACCAAACTAACAAAGGGGTTTCTCTCCAACTTGGTTGCAACAGATCCCTCATTTCTGAGAACAGATTTTCAGCTGAAATATTTCTGTCTCGGCCTCTGTCCCAGTTTATTTCAGTTTCCCACAGACCTGCTGAGCCCCATTGTTGTTGCAAATGAGAAATAGGGAAAAAATACAATTATCCTGATGCTTCAGGGCAAGATGTGCTTGAAAAAGAAACTCATTACTCTGGCTTCACATTGGACCTCAAAAGGGTAGGTCACAGAGTGCTGAAAAGAATAAAAATCACATAAAATTTTTAGTAGAATTTTGGAGGTTCACAAAGTTATTAGAAATCCTCAGGAGGAAGGAAAATATTGACTGGCAGTTAACTGATTCAGGACATATACTACCTCTGGTAAAAAAAAAAAAAAAGGAATAGTTAAAGAAACAGATTGGCTACTTGGAGACTTCTGTCACAAACCAAATGACAAAAACCACTCACAGAAGTCAGTGAAGAATCTAGTCTTGATATAACAAGGATAAGTGGACGTACAAGCTTGTGATTTAAATAATATATTAATATTATAAATGTTTGGTATATACAAAATTTCCAACTAAAGTCCAGTCTATGGACATGGAAAAATTTGTGCCTCAGAGGTGGACAGAATTAATGAGAATACTTTCAATAGTGGAAGAAAACCCAAAACATAAGCAGTGTAAGAGGAAGAATTTACAGAGCAAAAAAATGGGTTATTTACACCAAGCTTCCTCCTAGAAAGGACACAATGAGAAATATTTGTAATCACTAGTAAAAAATATTAAAAAAGGAAAAAAGTAGTAGTTCTGCAGTGCTGCTGGCTGGCTTCCACACCAAGGGGCAGTCAAATGCCTTTTCCTCCCACTCCTTTTGGTGCTAGCAGGAGTCAGAAACTCTGGGGCCAACAGCAGCATTAACAGTGTGAAGGTCTTTTTGGATCTTCTAAGCAGAGTTGTATTCAATACTTATTTTTTTGAATTTGGATTGCTCTCTGCCAATTTGTTTTTTCTTATTTTCAGGATATGTCAGGATTGCTTATTTCTGCCTTCCGCTGTTTTCTCTGTTTCATATCTTTTATTACTCCTGTGAATTGTCACTCTCTGTTTTTTTCTTCCAGGAGAATGATTTCCTCCCTTCCCGATTGCTCTTCTGTAACTGCTTCTCCATCTTCCTCATAATCTCTGCCTGTCATATCTCCTTGTCCTCACAGAACTCCTTGTCCAGGTTTCTTTTCTCAAAGGTAAAAGAAATTAAAGTTAGAAACTCTTTGTTCTAATATTTTGTAAATTATGTTTTCTTCTCTCTTCCACATTATCTGTTCCCTCAAATACTTGCACTCTGATGTCTGTTTAATTTATAGGTGCTTTTGTATAATCTCTCTTGAAAAATTCATTATAAGCAAAATCTCTTTCATGATCTTCCCTAACAGAATGGTGATTAATGGCATGTTGGAATAAGGTAGAAGTGACTCAGAGAGTTTTGGAGAAGTGCAGAGTTTTGGATGTGTTCTTGAGTGTGTAACACACCCTTGCATATCTGTTGGCTCCTAGAACTGGAATGCAGGTAAATTGCACCTCTGCAATCGAGAGGGATCTTTCCCTTGTCTGAAGGGTCTGCCACAACAATTACTGTGAATGCACTCTAGCACAAGGGAAACCCCTGCCTGGAGCTTGCTCTATAGGGACTGTCCCTCCCACAATTTCTGCTGTCAGCTGAAGGGAGAGGCTTCTTGAGGGAGCTTTATGGTGGTGGATTTCCAGGTGGGATTTATTCATTACGAGCAGTGCCCGTGTGTATTGCCTAATGCAAGCCAAAATTAGGCCTTCTTGAGCAGAAAGCACAAACTGAGGAGTAGCCCTGTATGAGAGGATATTAAGTCCAAAGACACCAAGCACCTGGCATCTGGTATTTCTGTAAGCACTGAGTTTGGCTTTGGCTTCTAACCTCAGCAATATCTGGGAGGCTGCTGAGAGAGTCCCGTTGTGACACACACCACAGTTTGGATGACTACTGGCTTTTCATGTGGACAAAATTCTTCTTTTAATGAAACCCTGAAGGTCTGATGATGTTAGATATGTATCATGAATGCCAGTAACATTTTCCCTTTGATCTCAGTGGGAAGTGTTCATTTCCAAGATGAAAGATGTACCCAAAAGGACATTCCCCATTAAATAGATTTGCTGTCTGTAATGACCTAAAGTTCTACCAAGTCTTATTTAACCTTCAGGTTTTGCTGTCTACCACCTTTCTTTTGGATAGTCTTAAACAATACTGAAATTTTTCCTTGCACATTATTCAGTAATGACATCAGGTCAAAATAAACTTAGCATTGCTATCACAATAAAGCATTTTGCTGTGCTTTACTAGAACAGTCTGAACCTGGTGTGTGTAACATTTTCTGATGAGAGCCAATGGCTGAAATAATTACAAATGAAGGAAAAAATTCCTGTTGAAGATCTGAAAGGGTACTGGATATGCTAGGATATGTGCTTGTAACAGTACTAATTACATTTTTTGGTTCTCCTGCTTAATGATTCATCTGATCTTTTCTGACTTGGGTTTTTATTTTGTATAAAGAACTAAAAAGTTACATTTGCATTTTTTAAAAAATTACAGCCATGCGTCTCTGAGCTGTTCTGATCAGCACTCAAACTGCCAAGAGTAGGAGAAAAAGTCCCATTGAGAAATCACCTGAAACCAGAAAGTCACCATGGCAAGCTAAGTTGCCAAGTAGTCACTTCTTTGACGCAGCCAGCTGGTATTGTTCATTCCCTGTAAGTCTCCAAGGAAGATCTGGAGGTTTCCAGTGCTGGCTCAGCCCACAGAGCAATGAGTGTTGTCAGCTCAGTGATGCAGAGGTCTCAGCAGGCTGCACAACCCGTGAGTTTCTGTCAGAGGGGGAAACAAGTGAGATAAATGGAAGTTCTCTTTCTTTTAGTTTGTTCGTGATTTTGAGTCTGAAAGGCAGATTCTTCAAAACATAAATAGTTCTTTTGATTTGAGTCAATTTATTCAGCTGCTTTAATGAGGTGCCAAGAGTAAAGATGTTTAACACACATTGTTCAATGAATGGGGGTTAGATTTTGCTGAGGTTCTGGATTCAGATTGTAGGAGATTATAAACTGATTATAAACTAAGATCTAGAAACAGACAGCTGTAGGGCTACTTCTAGCTTATGTCCTGTAGACATAGTAAAATAAAGCTTCAGCTTAGGGCTGGTGATCAAATCAGGGTCAGAGTTTGAACTGAGAGGAGCCTCAAAACTAGATTTTTTAAATTACTCTTTTTCAGAATGAGATTATAGTTTTTATTTCGGACCCAATGAGTGTATTCTGTATTTGTAGCAGTTTATTCTCTTAATTCTATAGTGGTAGCAGTTTCTGGCCTGTGATTAAGGGTAAGGCTAAGATTAGCATTGGGTTTATCTTTAATGCAAACAAGAGCCAAGGAGCAGCTACATGTGAAGCTGCTTGCTGAATTTTGTGTCAAAATGTCGGATTTATAAATAATTCCATTGCCCAGAGAGGATGATCAGCTAGATTCAAATTTGTATTTTAACTGGCAGTGTTTAAGGAGCTCAAACTGCACAAAACTGAAATATGTCTCCCTCACAGAAAAAGAACAAGTGCCAACAGAAACACCCTAATGAGGTTCTTTTAGTTGCCAAGAATTTCAGATTAGAGGAAAATCAGTATATTGCTGGATTGAAATTAGTGTTCAGACAAGTCACGTGCTACAGAACTGTAAGTCCATGAAAGGGAAAAGCTTTCCACGTGGATAAATCAGGCCTCTTGCCCAAATCCAGCTTCTCCAGTTTATCTGCAGTGCTATGGGTAAAGAGTCATTCCAGGAGGACACAACCAGCATTACGAAACACTCGGGAAGCCACTGGAGGTGGACGTGAAGCAGCGCTGAGCCCCGGTCTCATGGTGGACCAACTGCTTCATGGATAAACAGGACAGTGACTAGGGGTCAGAATTTCACTTGCTGGGGGAAATAAGAATTAACTTTTGAATTAGCAAGGTTGTGCTGTGGCTAATGAGCTTTCAGGAGCTAATGAGTGTGGGTTGAGTGTCAGCGGGGTCTGATGCTTTGGGGTTCGACGTGGGTGATAGAAAAAGATGTTCCTAATGCAGGCTTAGTCATAGCTCCTTGGCTTTCCTTGCTGATCATTTCTGCCTGACCAGAGATGTTAAGCTCAGGGCTGGCTGTAGTGCTGGCACCTGGCCTAGAAGGGCTTTTGAATCAGTGTTGCATACTAGGGAGCAGCACTGGGGATTTCATGCGGGAGGGAGTTTCTGTGAGTCACGCTGCTCTGGTATCTGAGTCTGTCTCATCTGGAGTAAAGGGGAGGAAGGGGGCCAGGGTTAGGCAAATGGCCTAATGTCATCTGAGTGAAAATGCAGATTTAGAGAGAGTGCTCAGAGGGCCAAGCGGATCTGTGTCAGACACAACTTGCAAAAGTTGCTATTTTATGCACACGGCCAACCTTTACAATTTCTTTAAGTAAATCTAGAAGAAAGTGTGTTTTCACTAGAAATATTGTTGGTTTGGATGTGCGATATTCCCTTCCCAAAGCAGTGATATTAGTTAAATGTAAGTAGTCTTCACATTTATGTGAATTATCTTGAAAATTTCTGTGGTATTAGCTAATTATTTATGGCTTTCAGTATTACAGTTTTTACATAGTTAAATTGTGTTCTAAGAGAAGATGCTCTCTATTAAATCAGAGCATGAGGGGCAGGTTCAGACTGCGTGGTGTTAACCTGAGACAAAAGTTCTCCTCTGTGTGGGTATTGTATTTCTCCATGTAGATGCATAAAAATTACTGTGCCAGGTGGGTGATGGAGCACGACCCTCTTGCTTCTCTCTAAGAAGATTCATGGGCTGGGGAAGCAATTTTGAGAAAAAAGTTTGGAGGTATGTCCTCTTCCTATTCTTGGGATAGAGAGAAGCAACATAATTTAGCAGCAGAAGAAGCATTCTTACCATAATCCCTTCTCACAATAAACAGAGTTATCTTGTTTCTTGAGTTAAATTCACACCACTAAACATGCAATATGTTCCCACAAGAACACGCCTAAGGCAGTCCTCTACAGTCGAAAAATCATCCTAAAAACTATCTGAAAAATGCCCAAATTACAGGAATTACCAGATTTTTCTCCTGCAGCCTAGGAGTTCACTTCTAATGGGAGTTTTCTAACCCTAAGGATGTCCAGGGTACTCCTAAGTATCTGTAACCTCAGAGTTATTATTCACTGTAATTTTATTCTGTTTCATGTAGACATGAAATCTTTCATCATATTGATGACACTCTGGTAAAAAAGAAAACTTGCTGAGAGTGAAATGCAGAAGCAAGTGATAAGATTTAGACATGTGTAAGCATAATGTTCATGTTGACAGTAGTGGAACTATTCAGGTATATAAGATTTTGTTCAGAAAGTATCAATGTGGTTGATAATTAATGCAGTGTTCCAAAAGATCATATAAATATTCATTATAAAATAGGTCCCATTATGGGCTAGTCCCTCAAAATCAAACTATTCACAATTTTCCATATCACATTTTGGTCCCAAAAGGTTCAGATGATGCTAAAATACTCTTGTCTTCTATAGAACACGATTTTTTCTCTTCTTGTCTTACTCCCAAATATGTAATCTCCCTACATTCAGAGCTCCCTTCTTCTCTGAGTAATTTTGTGGCACTTGGCATGCCTTTTATATTTTAATTGTGTTTTAAGATGATGGCATAGCTAGTAGTAAATGCTTCAGTTTTTCCATAGCTGCATGCAAAGCTGGTATTGTCAGTAAAGTTTAGGGGAATTAGACAGTCAAATCCCAGTAAAGTTCAGTGGATACTGACTCTGCTGCTTTGAAAATCCCAAGATATTTATAATTTTATTTTCTTTTACTAAGTAAATATATCAGTCTTTCTAAGTGAAATATTTAGAAATGAAGTGAAACACCTGTTCTGAATAGATTTAAATATTACAAAAATTGAACAGTATACAGTGTCCATACTTTCTTTTCCATCACTACTCCCTTTGTAAACTGAGGACCTGAGGAGCCAGCAACTGAAGTCAATGGAAAGTGAAGCTGCTGAGCAACTCTGTAAACAAACTCTTCCAGCTCAGTGAGATATTCACAGAAAGGCATCCAAAAATGTGCTTTCTGTTTGTGCAGTGTCTAAGCGGTGCATGGCTGATACCAGCTCTGAGTGCAGCTGCAGTGCACTCTGGAAGGAAGGGAGCTGTGTTAGCCACAGGGTTCTGTCAGCCTCCCAGCCCTCAGGTGGATGGCAGGAATTACTGTAATGTCAGTACTCTAAAGGCAAAGGCACAAATAGTTATGGGTGCTCATTAATTCCAAACCAAAATTAAGGCAGAACATGATTCTTTTTCCCAGAAGTTTTCAATGCTTTTCCTTTAATAAAATTTAATATATGCTGTAGGATATATTCATGTCAATTTGTGTCTTCCATTTATTTTCAAAAGTGCTATAGTATTTCTCTAGTCTCAGTGCAGAGCATTTTCATAGGTTAAAATTAGAAATTCAAATTAAGTAATAAGCCAGCATTTTACTTTGTAACTGTTTTATTTTTTTTTAATTTTTAAAAATGCATGTAACATATTCTGCACATTTTATCCATCCTCACCAAGCAGTGGTGCTCCTCTTAGTAGGCAGGGACTTTTAAAGGGTGGTTTCACTCAGGCAATAGATTCAAATGCTGAGCTAATTTAATGGAATAAAACTGGTTTCAAAATATTTCAGAATCATAGCCCTGGAGAAATCAGTTTCCCTATTCTGATTGTCTCACAGTGACAAGTCCATTTCCTCACTAATTAGCAGATGGTGCATTTTGAATGGCCACAACCAAGTATCAGTGGGTGGGAAACGCTGATTTTTCACATCTTCTCACCCATTCTTGACTGATCTACTTAGAGTGCTCCAAAGAATGAGGAGACACAAGGCAACACCCACAAAAGCAGTCAGTCTGGGGCTTCTAAGCCACAACTGTGCTCAGAAACAAAATCTGAAGAACGGGGGGAAATATGCTGATTATAAAATGGATTATGCATGTCCTTCTTCACTTCCCAATTGGTGGTTGTGGGAGGTGCCAGACTATTCTGAGAGGACAATCTGGGGACAGAGATGATATATAGTGTGTGTGGGAGAGCTACAATGAGCCAACTTCTCCCACCCTATCTTGGCTTCTGTGACAAGCTGGTCAGCTGCAGATCCAAGTCATGCAGAAAGAGAAAAGCACATTTATTTAGGCCCAGCTCCATGACTTAAAATGCTAATTTTTTTCCCTGTGTTTTCAGGGAAACTTGATGATTTAATTTTGATTTAATGGCTCTACTGCTCTGACCTCTCCACACCTGTTATGGCTCAGCTAACTTAGAATACCAAAAGCATTAAAATTATACAAGTATTTTATATCCTATACGTCTGTTTGAGTTGCTAAACATGTGAAACTTTAGTACAGTTTGGGTGGCAAAACAATTTTGTTAAATAAAATACTACAGAATCTCATGATCCATATGAAAATTGTAGGTCTAACATTTATGCTTATGTGGTTGTATAAGCTTATGCTGTACTTTGATTTGCATCTTGCAACTCATCCTTCTGAAAAAATAGATCTATATTGGACAAGGAAGCCAAGGTATGATGAGGCTTGCACACCCTACAGCTTTGTCCATTTGAAAAGATGTTTTCTGCTATGGAATTTTCCCATCTATCACATTTTTGCATCTCCCTATTTCTTCCAGATAGCTGGTTCTCATAAATTATGCAATGAGTGTATCACTCAAAATAAGGACAAGTGATATCCTCCAAAGAATTAATTTGGGGCTTCAACTAGGTCATTCCTGTTTGAGGCCACATAGACCATTATTTTTAATGTGCCCTAGCAAAAATAGCCAAGCTGCAGGATGTCTAGAGAAATTAAGAAGTTCTTGAGACTCTGGCTAACATGTTTTGTACTGGAAAAGTTACAGAAACCATTGAGGAGGAAGCTATACTAGAAAAAAAAAGGACACAAAACAAATCTAACAGCTGAGATGAAGGATTCAGTTCTCAGAAATCAATGGGATGTAATTCTTCAATTTTCTTCTGCATACTTCAGTATAAAATTAAGCTCTCTCTGGGAAGGTAGAAGTGGAAAAGAGGAGGAATTAAAGGAAGTATTCTATCTACAGCTGCCAGAAGGAAATGCACTAATTCATTTTACATCAACCTTCCAAAGTTGGAGGTAAAAAGAAAGGGTAATTTTACAGTTCAGTGAGTATTTCTCCCATTTGTTATTTTAATGGTCCAAAATGCACAGTAAGGCTTTAGAAGAGGTGCCATCTATATTGTAATCTGAGTACACCAAATTGAATTGTACCCTTGCTGTTCACAAGTACAGGTTTAAAAGTCAAAAAAACCCCCAGTGCTAATTACAGTGGGCTAAAAATCAGGGGAAAAAAACCCCCATATGCATAACTCAAAGCTAAACATAATCCAAATAATTTAGGTACCATTTTATACAAACTATTTCTGCTACCCTTTTTGTTTTCACTTCTGTGGAAGGATATTCCATTGTGCCATTAAACTTTGCAGCTTTAAGGGACACTCTTTGCTTAGTAGCAGATGCAGCAGAGTTTAACAGCAGGAGCCTTGGCCTGGGGAGCCATGATCCCTACTCAGTGAGGACTTCCAGCATGGCTTTTACTCTGCTCCTCCGTGCTGACCCAACAACCTAGCAAACATTTCATTATGTAGGCTCTGTGGGACATGTGGGATACAGAACAGAGAGCATGAAAGGGTAGGAACACTTCACTATTATTTTCTTATTATTTTGCAGTTACAGAATGTTTGGCAAATGATGGTACACAAAGTTGCAAGTCAGATGCTATAAATTGGGTCAGTATGATATATATGTCTGCCAAAGAGCTGTTTAAGTACATGTTCACTGTTTCCAGCAAAAATAACAAGAGAGAAGTAAAGACATCATGAAGTAATTATGTCATTTGGAAAGAAAATATAACAGGGATTTTTAAAACATACGTGCAAAGGGAAGAACAAACTGAACACACATCATACTTGAAAACTTAATGGAAAAGAAGCAATAGATAACACAAAAACAAAGCCATTTTCTTACCCTCAATTCAGTCTGAAAACCAAATTATATCATACAAAGGGTCATTAATGAAGGGAAAGGCAGAAACTGCTGTCTTTAGTTTGGATACCATTTTTAATTTCTGCTCAAGGAGCAAGGAGGGGGTTTGTAATGCCAAACCTTGTACAAACTAGGGATTAGTTAAAACAGCAGAGCATTGAAGAGAAAGAGAGATAATCAATTCAGCTATAACCCCTTGTCTCATATACAGCAGTGCAGGCCTCACTCTTGCCTAATCCCTGATGTAGGGTGGTTCCCAATATCCATGGTAGAGTCTCTCAGGCTGGTGCTGTTTGGTGTCACTCCCCAAACAGAGCTCTGTCCTCACAAGGAAAGGGCTGCACTATGAACACATCCATCAGGAAAAGCAGAAATTAAGCTGAATACATAAAGTAACATTTTTTGACTATGAAACCATGCACACAAGAGTGAAGGACAAATGGTTAATGATAAAGGACAGAAGGAAAAGGCTGAGAAAGGAGACTCTGTTGTAAATCTTGGGGGAACTTCCCTGTTCTAAGTGCCAGGAGACAGCAACGTGGGGAAATATAGCAAGAACTGAGGCCACTTGATAATGGGCTGGACTGCAAAACTATGGTTGTGACTAAGTCAGTCCTAAGTGACTAATTAAGTGCTTTCCATCTCCAATGTCTCCAATAAAACCTCTGTCCTAAAGTAAAAATAAATGTCTGTAGACAAGCCAAAACAGAAAAGGATGTTTCCTCTAGAAAAGACCCAAGGGCCTTGAGGGCAATGCAAATCAAATGATTTTGGTTTGGAAGGAATTAATATTGTTATGGGCTGTAGAGGCAATCAAAATCCCATAAAGGAAACTACTAAATGCCTATTTTCCCTAAAATTAAGAGGTGATAGCTGTGTGATGTGGAAATACATCTGAGGCATGTGTTTAAAACTCATATATCTTTAGGAATGCAATGCTTTGTTATCAGGCCCCATGCTGCAAGTAATTGAGGAGGCTTTGCAACTTCTTTTAACTTTTTTTTTNTTTGGAAGGAATTAATATTGTTATGGGCTGTAGAGGCAATCAAAATCCCATAAAGGAAACTACTAAATGCCTATTTTCCCTAAAATTAAGAGGTGATAGCTGTGTGATGTGGAAATACATCTGAGGCATGTGTTTAAAACTCATATATCTTTAGGAATGCAATGCTTTGTTATCAGGCCCCATGCTGCAAGTAATTGAGGAGGCTTTGCAACTTCTTTTAACTTTTTTTTTGGTTGGTTGGTTTTGGCTGGGGGTTTTTTTTTTGTTTGGTTTGGTTTGGTTTTTTTTTAAAGCAGCTGATGATTTTAAGGATTTGCTCGCAGGTTTGTGTTAGAGTTTATAAATGTATTTTCTAACATGCTAAATTTGCCATGCTGATCTCTTTAGGCCCCTTTAGCTTCTTAGTTCATAGTGAGGACAGCATTGGAGCTGACTGCAGTACTCAGTACTAAATTGCATGTGGCTAGATAGCCCTGTCTCTTCTACAAAGGGAAAATATTTCCCATTTGACTGTATTTGCATTCCTATTTGCTTTATGCAAATACTTCTGAGAGCTTTATGGCCCACTGTCTACAACATGCCACTTTTCATGCTATTCCTTTTTTGGTCTGGAAAAGTTTTTAGGGTTTTCTTTTTTTTTTTTTTTTTCTTTTTTGTTTTTAAAACTATACTCTGTAATGCTGCATTCCTCACAGCAATGTTTCACATTTAAGCATTTTATGGGACTGTTTAATGGCTTGAGTTAGGCTTAGAACCTGCAAAGTCACAGCTTATCAGTGTCAAATGATCTAGTTTTGTGCACTCATAGGGCCATGTTCTGTTCAGGATCTTTCCAATTCTTTTAAACTATATAGTTCTTTGAAAGCCAGAAATTCTTGTAACACGGGCTCTTCTTTCTTGAGCTTTTTTTGAGCATCCTCATGGTATTGTGTGGGGCAAATCTGATCCAATGTAGAAAGGAAACTTCAGAATACCCAGAAAACAAGAAAAGCCTGACAGAAAGGTTTCAAAGATTAGCAGAGCTCTCTGAAGTTGAGACAGAAGAAGGAAGCAGGAGTTTGGAAGTAAAACATAGTTATGCTTTTGCCATAAGCTTGGCCTTCAGCTCTGCTTTTGTGCATACACAGAGTGTGATGAGAAACTATTTTCCTCAGGACTTGCATCCTTGTTATTTATTATTATCATCCCAGCAGTGAGATGTGATGTGCCAAGATCTCAGCTGGATTTGGACCAATATTCCAAAATTAAGCAAGGAAATGGATGCAAGTCAAAGTTAAAACTTTTCATTGAATTTAGAAGTCAATCAAGTTCTCCCATAGCTGTTCCCTCAGTCCATGTTGCCCAGCTTTCAGCAATTACTGAAATGAGTTGCAGTGTGGCACTGCAGACCTGGGCTCTCCTTTCCTCTTATTCACATTTCTGACCTCCAAGGGGGCTTCTCTTGTTGAACTCCCCCTGTTTCACACTTTTGGCTCAGTGGGCCTAATAAAGCAGTAAAAATGTTCTTGCACAGTTTTTATTTTACATCTGTGGTAGGTTTGCATGGGTGGTAAAATAAAAAAGGTTCTTCTAGCAGCTCTGCTGAAAAAAAGAGCAAGTGCCTGCCTGAGCAGCTCTGAAGTTACATGAAGCAAGTCCTGCACTATCCAAGGCACGTGATGAATAACTGGCATTACTTTCTCCTTCCTAGTCTGTGTGGGTAACAAAAACTGGCATTAATTATGAGGCTACAGTTGAGCAAATTCTTTGAATTTCATCTGGTTTAAATAACTAAAAGTTTTTCTCTCATCTTGCAACTATCTTATGAGCCTATTTATAAACTTCTGTCCCAATATGGGGGTTTGAAATGATGCTTCCTATTACCCAGTAGGGAGGCTTAGTGTCAGGTCTTGAGTTTTGGGAGTGGTTTGGTAGATCCTTTCTTCTCTCTTTTGATGCTGTACTTCCATTTCTAATTAAAAATTTAATAAGAGAAAGGACAAAATTTCAACAGGACTCAATTTCTAAATGCACAATGTAGCCCACCCCTGTATTCAGTCATTTTCAGTCCATCTGAATGACTTCTTCACTACAGGAGAGAGGAGGGACAGAGTGAAAGGAGGAGTTCATCCCAGAACAGGATGCACCAAATCACTTAGGCTGTATTACCATGTCCTTAATACTTGCCTCACTGTATTGGAGACTGTAAGGTATACATAACCATAAAAGTAATTTTTCCATAAGCAGAATTATTTGCTTACTCATGTCTCTCATTATCTGCTTACTCATGTTCAACAGTGATGGGAAGGAAGGCAGCTTTAATAATAACATGAACCAAATACAGTTAAAATTAACCTTTCAGACAACATTTATCTGGCATTCATACAACGCAGAACAATAAAAATAATAATAAAAAAGGCAAAAGGGGCAAACTTTGTTCTGAATCAAGAAGAATGGATTTGCTGCACCATTTCTAAAATGGGCTTTTGCTGTACTGAGCTGAAGGAATGTGGGCCACAAACCTCTGTTTCAGGATGTAACCTCAGTATAACCAGGAGTTCTAGGACTCCCAGGTAGAAAATCTGTTAAAAACTTTATTCCTAATAAAACTTCTAAACAGGGTTATAATTGGGCCAGGCTTTATTAGTGCATATGTACCTTTCTATTGTATATAGGATCAGTGATTAATATGAACTTTGTCCTTCCTTTAAAGAAGGAATATTAAATTAAGCCTGGAATAGGAAACAAATGCAAAATGTTGTTTGGTTTTGGACTCTATGCAGTTCCCCCAAGTCAGGCTAAAATGAAGAAATGATGGATGCCAACACTCCTTTTGATTGTATAATTTCTATTTTCTCTCTACCATTTATAACATATCTAGCTCTTGTGATTGTTTGGAAGATGTGGTTTCAAGCTGCATTTATTGTTTGGATTTATATCATGGATCTTGCCCAATGCTATGAGGATTTGCAGATCATGTTTTGAGTAGATACCTGCTGAGGCAGCAGCACTTCATCTTTCTGTTTACTGCAGTGGTCTTTAAGCCAGGCTTTGGCCATCATTTATAACTCTACTTCCTGTCCCTCCCATGACAGTAAATAGATTCCAGAGAGGAGAAAGGCTGATAGTTTTAGCCCTAGGTTCAGTCAACAGAAACTTTTTATACTCTTTTTATATTATAAAAAATTGTCTTATGTTCAGCTCTGCCCTGTTTCTTCCTGTCTTCCTCACCACCACACAAAATTGCTGCTGTACAGGCACATCTGTTGTGGGAGCCCAAGGTAATCTTTATTGTGGCACTCCTCCGCACCTCTGCTTTGGTGCCAGTATCTGCAGAACTTGTTTTAGCTTTCTGTGCTGATCTGAAATGCTGATTGCTTCCTGGAAGACACACGTTTGTCTCATTCTCATTTCTCATTCCCTTCCTCATTTGATGTCAATAACTATTGGAGAAGGAATCCCAAATTCCTCAGAAATTAAACTAAGAAATTAAGTGAGGAATATCTTTCACAGAAGCTATGAATTGAAGCTTTTAAGCATTTCAACTGTGCTGAACTGCACGGGTGGGAAACACATCAAGTTAACTGAAGAGATTGAAATATGTCTCTGAATTCATACAGGTAAAAGAAAGGCAGGTTTAACACAGTGAAAAATTGAAAATACTGTGAGAAGAAGCCCTATGCTGTACCCTGTTATGCTTTTCTTCTGTAAAACTGTGAGTACAGTATTCCTGAAATGGAGAACACATTGTGGAAGGGAGAGCCTTTTTCACCACTGGATGCAGAAGTGTTTGTTTGGAAATCTCTCCACTTAAGTCCAAAAACTAGTAAGAGCAGCATCAAGTTTTCCACAAGGAAAACCTTATTTCCCTTTCCAAAAGGCCATAATCCCTTGAAAAATTGACATTGCCAGCAGAAATTGCCCCAGCTGGAGGCAGTGTGGTTCCTGCTGCTGGTGAGCTGCCTTCCCAGGTGTGCATCGTTCTGCTGGAAGGAGGGGAGAGTTCCAAACCTTTGAGTGCTCTGGCCATGCTGTTATTTTGTTCATGACCCTCTAAATTTCAGCTCTGTTGTTGTTTCTGCCTGGTGCAAGGATTGCTTACAGCCCACAGATGAACAGGACACTCTGGTTTCCTTGTGAATTTATAGTTTCCTTGTGCTGAGTAAGAGGAAGAAAGGTGAAGAACAGGGAAGAACCCGGGTGGTGCTGGAGCACAGCACTGGCCCCTGCTCTCCTCTCAAGGCTGTGGCCAAATTGTTTCTATCTTCCATCAAAGGCACAGGAGCCACCCTCCCTGGAAATGGATGGCTGTGTTTTTGCTTGTTTGTGGGAGCTGAAATGGGGAGGGGATCTGGAAAAGGGTAGAAGCAGCATTATGTCCCTGTGCCTGGAATCCCTTGGCACCCGTGAGCGGCGCACAGAAAGCGTGTGCAGAAACTCAGGTTTGTGAAGTGAGTGTGCTCCTGGAGCACTGGTGTTACTGGAGATGGAATGGGAGTTCAGGGAGGAAGGGGGAGTGCTGGCATGCCTGGAGGCTGCTCCATTTCTGAATCAGGGTTTGCAGAAACCACGCTGCTAGCCAGCCAGCAGTGTGGTGTCTCTTCCAGCAGTGCTTTTAAGGGTACTGCAAAACCCATCAGAGCCTAGTGCCATTGCAGAGCACAGCTTGGCAGCCTGCAGCATCAATGGGACATCCCAGCCTGTTTCCAGGGACCAATATCCAAAAATACACTCAGGGCCTAAATACTCCTGCACACACTGCATACCATTCAATACTTACAGCAGCATTTGGGAGGAAGCTGTTGGGTTCATTTTCTCAAGACAGGAAAAATGTATTTCCAAGCAGGTTTTAGCCCAGCTTCTTCAGTCTGCCCCGAACAGATTCCCAGAAAAGCTGCATCATGACATCTCCTGCTGGGCTCAAAGCAAAAGCCATGCACTCATAATGTTCCCAGCCTTGGAAGGAAACAGTTTAGGAAGTGAACAGGTGCAGGACAAACTGCAGAGCAGAATTTTGCTTCTTCTTTCTTTAGCAACACCCACAATGGTGGCAAGTGTGTGTGGGGGGAACCAGATCAGTCCTAACAACCTTTTGATATTTGGCTCAGATTATAAACACAAAGGGAGGAAAACTGCTTTCCAAAGTATATACAGTGGAATGCTTCTGTCACTGATCCCATAGTGGGATATGCAGAAGAACCCCTCACAAGTGTATTAATTGCAGACAGTGAGGAGCTGGTAAACTCTCTTTCCTTGAAACTAACACCAAAGTAGAACAGGAGGCTGTAGGTTGATGGGAAAGGACATTCAGAGACAAACTGCAGAGGAAACAGCACTGGCAATCCCAGGCCTGTCAATCCCCTTTCCAAGCCAGTGCTAAGGTGTTAGCCACCAGGACTGTGTTAAGGGAAACAGTGCAGCTAGAGTGGCTGAGAAACACCCCCAAGTCTACTCCAGTGTCCTCCTGAAGAGTAGACAGCTGAGGATGTACAAGGCATTCTCAAAGCCTGCTTCCTGTTGAAGGAAAATTACCTTGGCATAGGATTTCTGTGAGGCAGCTGCAGGCAGCTCCCTGGGGAAGCCCTTCTAGGCTCCACCAACAGATAGTGGAGCCAAGGATAAAGGCTGGAGGAACATGCTGAAAGCTCAACCTCTGCATTACTGCAGATGTTTGGAGTGGCACTATGATCCTCCTGCACTGCCTGAAGTGTGGCCCAGGCTTTGGGCTGACAAAGTTACACTGCAGTTGTGAGACAGAGACAATCAGGTGGGCAAGAGAACATTCTAACATTGCTCCTTTCCCCATCCTCACCAACATCCTGATTCAGTGTGCTGGGCACCCCTCACAAAAGAGACCTGGGAAGAGATCTAACTTGACTAAAATTGGTCAACTTGGATGATTCTGATGCTGCTTGTGTCTATCAAACATATAGGTGGGTTTTTTCAAAAGCAAAGGGCAGGTGGTTGATGTCTTTTGTCTAAGGGGACAAAGTCTTCACACAAAATACTGGTATCTATTCCCTTTCTTCCCCTGAACTGTTTGTGATGCAGCTCTAGTTATTTGCTGAGATCAATACCATGTTTGCTTCTTTTCTTTTTCCCTTTTCCTTTTCCTTTTCCTTTTCCTTTCCTTTTCCTTTTCCTTTTCCTTTTCCTTTTCCTTTTCCTTTTCCTTTTCCTTTTCCTTTTCCTTTTCCTTTTCCTTTTCCATCACAGGATGGATTATAGTATTTTTATATACCAGAAATACCCAGATCTGGAAAAATCTCAATCACTACATTTTCAGCAGCCTAAATCATGCTGCAGTTTGCTCAGCACGTTGTCCAGGTAAGTCTAAACATCAAATTAGTCATAAAACCCTTCATGTCAATATTCAATTTACTAGCTGCTAATTTTTATTACTTTAAGTTGCATTTTTATGATTAGGCTAATATAAAGCCCTCAGTTATGAAAAAAATCCCAAAGAATGAAAATTAATGCTATTTATCAGGTTTTTGAATTGATGCTTTAGGATCAGGAAGTTTATCAGATATGACTGCAATATATATCATATTAGCCTACAATAAACCAGATATTATTTACTTCTTTATACTTAGGATATTATGTATCCATAATAGCTAATATAAGAGAAATATACCCATCTAATCCTAAATTTAAACTTTTCCTGGATATATTTAAACTGTGTATGACATGTGACTAAACTGTCAGCTTTTCAGTGAGCCGTGTTTTTGAGTACACAAAGTAAAAACTGTAAACATTTCAAGGAATGTCAGTGGATAATTTTAATTTAACATATAATTTTTCCTTCAGCAACTGAAAAAAGGGTCATGTTTACTTTTTTATTGTTAGTATTGCTCAGGCTTTCTGGAAAAGTCAAATGAAAATGTTCTTTTTTGATAATGCATCAGAATGTTCTGAGTTGATAAGTCAAAATATGTCAAACATCTGCTCTGAAATGTCAGTCAAAAATTGCTGATACAAATTAAAACGTGGATTTTATGCATTTTCAAGTGTATTTCAAAAGTAATTTTCACAAAGCCCTCCTTTTTGTGAATTGGAAGCAGTTCTTTGGCGTGTCCGTGAAAGCTTTGTTCCCTGCTGCTGAAGTACAGTCTGCCTTGTTCACCTAAAATGAGGCAAAACCTAATTTATGCCAAATAATTGGCATGCATTGACAAAGACTTCAACTAATTGGAAGGAATTCAAAGATTTTTCAGTCATGAAGTAAGTTTGTTACACATATTTGGACAGACAGCAGCAGTAACATTTTACTTGAATATGTTCATTCAAATGCATATTGAAAGCAGGGAAACTGGAACAACTGTACAGCATTTTTGCAGGCATTTTGCATAATTTATGTTAAATGGAGTTGGAGAGTGTGCAGATCTGGATTAGAGTTTGAATAGTTTACAATCAGGTACAAGAGGAAAGGGGAGTTAAGTTTAACAGAATTTGCATTTTGGGTGGTTTGGAGGCTACGAGTTCTACAGAGTGGAAATTAAATTCAGAGGAGCAAGGTGGGGGAAATGAATGTCCAATGGAAGTTGCTTTGAAGACATTTCATTTTATATGTTATTTACTTTGAGTGAGGCATCAGTGCTCCTCATGTGATTGCTATCTAACTCATGGAATTTGAGTTGAGAAGGAATACTGGAGGTTTTTGTACTCTCACTGGATGTTTTGGCTGGGTAGTGACATACAAAATGCCAAGTGCCTTGAAGACCAGAAATCCTTCAAGGTCATCTTGGCTGGGTGCTTTTCTGTGCCCAAGGAATTTGGCAGGTTGCAGAGAATCCTGTCACATGTGCTTCTCAACATGTCAGTTGAGTACTTTCACTTTAGAAATCCAAGCCATTTTGCCTGTGCAGTTGGGGAAACTCATGTCCTCAGGAGCATGAAGTTATGTGAAAGCACTCTTTCCTTACTGAGAGCTTCATTCAAGAGGAACAGAGCAGAAAGGTTTGAGAGAAGAGGACCAGTCAGTATCAATCCCATGAACACTTAACATTCAAATAGCAAGAAAACACATCTTACCCTCTTTCTGCCTTACAAACAAACATCAGTTTGTCATGTCAGTTGCTGCCTGCACAAATCAGTTTAACCTACAGACAGGTGTCAGAACTGGTCTGTGCAATCAGGGATGTCATTTTCTCTTGTGTCTTTGATGAAAAAAACCCTAAGACCCCCTGTTAGTTTGTATGTAAAAAGATGCTGGTGATGTTTCCTGTTTCATATTCTGTTCCTGTAACAGAGAGCTGCTCAAGAATCCTTTCTTTCACCATGAGAGGTATAAAGGTTATCTGTCTTATTACAGCTTCAGAATCCCACTTCAAGAGGTCAGAAAACTCATAATTCATGTTGCTGGCAGCAGCCTAGTTTTCATCCTTATATTGCTATGCACAACTTTTATTCATGTGGCACAATTCAGCCCCCCACCCTGTGGAGTCTTGCATCATTCTGTGTTCTGTGAAATCCATAAGGAAAATGTAATTTGTTTGTTTGCACTTGCCTCACCCCTGGCAGCAGCTGTATGGAATCAAGTGAATGAAGTGTAAGATTACCTATCTCCTGAATAGAAACCAGAAAGGATGGTGTCAGTTAGGGCAAGACAATGCCACCCTGAAAAATAAAAAATTCTCAGTGCCACTCAATGTACAACATCTGTGGCTGATCTCTGCTCATCCCAGTTGGCCCTGGGCATGAGCACACCAGAGAATCTTTAGTCTGGAAAAGACCTTTGAGTTCAAGTCCAAAATCAATGTACAGACCTGCAGGTGAGCCACAGGTGAATTTTGTGTTGCTGAAAGCCATACTTTGAAAGTGCAAATCTGTGCTCTGAAAAATCCCTGCACTACCTGAGACAATGAGCTGCTCTGATGTTGCACTGTTTGGTTCATATGTGGAAGCCTGGGTAATAATTCTGCATTCTGCTGACTTCATGGGAGGCAGTCCACAAATAAGTTAATAACTCTGTATTTTAGGCAGCATCTGACAAGGTCACAGTAATAAAATACAGGTCACCATAGGAAATTGCTTTTTAATGGGCAAGCTCAATCCTCCAAACAGAATGAAATAGCAATCAAATATATGATGTTGAAATGTATAAGCAAAAAGAAATAAATTGGAGTTGGAAAGGCAACTTCTTCACCTGTGATTTAAACTCTTGAGTTTGACACCTTGAAATCTCATTCCAATATACTTTTAAAATACAGTGTGTGATTTTAAAATTACTTTTTACCTATGTGATACATCGTTATTCTCTTGTAAAGAACAGGTGTAGGTACAAAGGTAGGTGGCAAAATCCAAAGAAACATCATGATTCTCCTTCATTGCTTAGCAAACTAAAAGCAATTATAATTAATTCATTAATTTGTTAAGAAGAAATTATTGTACTTTTTTCTTTTTAAATGTGATAGCTTCCATGTTTCAGCTAATTGCCCAGAAATCTATATAACAATGCTGCCTTATTGAACAATATTCAATATAGATTTAGAGTGGTAAAAGTTTATTCAGAAAATGAAGTCTTTTCCTGATAAAGATGACTCAGAAATGAGAATCACTGGCAATAGGAATGGAAATTTGGTCACAAGCTGGAAAATAGCTCTTCTCCCACTCTAAGCAAAGGGATGAGCACCTTAGCTGGCTGCTACATAAAATGTTCCCTCTTTTCAAATATCATCTTGTGATTTCTTGTTTAAGTCAGGGAAGATGATGGTGTAGTTGTCCAAATGACAACTCTTAACAGCACCAGGGTATTTTGCTAGAAAGGTATTGTGAAAGTTTGATTATCTCTTCATGTCACATGCTTCCAGGTATGAAAGCAGCAGGACATGCAGTCCATTTAGTTGGCCCCTGGGGACTGTGGTACAGGCACAGTAGCAGAGAGAAAAGACAGCATGCTTCATATACCTACACAAAAAGAGCTGGCATTTTTCAGGCTGACAAAAAGTCCCAGATGTGGCCAGATTTATGATGGAGAGTGTGCTAAACTTAAGAGAGGGATGGGATAAATTACTCTGTTGTTCTGGGAACTGAGAAACAACAAAAAGGTTGTGCTCAAATCTCATTTTTCTCCTGGTGTTGCTCCCAAAATGATACACTCTATAAATGCTCCATTAGTAAATTGATGAACCCATCATTAATTCTGTTGCAGCTCAAAGATATAAACCAAGTCCATGAATATTAACCTTTTCTATATCAGAGCCAGCTATCTATGTTTTGTCTCTTCCATAAACCAGGAGCTCTTTTTATGGCAAGAATCTGCTCTGACTCCTCTCCACATCTGCCAGATTACAGATTAAGTTTATACAGAGGTTTAGAAATGCAAAAGAGTTAAGCAGTGACTTCCAATAAAAAGGAACAAGGCATAAAGCCTTTCCTTTTTCTATATATCTCATAAATAATTGACAATATTTACGACTTGGCATGCAGGTTATATTTTCTTTTGAGTGGGATTACCCCATATTTCCTAAAATAACTCAGCCTGATATACCATAGGGAGCTTTTAGCTTTATTAGGCAACATTTAATAGTTGATGAGATCTTTAAGCAGATTGCATGTCCCTTCTTCCTCTTGAGAACCTGAAAATCAAAGCAGAACCTTTTTCTGTGGATGTCTTCAACATCAGATTATTTACTTCTGGCATGTCTTCCTGCTTCAAGGGACTATGAGCTTTTGGAAAGGGAAATCAGTTTTTCCTTGTGGAAATCTTGATGCCATTATTTCTAGTCCTTGGGGCTGAGTGGATAGATTTCCAACAATTACACACTTCTGTACCCTGTAAAAAAAAGATGAAAATGTATTCCTGGTTTCAGGAATGCTGCACTCACAGTTTCACAGGAGGGGGTCACGATGTGGTACAGTTTAGCACTCCTTCCCACACTGTGGTCCTGGCTTTATGTTCCATTTTAATATTTAGCACATGCCCAAGATGTCTTTGGAGAAAATACCAGCTCTACCTGTCAGGTGAAATCTGAACTCTCAGGAGCAGATTTGGTATGGAGCAAAGATTTAAGCCAAAATCCAATTAAGTTAGTGCTAGACTTCTTTTTCTTTCTCAGCTTTAAGAAAGAGTTCTAAAAGGTGGTACAGCAGCTCTTTTAAACCAACTCACACACCCTCACTCACAATAGCAGAGGGTTAATTATGTATCTGCACATTCCAGGGCTTTGCTCAGTCTGCCTTTGGAAGTGGCATCTCAAGGTGGCTTCATTCCCCTGCTGAAATGGGGCAGATGTTGAGGGGGTTGAATGGGACAGGGAGGAGAAATTTCTTTTCCTTCACAGAAACACAAGATCTGGTACAGTAAATCATATACTGGGTTGAAATTTAATTGTGCTGTAATAACTTGATTGCTAAGAAAAATAATTACAGCATTGCTAGGTGAAGAGACACGAAATAAATGAGTTAATTACATGCCCACTTACCTCTGTGCTAAGCATGATACATCAAAATAAATTTATCTATGCTTATTCTAGGCACAGAATAGCTCTATGGAATAAATTACAGAGTCAATTATTTTCCAATCTATTTCATGTTGTACCTTTTTTAAATTCTGGCCCCAGACTAAACTGTCTGGATCATAAAAATCACAAGGACAAGGAATATTGATCACTAGGACTAAACTAGAACATGTATGTGCAGTTAAGAGTGACTATGCAGAAACAAAAGCAGTCAATATTGTACCTGTATGAATAAATTCATGCATTATCTGTAACTGGGAGTAAACAGCATCTTGACAATGAGGGGCAAGAATGATACTAACTTAGAAAATGTGGTGTGCCCCAGAGTAAGCCACAAAAAATGTAAAACATGGGAATTTGAGCACAAAATAGCAGGTAGTCTGTACTATCTCCTCATGTGGCCTACTGGTGCATGCATTTTTAAATTACCACATTCTGAGGTGACACTGCTGAAGTGACCAGTCTCTAAGTGTTCCTAGGGTGCTTGCAATCATCCCACCCCTTAGAAATCAGGCAGCATCACTGATTAGTCCTACCAGGGCCTCTGCCTCCCTCCCCTGGACTTTGGTAATTCCTCAAGATTGTTTTCAAGACTGAAAAGGTTTGAGAGCAGGCCCAGCTCTCAAATCCACATGAAATAAATATCAGTTTCTGTGTCCCAGTGACATGGTTTCCCCTCATGACTGCTGCACTCTCAAGGACTTCACTCATTGCTCTTAATGGTATGTTGTGTTGGGACTTTAATTTCACTGATTCCTTGTTCATTTACAGAATGATGGGATAAATAACGAAACAACAACTTCTCATATATGGTTTAAGTGGTTAAATTGATGGATATTGTTCCTTTTTTCTGAATGCAATAGAAATTACATTGTGCTTGAACTGAGTTACAATTATCTCACAGTTTGGTGCAAATACCACATTATGAAAAGAAGAAATACATTGAGTTCTACAGTTACACTGAGACAACTTGCTTTAAGCAAGCTTTACATTTCCATTTGTCATTTTTTCCAGCAATATGAAATAGTACACTGAAATCCCTGTAAAATCCTGCCAGAGAGAGAGAAATCTGGATTTCTACAGCACTGTGAGCTTTCATTGCATGCTGTGTCTATCCTGTGGACAGATCAATTTGATCATGTACCACATTTTGCTTCAAACCAACATAAAAATTAATGAGAGAGATAGTGGCCTTCCATTTTCAGGGGACTGGTGTCGTTTTTGGAATACCCCTAGGTCACCATATGCATTTTCACACAGAGTCTAAACAAGGGTTTTTTTTTTTTTCCTCTGATACAGCTGTTTCTCATTTCCATCTTGCAGATGCTATCTTGCTTACATGGCAGCTTAGTTAAAAAGATGTGTTGACTCATAAGACCAAGATGTACAACATGCAGTTTGATGGAAAAGTGCATAACCCCTTGATCACCCACAGGGCAAAAAGCTTGCAGGAGGAGAAGATTCTAGGTCCAGAAGTAGTGTCAAAACTCCCTTTTTCTCTGAAGCATATTAAAAGCCTAAAAAATGTGCTTATTCATCTCATTATTATGGAAAGTGCTGGTGACTCACTGCATGGGCGAGAGAAGATGGTTTAGTTTAGTTATTACTGTTTGTAATTAAGTTTTCTGTTCAGATGGAAACAAAACAGAAATAATAGGGAAGATTCCCTAAGTGGACAGGAGTTAAGGAGCAGGAGAGCATTTATAGGCATATCCCTGAACCAGTCAGTTCTTAACACTGAAGAAATGCAGCTAAGACAAAAAGAAGGGGGGGGAAAAAGAAAAGAGAGGAAATCTTAATCTTTCCCCATCCTCCCTAGAGCCAGGATTGGAACAATGGAATTTCCCTAGTGGGGAAACAAAGACAAAATGTCTAATTGCTGGGCCATAAAGGCTCAGAGGGGGAGCACACAGGGGCCAGGAGAGCAGAAGGGCACTGACCCAAACGGCCTCGAAGACACAGAAAGAATCCTGGTTCAGAGGATGCACAAACAGCTCAAGAACCCAGCACAGCCAAAAGAAGGCTCAGGAATATTGAGGAAAAGCAAGCAGACAAGTCTGGGGTTTTATGCATTTGTCTATCTGAGTGCACAGAGATGTTCTGCAACAAACTAATGAAAGGTGAAACTCACTGATCTAATCACAGGTACTCCTATAAATACCGAGATCTGAGGGCAGATCTGCTCAGCCTTCCAGGGAGCAGGGAGGACAAGCCTGGCAGTGGAAATCTAGGACAGTGCATGCAATTGTAGTGACTGTAAGAAACAAGGAACTCATTCCCTTCAGTGCCTGCTGCAGGAAGGGCAGGAGATGAAAGCTGTTAATGAGAAAGCTCTGGGCTGTTGGAGTGGCTCCTATACAAAGCAGACTCACAATTCCAGCCAGTGGGAGCTCTACAAGGTTGTGAAAGAGGACAGAGTTTGCATCAGGAGATAAGAAAAAGAGTTATTCCCAGTAAAGGACTCACAGTTTTTCCTGCTATTCCCAAACCTGACTTCCCCTGAAAATTGAGAGCTCTTGATTCAAGTCAATAATCTTCCAATCAGTTGCCAATTACTTCCTGGGGAAAGCAAGCCTGTCCTCAGGGAGCAGAAGATTCTCTTCTACTTGATAAATTTCTGCTGTGCACATTACTCAGCTGCAATTTCTCTTTTTATCCTCTGAACAGCCCAATATTTGGACTTCAGCATTTGAGGACATAAATGTAGTTTCTCACCTTTACTTTCAGGTTTTTTAAGGCCAATATACAATATAGCATGGAGAATACCAAATCCCAGAGAAAGCAGAGAATTAAAAGGGATCAGAAAAGCAACAGTGTAAGTCTTTCAGAAATTATAATATTTGAGTTAGAAGGACATCCTTGAGTCAGGAGGACACACAAGGGTACTGGTGGTGTAGTGAGTCAAACAAATCATACAGTCTTTTAAAGAGGAAGTAATTATATGGGGTTTTTTTCAGACTGCTTTATAAACACTAATTATGACCTGTTCCTAAATTTTCCAGGTGAATAAACAGAACTAGGAACAGATTAGACAGCTTCCCAACCTCTGTGAATGAGTCAGCAACAAGCTTAGCAGCAGGTCTTTTGAATTTTTATTGATAAAAACCTTAATGTGGAAGAGACTCAATACCTATGAGGCAAAGGAAAGTTACTTTAAAATATTTATTGGAAATGTACTGACCACTTTAGATAAGAGTGCAAGCCTTCTGCACCTCTAGTTTTTATTTTCAATTTCCCCTTCACTCTCAAGAAGCAAAAATGTATTTTTTTCTTGGACAAGAGGAGACCTCTTTGATATGTTTGCATGCCATGAGTCACTGCATCAGGGAGGTAAGTTGCCCTTGGCTTTCTGCATCTGTCCCGTGTCAGCAGATAAAGACAATGCTCTCCCAGTGCCAGGAGTCCACAGGCACAAGGGCCAGCCCTCCACTTCTCTTGCATTTCTCTCTTCCCTGCAATCTCTTCTAGAGATCCTGTGCGCTGGAAGAGCCAAGTTAATTATTTTAAAGGTTCCAATAGTTTATTTTTCAGAAGGATTCTCAGACGTATGAATCACCAGGAATAACCGTAGTTCAGGAAAAACTTCTGGGAGTTGGATGTAACTGCTCACACTTGGTCACAATCAGTTATATGGGACCTGGAGGCAAAGGGAAGGGGAAAAGCAAAGCTTTGCAGTGCCCTTTGAGCACACAGGAAAGCCAAGGAGACATTTTAGCTCAGCTTGGTGACAAACTCCAAACACAAAACAAGCAAGGTCTAAGTTTTTGGCCCTGATTTCAGTATCTTTGTCATAAAACAGAATGGACATGCACTTATGCTGAACCCTTCTTTGAACAACAAGAGCTTTGCTGAAAGGGGAAAAAAGTTTGGTTATTTTGCTGTATTTTTCCTTTTCTGCTTCCAGTGATTTTCTCAAGCTTTTATGGTGGCACAAGCTAAGCCTTCATCTTTAGTCAGGCAAACTCTATGCCTCTAATAAAATTTCCAGCAACAAAGAGTAGTTTTAATATTGAATAAACTCAGCAAAACTAGAACTTGAACAAAGAATATCAGTGCCACCAAAGTATGTTTCTGCACAGAACAGAGTATTGACAGGATTTGTGGTAACTCTATATGGAATCCATTTATGCCTGGCAAGGAAAATCAAAGTATAATATTTCTTGTGAGAAGATTTTTCCACATTCACTCCAATGGTGTGTGTCATTAGGTACATCTGTGACAAAAACATCACTTAAAGCAGGCTAGGAAAGAGAAACCTTGGCTCACTTACCCTATTACTTCATCTCTAGGGTTTGCCCTGGTGCACTTTTCCAGTAACATGATATTTGGATAGGCTCTGTATTGTCCTATATAAAAGAAGTTACTATAATAGTCCCCTCCCTGCACTTTATTACTTATCTGTAATTGTTTTATTTGGCTTGCAAAGTTATATCCAGTAATTTTATAATAATGTACTAATCAGATTAGTCCATGTAAAATCGGTCATACTTGTTTATAAATCTGATTAATTAGCAACTTTTCTGTGTTTAGGCTATAAACTGGAATCCACCAGTGTCTTTGTGGACTGAAGATTCTGCACTGGGAGCTGTCATTTGTGACTTTATGGTAAATTATAAATTACCTCTTAGCGTGACTATATATTTTCATTTATGATTTTTTATGAAAAATCCAATTGCAGTTATAGAGTGTTTTTAAACATTTCCACTGCTATAATGTTATTTCATATTCACGTCAATCCTAAGGTTTAAAAAGCAAATATAAGCCAATTTTATGTATTTCAAAAAATACAGAACAGATTTGACCTTAAAATGCCCCACCCATTTTAATGTTTTCTCCCAAAGACTCAGCAGCAGCCAGTACCACACTTAGCTGAAATACATTATATGTATTTCATATATGAGTCATTTGCTTGGTATTTAATTCAGTGAGGAGGAAATGCAGAATTAAACCTGGGCATTTTGTACAGAGCACATTCGATCTCACCCTCAGTAGGACTCATCTGTGAATATTTAGTGAGAGGAGGAACTTGTGACAAGAGTAGGATTTGAACCACTTAGTACCTCCTGTGGCTGCTTTGGGGTAACTCCATGCACAGGATGCTGATGTGGGTCCTGTTCTTATGAGCCTTGCTTAATCTTGATTTGTCTTTGGAAGTCTGTAGCACTTCCTGTGCAGTGGAGGAGCAAAGCCCAAGGTGTGTGGGACCCTCCAGTGCAGGGAGGTCAGGCTTTAGCAGCAGTCATTACTCAGCTGGGTGGGGAAGGCTGGGTCTGTAAACAGCAGGCTTCTGTACTGGTAAGGTGTGAAGGTCATTTTAGATTACTTCATGTACAGTGTCTTTCTTTCCACCCACTCCTTGTACTTGTTTATACTCTGCAGTGGCAGCTGAACTTTTTTTCTTTGAGAATTCAAACTGTAGGAAATAAATTTCTTGTCATGCAGATTTCCCTACTTTCAAACAAACCCTTGCAGTTCCAGACATCACTTTGCAGCTGACCTCAAGGCTGACTGCAGTAAGCTAACATGAAATATAATGTAAGAGCTGCTCCAATAAATCAGGCTCTGAAACTTGGTTAACCCTCATGTATGTGGGCCAAGATGGCAGATAATGTATTTGTAATTCCTATTTGAAAAATAGAATATCTCCTGCCCTTGGGTAAGGGTGAAATGAGATCTTTTGATGCCATATGCTTGTATAAGTTGCTACCAGGATGAAAGAGAACAAAAAGAATATTTTTAGTCCAACTTCTACAATAATAGATAACATCAGAACATTCTAAGGAGAAAGCTAGAACTGAAAGCTGGTAGAATACCAAGATAATTAATTAATTGTTTTATAGTGGGCAGCTGAATTTCTAAGCTTGTCCTATTGCAAAGTACACAACTGTCCATAATTACATTTTATTACATTAAAGGGCAGAATTGATTTACCCAAATTTCCTTCTTCATAAATGCAAATGCTTATGTGTCATCTATTGAGGGAACATTAGAACTATGCTACTAAGCACCTGATCTTTGAGATGTCAAAATTTATCATCTTTAAAATCTTGCTCTTTCCTGATAACTATTCTTCACACTGAAATATTCACCCCTCTGGAGCTGCCTCCAGAAAGAAACACTTGGAATAAATAGAAGTGCATGTTCTGCTGTGTTGTCCCTGCTCCTACTGAGAGTTCTGCTGATGTTATTGAAGATGCTGTGTGCAGGTACAGACTGATAATATCAGTGTTTATGGAATTCACTGCTTCTTCTGCCAGAACTGATGACAAAGTGCAAGGTGAATTCAATTTTCACCAACTGCATATTTTTACCCACTCCTATGGGTACTTCTAAGATGGCTTCTAATCCTTTCAAGAACCCCATGATATTCAAAGGTCTCTCAAAATAATTGAAAAAACTTGAAAAAAATGTAGCTTTTGTGCACAGGCAGGTCTGATAAATTCATTGTCCTGAGCAGCCCATTTCAGGAGGACACAAGTGCAATACCAGTCCCAGAACAGACTATGGGAAATATCTGTTCCTGCTGAGCCCTGCATATGTCATGTGAATTTCAAGTCTTACTGAGGGTCTGGTTCCCATGATTTGACTTCTGGATTTAAGAGGCAATGTGATATACAGCTTTTCATATGTCCCCAACAGGGTATGATTTCCATGAGTTCATTTTAATCCAGGTTTTAAGATGAAAATTAAATTTCATGGTAAATATATA